>PVJA010000330.1:119211-187531 GCA_004027025.1 Myocastor coypus | reverse complement strand
ATTTCCAAGCTAAGTCAAAGATATTTGATACTCAGAAAGCCAGTGATGATAAGCTCAAGTACCTATGCTATAGAGTAATAGTATCACAAAGCTTTTCTGCTGGAGGGTTAAGAATGTAAGTTAACAGACCAAAAATTGGAGAAAAAGAAGGGCTATAAGGATAGCCAATATTTTGGCCCTAGCCCTTCAAGGTCAATAAAGACCCAGGATATAAAAGAACCTGTGCTGTAATATCTTACAACTCGGAAAACATTATTTTTGAGAGCTCTGGGAGCAACGTCTTGAACATCCTTCTGAATGACCTGCTTGCTATTTATCTAACATTCCAGAGTTGGACAAACAGTTCTTCATTTTAAGATCTGGACTTCAGTGCAATCACTTGCTTGCTGTCCATCTTTGCCAGATTCCTATAGAGGTTGCTAACTTCTTATTGGACGGAATCATATTTTTTCCATCCTTGATTTGCTAATTCCTTACCCCAGTAACCTGCAAAGAGTGGGCACTCCAAGTCCTTCAGCCACACATGTCTGTATTCAATCATCCTGCTACTATGAGATTGACAAGCACTAACTAGCACATAGATGTCATCATCTCAATCCCATCTTGTGCCTATTCTGGGGCCACTGTCTTTATTAGCTGTTCTTGATGTGTCCTTATTTTCACTTATTTTTGTTCATTTCTTTCTAATTATTTCTTCTCTATTTCACTAAGTTATTTAAAAATGTTATCCTGCTTTCCCAATCTGGTAGCATCTTGAACCTCAAGGAACTCAGGAGTCAGTCCTTCAAATGAATGTTTAATAACGTGTCCAAGGATAATATTTTGCTCACACCCTATGTACACACTAAGTTTGGCAGTGAAGTTTAATCTATGCTTTTTCAGTTTTCTATAAGACAAAGACTGAGTATTTTACTATGTTTTCTAGTTCTGCCCTTCAAATTCCATTGCTCCTGACAGTGTTTGGGACATATTGAATATTTTTAAGTTAAAGGAAGCTGAGAAAAGCAAAATCAAAGAACTCTCCCTTGCCCCTCTGCTCCACCCTACAGCCCTGAAATAGGTCACAGAGTCTAGGGAGGACTTCCTTACCTCCTGTGAGGCAGATTAGATGACCTTTTTTTTTTTGTGTGTGTGGGACCAGGGTTCGAACTCACGACCTTGCACTTGCCCAGCAGGCACTTGTGCCTCGGAGCTATCTCCCCAGACCCTAGATGACCTTTATTTGTTGGATGCCCTCTATGTACTTGGCAGGAAAGGAGCATCTTTCTTTTTGAAGATGAAGAGTCCTAAAGAGTCAGAACAAAGTGGCCTTGATGAATATCCCATTTATTACTAATAGGTCATGGGCTTATGTCTTCTAATAATGTGTCCACACAACTATTCATTCTTTATTAAACTTACTACAAAAACTACCCAGCCTTAATTGCTTCTTCAGGTATTCATTTTCTTATGAAGGCTCCCGAGTCAAGTAAAACTGATACCAAATAACTTCGCATGCTTTCTTTTGTTCATTTATCTATTGTATATGGCTGCCTAGCATTTATGTAACTCACAAGGTGTTCCCCAAGGTGAACATGGGGTCCTACATGTTCTTCAAAAGCTGCATTATATTGATGGGCTTTATGGGAGAAATTACTGCATCAGGATAGTCCTAACTTCAACAAGTGGGCAAACCACTGAAGACATAATTTGATATTACCAGGAAGTGATGGAGGCAAGAAATGGGATCCAGTCAGAGGAATAAGGTTCCTGGAAGTGTACCTTGAGTATGGCAGTGTCGTGCCTCTGGCCCCACCCTCTGTGGCTCTTTTGCTTTTCTCTGCTTTCTGGCTGTTGTCCAGTGAGCAGCTTCCCGAGCCTGATGTCTCTGCTTTCTATAGGCCTGAAGTGATTGAGCTGGCAGACCAGAGACTGAAATCTTTGTAACCAGGAAGCTTCAGACATATCTTTCCTCTTCACATTTTATTTTCAAGTTTTGGACATAGTGGTGAAAAACTGATTAACACAGATGGGTGGGAAGAGGAACCCAACACCCTTGCCTTTTGTAGGCTCCTCTCAGAAACCCCCCTTCACAGGCCACAAGTTAGCTAATTAAGGCTTTTTGCCATTCTTCAAACATGTTCTGCTTTTCCCATCTTTTGACTTGGCTTTTGCTGTTCTCTAAGGTACTTTCCCCCTTCTTGGTGTCTCCTAAGAAAATCCTGCTATTCTTTCAAGACTTCACCTATGAAAAGGTCACTAACTCAGCCTCAGACTCTATTCTCACCAAATAAACAAATACATTGATTATTCGATTGATAGTCCAGATTTGTTTCACATTAATTTACCACTTCTCTAAAGGTTGTAACTCTATCTTAAAAACTGTTTTGATTTGATATTCTTGGTTAATTAATTAGAACTTTTTATATTCCAACTTAAAATCTTTGGAATATTTTCAATATCATGATGAGGATATTACTATATATTCTTTGGTAGATTCTTCATATATAGGCTCTTGGCTTAATAATATATCCCATTGGGTCTCTAGTATTTATTTTTATGCTTTTTATGTTTTTTTCTACTTTACAAAAAGTCAAAACCTAAAATAGACATCATTTTCTTTTATGAGTCTTAGTATGACAGATACATTTATAATAGTGCCAATTTTTAAAAAAAAATTTTTGTTGTGGCACTAGTACTAGGGCTAGAACTCAGGACCTTGTGCTATCTCCTCAGCTTTAATAGTGTCAATTTCAAGGGAATACAAATGTATTTTTAAAGGGTACAGTTAAATTATCACTATGGCAAGTAAAAAAAAAAAAATCCCATGGTAACTCTAAAAAGATGAAATGAGAGTAATAAGTAACCATTTTACTTCCAGTTAATCTGAGAAGCTTCATGACCCAGGAAATCTCCATTTTATTAGAGAAGTCTTAGCGCAGACATTAGAGACAGAGCTCGTAGATTTGTAACAAACTCTTGTGCCTTAGTTTCTTCATCTGTGTGACTGGAATTAAAGGTAGCGTCCAGATGTGCAGTACTTAGAACAGTGTGGATCATGTGACTAAATTCTATCAAGTACTATTACTTCTGTTTGGATATTTCTTTCACTATTTTTCAAGTTGGAGAAAATCCTTGCTGTCGTACTTCTGGGTTTTGATGGGAAAAGGCAGAAAACAATATGAGAGTTTGAGGAGGGCAACAGGTGCTGCCAGCCACTACAAATTTCTTTCTCCGGCCTTGCTCCCCTCCCCGACTCGCAAACCTTTGGAGGAGCCCGCCCTCTTGTGGCCACTCAGGGCCGCTTCCGCAGCGTGGTCTAAAGCACGTCAGAATTTGTCTCCACCTGCCTTTCATTTCAAGCCTAACCCACTCCAAGTTGGGAGTTTCCCTCTGAACCTTTCTGTAAATATGGTTGTCAGATCAAACACACAGATATGAATTTCTGAAATTAAAATGACAACTAGTATAACTTTATTTGAATGGTTAGAAAATAATGTATGTAGTTATATAAAGTGTGTTAGGTTTAAGTCTGATATCTTTAAAAATGAGCGAAGTGATAGCCAAGTATTGAGGATGAATGGAGATCTTTTTGATAGTGACTTAGCCATTCATTTTAGAAAATAATCTTTATGATATCTAATGTATACAATATATATAGATTTTGTAACTCTGGCAAAACGTTGTTCCAAATTTAGAAAATATTTGCAGTTCTTAAAATTATAACTTAGATATCCATGTATAGTCTATTGATTCGACAGATCTTATCTCTTTCCTGATCAAATCCTCAAATGTCTAAATCCGATTTCTTTGGGGATCTCCTATGGAGACATTTATTTTCAAGAGAAATTAAGAAAAACTCCTCTTTACCAATGCCTCTGCACTCTTATATAATTCCGGGGCACAGTTTTGCTGTTGGCAGCTTAGCGCTGCTGGGTGAGCGGCTAAGTAATTCCCAGCACCAGAAAAGCAACCTCAGAAGATCTGCGACTGTTTCTTCACACATTTGTTTTCGCTGCTGCTGGAGAATAAAGAATGAGTCTGAACTCTGAGCGAGCGCTCGGCCGCGGGAAGGCCATCGCTCTCTCCACACTTCTGCTGTCATCCCCATTGTCCGCGGAACATTATTCAAACCACAGGCTCCAAACTCCCAGGTAACTGAAGCCAGTGGGAGGCTCTGTTTGATATCAAGTAGATTCTTTATCAGCCTTTTTTGTTGGGATGGGAAGAAACGAACCAACTTTAGTTTTATCTTGCCCTGTCTTAACATCACCCGGTAGGTGAATGCTTTATTGGTGTGCCATGCTGAAACTGCTGTACTCTGACTTTGTGGTCATAAATTTTCCATAATAACAATTAAAAAAAAAAAAAAACCCTAATGACTCTTTATCTACCCTCACCAACCATAGAGTCTTAAATGTGTTCTTATTAAAAGTGTACTTAAAATTTTGCTTATAGGGGTCACTGCGTGGAAAATATCCCTAGATTTTCCCCACTAGATTCTGGAAAGACTGAAGCCTGTCTGCTGCCAAAGAGAGAAGCAGACTTCACAATGCAGCTCTGAGCTTTGGGGTCAGCCACCCAGATGTCACTAAACACTCAGTCCCAGCGCTGTGTTGTATTAGAAAGACTCGCGCGAAGATAAGAAAATGCAGCATCTTTATCCTTTTTTCCTTTGCAAGTAGTTGGTTTTCACTGAGCAGAGTAGTGGTGTCTGTATTGTGGAGTTCATTAACTGGTGTACTTTTAAGAGTCATTTTACTTTTTGATGCATGACTAAACAATATATTAAATCTCTTTCTTTCTTTCTTTCTTTCTTTCTTTCTTTCTGGTTGTTCTTTGTAAAGTATCCTGTGACATCTTATTTGGGTTTAGCATCTGTGTTACGGGAGGAAGCTCATTTGAGCAAAATACAGAAGATAGAAGTTACACACAAATTTATAACAACCATAAACCTGAATTGCTACTTCCCTTTGCATTGCTTTGCATGCTGAATGGTCTGTTTTAGGTGCTGTTTACCCCAAATTTTAAGAATGCAAAAATCTTAGGCAAGGAATTTACACTTACCAAGCTGAAAGCGGAAAAAAGTCATTCAAAACTGTTGCTGCAGCATTCTCATCCAACAGGCAACAATCTGCAGTACTTCCTGTGATTTAAAACTTATAAATAATTTGCATATCAGTTACTTGGCAAACATCTTCATTGTAGTGTTGGCCACATTACATGCTTTTGAACATTTAACTTTCTCACCCCAGAGGCACCGTCATCACCTCATGATAGGGAATTAACATCCTAGGCACACTTCTGCCTGACGTTACTGTGAGCGCATTTGAAGGCTATTGTTGCTGAGGAGCTAACCCAACGAGAGAAGACTGCTTTCCTCATTAAATTTTTCACCACAAATCTGTGGCCACTTTGGGCTGTTCCCTTCCACTGTGAGGGGTCTCTGCACGCTGCAGAAGGCACCTGTGCATCCTTGCGTTGTCCTCACTCCAAACATGTCTTCTCCCATCTTCACAACCACAAGTGTCCTCCGGAATTTCCAGGCACCTCCTGGGAAACTAAATTCCCCCATTCTGACAGAGCAATCAGCTCCGAGCAATAATCTATGCCACCCATTGTTGCTCTTCTAACACCTCCAGTCAGAACTTGGTCATTTTGCATAACTTTCGATCTCAAATATAGGATACTTGGTTACCAGCTACCTAGTTCCACTATTTTTCAACTTTTCTGCTCTCTCTCTTTCCATCTCTAACATACTTCCTTATAAATATGTATGTGTTACAGCTTAATTTTTTCTGGGGAGAGGAACAAAGGATGAATGGGACAAGAGAAAGAGCCTGGGCTGGAGAATCCCACAGACCACTGTCTGTGCTCTGATTCCTCTCCTTGAGCCTAAGTTGGTTCATCCTTAAAAAGGATGGTCGCACTTGCTTCATTAGCATTAAAATGTGCTACAGAAAGTGTGCTACTTTTCCTCTTCCCTCCTAAGCATCATGGCCTACATTCCTTTAGCAAAGAGCAGGTTAACAAGAGAAAACAAAAACAAATTTATTCAATCAGAGTTTTGCAGAAGGGCAGGCCAGATAGCCCAGTGGATGAGAACACTTACTTAGGCAGATGCAGGGACCAGGGTTCAATTCCCAGTGTGCCATGTTGGCCTTGTCCCTGGTGTGCACTGAGACAGTGACTGAGACTAGGTATAATGGTGCCTACCTGTAGTCCCAACACTTGGGAGGCTGAAAACAAGAGGATCACCATGAGTCTAATCTGTGCAGGGAGACCCTGTAGATCCTATACTAAATACATTTAAAAAATAATAAAATAAAGTAAAATCAGAGTTTGGTGTGACCTGTGAGTTTGCAAAAGTGAAGATTCAAAGATGCAAGAAAAATAGTCCTTGCTTATGCTTTGGTTTTACGAAGCCGTGTGTAAATCTGCTCAGGTATTGTAGATCGCCATGGGTATGTGATTGGTCTAATGCAACACACTGAGGGAAAATTTCAGCAGAGTTGTCTGCTGAGACTCTTCAGGTCCTTTCCATGTAGCATCTCCTCCGTATCCTGGGTATGGATGGACAGGACTGCTATGGAGTGAGGGACTTCCAGAGACAAAGGAGAGGAGAGAGAATGACCTCCCTATGATTATGGCTTGCTTTAGTAAAGCAGGCTCTAGTTTCTTTAAACCGCCTTGGGAAAGAGAAATTGTAGTGGTTGGAACATGCTTTGGGAGGAGAGAGGCAGGGGCGTGAGATAGGAGAGAAGAAGGCCAGAGAGATTTGTTTCTGAAGCCTTCCCGTGTCTTCTATGTGAAGCACTCCTGACGCTCATGTGTCATGCTTTGGGGTATGGTGTTCTGGGCCCTGAAGTGTGGACTTATAAAAGGATCTGAATTGAAGGGAAACCTATTTGCGGACCATTTTCTTTCTGTTGGGCATGAAGTAAGTGCTGAACATGGATTATCTCCCTATACACGCCTCATTTTCCATGAGAAGAAACTGTTGCTCTGAATAACTTTTTCCAAGGTGTGGAGGTGGTAAGCAGATGAGTCGCTGATGTTCACTGTGGCCGGGCCAAGCCAATCTCTCAGGGATCATCTATCCATTTTTCTTCAGGAGGGCCAATGTTTATGCTGTTACCAATTTGAATTTGGGAAGGTTTAACTCTGTCTAAAATAATTTAAAATACTCCTATGAATTTAGAATTACCTTCAGAATTCAGTTCCTTCTTGTTAGGGTTCATGTCAATATTAAGTCAACTCTTTGGGCAATTTACTCTGACAGGGGTTAATGAAGCATGTCTGCTAAAGTGCGATTTTTTCCTGAACTCCCTGATTACTTTCCTTTTAACACTGTACACCTTTCCTTTTGTGTTTTGTGGGCCTATTGTATAATCTACAGTGCTTTCAGCTATTGAAAATGGGCAACTTAGAGATTTGATGATGCCTAATCCATCCATCCATCCATCCATCCGTCCGTCCATCCGTCCATCCATCCATCCACTGTGGGGATATTGCTCAATGTAGAAACCTGAGTTCAATCCTCAGTATTGGGAAAAATAAGATTTCAGGTAGAAGGAAACATTGAGCAAAAGAATGAAGTAAACAAAAAGATTTAAAGATGCTACGTGGTTCTCAAAGTTTTATTTTGATCATTTTTCTTAGAACACAACATAGACATGTCTTGCTTTTTGGAGGCAAAAGCCATAGCAGAAAAGAAATCTCTGCAGACTTCCTCAGAGCAAGATATCACGATGGACTATTTCCCTATGTACATGCCAGCTCCTTCCCACTGGTATGCCTCCCAGGCAAGGGCCCTTTGGTGACCTCAGTCTCTGTTAAGCCTGAGGGGCACATAAAATGGCTTCTCCAGCTACAAAAAGTGGCCACTGGAAAGAAGTTGACTAACCTAGTGGACAGGCAGAAGCCATAGTCATATCTCAAATTCTAGAGATATGTAAACCTCAAACTGGAAGGCCCATATATCCTCTTCAAAAACTATAGGACTCTTTGTTGCAGAAAAAGAAAGAACTGAAATGTTTAGACCACACTGGTCTAAACTGGGTATGTGGGGCTATAGTGCATAGCCTGACTGTCCTGTCTCATAGATACTCAGATATACATTTCTAGATACCCCAAAGTCTCCTGGGGATTGCACATGCACCCCTCAAACCATTGAAAGACCCAGACAGTGGCACACTTGAACAGCACACTCAGGACTGCATGGTTGGTCTCTAATGCCAGGTCACTCCACCTAGACGAGGTACAAGGCCCCTGGCTGCCAGTGCATCTCTGCTGAGAGTCCAGCCTCCTCAGACTGAGCAGGTGCAGGTTTGAGTCTGTGACGTGTTACAAGTCCATTGTCTGGTGGTTTTCATACTGGTTGCAGGAGCTTCCAAAAATGCTATCTAGAGTTGTTTTGTTTTTTTCACAGTTATAACAATGCAAGTGATTGTAACTTTTAGAAATATTTGATGTTTTTAAGTTGCCAACTGTAATTAATGCAATGTTTGGGATACTGTTTCTATGAGACATCATTTGTAGTCATATATGCATCACAGAGAATGAAAGACCAAGAGAGAAGAGGATAAAAATCCCCCATAAATGGAACCATGTTGGATCAGGAATTGTTAAATGATTTTCTAATATTAGATTCAAACTGTTTATAGATGAATATTTTAATATATGCACAACAACTGTGCTGTCATATCAATAACTGCAAAAATCAAAATTAAATAAGATGAACTACATACTAAACAGGAAAGGAAAATTGTGAAAAATTCAGGTTGGGAAAGTGTTGTAAAAAGTTATTTCTATCTATTATCATGAAGCCAAATAAAAACAGGTTCACCTTACCAGAAAAAAGAATTTCAAATTTCTGTACCAAATCATTCCATATATGTAAACTATAGTTTTATGTTTATATATGCTTATTTTTCTGTAAATGTTAATATTTTTTGTCTTTTTTTACCTCATTTGTATTTGAATTTTAGTGATGGTGACTATAGTCACCAAATTTCAACAGTTCTCAAAAAACTCCTTCATTTTAAAAGCAACCTATTGCTATAAACGGTATTTTTTCTGGCGAGGTAGAAAAGACAGCTATTGGTTTCTTTCCAGTAAGGTATAATTCATCTGATTTGTTAGCAGGTGCTTGGAAACCAACCACAAGCCAAGCGGGTCAATATCTATGGTCTTCTTTCTCATTTCATGCCTGTAACTCTGAAGCTGCTCTTACAGATAAAAAGAGGAAACACATTTCCTCTCCCAAAGGTAGCCATAGACTACCAAGGATATAGTGGAAATAGAAGAGCAAACATTTTGATATTTTCTGCAGTCTAACATAAGCTCAACACATCAGGGGATGAGGAGAGGCTGCTAGGGTGAGGTGCCCTGCGTGTCCTGCGGTGATGGGCAGCAGCTCTCCGAGAGCTGATTATCACATTGACCCGACAGCCCTGGGCACCCATGGTGAGTAGCCTTGGCCACAGCTCTCGGGCAAGAGAAGTGGTTTCTTCCAAAAGCAAACAACCTTCGACCCACAGTCTTCATCTGAGCCCATCAGGTCAGCCGTTGTTTTACAGAACATTGGCAATTGTCTTTCTCCGTGTGTCAGAAGCCTCTTGAAACATTATACGAGGATAATTAAGTGGTGAATAAGGGTCAATGTGGACAAATAAATCAAACTGATAGTTTGAACACAGACTGATTGAGCAAAAACAAGGAATTCTGCCATGCCTGTTACTGCAGCTCTTGATGTTAACTGACTTTGTTAACATTACATCCAAAGGCAGCAAGTGGGGACGCTTTGTGTGGGATCAAAAGATGAGCAAAGAGACATGGGATTTAATTGTTCAGCTTTATTTTTTAAATAAAGACACGCAGTGCTTCTATTTAGTTGACTTTAATGGAGCACAAACCAAACCCATTCTTTAGCATGCTAATTGGCTTAGAAAATGCTTCCTCATGTATAACAGAAACGCAAGAAATATCAGGAGAATTAGAGAAGATTTCTACAAAAGATCAGAGTTAAAAATTGGAAAGGAAGACAAGTCCTTGTATATGAAACAAATGTACTGGTAAAAATGTCACAACTATGCTACCATCTTCTGTACATGTATGAAATCACTTATCACAAATCTCATGACAGTATTTATATAGTGAGAAACTGTGGAAATAAAAATTATTAGCTGCTAGAGATTTTATTAGACAAAACATAATGTAGAATTCCTAAATTTAAGGGAGAAGAAAAGAGAATTCTTTAGAAGGTTGCTAGTGTCTGTAGAGTTGTTCTAAGGCAAAATTTTACCTTTTTATTTATTTTGGCAAAATTTTTTTGTTAGAAAAAAATCAGAGAATAAATATTTTAGTAAGAATAAAGAGTGTTTCTTTTTTTGTTCTGTTTTACTACAAATATGCATTTCACTTATTTTATTTGGGTATTGGAATTCACATTTTCTTGGCAGTCAAAATTTCACTTCATTAGCCACCTCCAATTTGCAGAAATAAATACATGTTTAAATTCTTAATTCATGTGATGTTAATGCAGCTGTTTTTTCATGGCTTTGTACTTACCATGATGGCATTTGTGTTAGTGCAAAACACTGAATTTAATCATCTGTCCCAGATACTTCACACATCAGTTGCAGGAGCCCTTTAAATACTAATATTTAATGACCTCATACATACAGGGAAAGATGCTAAGTTTGAAATATAAACCTACTGAAAATGTTCCACATTTGAATTATCATATCATGTATTCATCAAACAATGAATTTGATCATAAAACCATTATTTTACAACTTTATTCTATGAAACAACCTATAAAGAGAAATGAGAAATTAAGTATTTTTACTTCTCTTTGTATTCTGCATTCAAACAGCCCAAAGAAGTTTGCAATATGGTGCGTTTTGATTGCAAACAGTAATTTATGAGTTTCAAGACATCAAAATGAATTTGTTTGAAAACATCGATTACACATCCATTCCCATATCAGGGCATCTGTCTTCATTTTCTAAAAAATTTAAATACCAGTGTAAGTGCCAATACACTTGGATTAATGAAGATAGCACCATTCGTTATTAATGTCTGGGGCGTGTTAATATAAAATAACGATGAGGAATAAATTATACAGGGGGAGGTGACTCCTCGTTCTTTTTCTCCCCATAAATAATTTCACATAAAGAATCTAAGAGAGGCTCAGCTCTGGGCCGCCTGCTCTGAGAAAGTGGGCTGGGAAAGGTGGAAAGGAGGGTGCAGCGGGATGAAGGCCAGCTCGCACCATATCCAATCAGCCTTTTTCTCAAAGGTCAGGACATTCTGTCTGGGTCCGTTTGTGTTTGTGATTCTGCCGTTTCTCTATTCAGCCACACAATGCAACTGTCAGTCTCAACAAGAGTTCCTGGACCCACTGGCTCCATAGCTCTCGGGGTAACATACAGTATTTCACAGCCACAAAACAATCCAGCGTCTGCGTGGGTGAACCATATGATGACCACGGGGAGCAATATGGTCACACCCTACTGAGCGCTCTTACAGGGCGCTGTAAAGACTACGTCGGGGAAAGGGCCAGGCTTTGCTCTTCTGTGCTGTTGTGTGCTTGCCAAATAGCATTTTAATGTTTCAGATTTTAGCAGCAGAAATCAGATGCAAATGTTCCTCCCTCTGCCCCGACTTGGTAGAGAAAGACAGCTTCGCTGCTGTGCAAAGTGTTTGCAAGCATAGAGTTGGGGGGGTGGTTGATGGATATTAGAAATAATTTAGCACACTAATGATGGCCTTGCTCGATTTCCCCTGTGTGTGTTTTGTTATATTATTTATTTCTCTTCCCAAACACAACCAGACACCAGCTCAGATTTACAAGGGCGAAGGATGGGTTCTGACAGTCGAGAGGGACCAGAGAACCAATACCCGAACATAATTTTTAACCAGTGGGATCTGAACTGAGCTCTGGAGGATTAATGCATATGGTCCATTTTCAAAGGATTTGGCCTGGATGCTACTTTTGGACCAGCTGATTGATTTACCTTACAGTCCAGCCTGTCATTTCACTTGGGAAAATTAGATAAAGTATTTACACAAAACAAGAATAAAGGGAAGGAAAACAAAGAAAAGAGAAAGTATTATCTCTGCAGGCCCATAAGCTACCTAACTTGTGCTCGTTTTGGCAGCACGGAATCGTAAGCTACCTAACTCCCATCCTTAGTACTATGTTTCCAGTTCTCTTCCTTTACTCAAGTTTCATCAGGAATTCATTTTTACAGTGAATTTATTTTTTTTTAAGCTTTGGAACTGCTTGAATTTTTCTAACAGCAAACATGCTTTAACCTATTTCCAGGTAACATTCAAATCCTCCTCATTTTACTCACTGCACTGAAGATTTCAAGTTAACAACACTAAAGTCACCAGATGCATATTTTATTGCGTAGTGATAGTGCTAATAGGCTAAGCTTGAACCATGCTTGAGGACTTTATTTCTAGGAAGATGATCACTCAGTGGTAGAAGGCTTGCCTGGTAGGCGCAAGGCCCGAGATTTATCACCCAACAGAGAATCAGACAGACAGACAGAGGGGAAGAGGGGCAGCCAAGCAGGCAGACTGATTTATTTTTGTGAATGATACATAGTGCAAATGTGCCTATTTTTATGACAGCATGAGGATTATGGGGATTTCTGTCTAGTAGATTTCATCCATGATGGTATGACAGTGGAGGGGCTGGTAAGACTTCAGAACCTTATATGATTTACTTTTAGCTTTGGAGTTTATTTTTGCTCACATAGAGCTCAGACGTCCAGTGTTATTGGAATTTATCATGCATGCTGTAATTTTTACCCAGGGTCACCACAGAGATAGTACCTGGCTTTGGAGAAGCTGTAGCCCAGCCTAATTTCTCTAATTTATTTCTGTCCTGACATTTTCCTTGGTGTTGCACTACAGCAGACACAACCTTCACCTTGAATATTGAGAGGAAAAACAGTGTCAATCAACCTAAATTTTTTACCTCAATTGATAGCTCAATATTTAGTAGAGATTATATTGGTAAGACACATGAAAAGGCACAAAAGAGAAAGCAAAATTAGATGGTGATGTCCACGGTTGATTGTTTAGGGGAAGTCAACCTGTCAAAGTGTGAATCCTACTAAGAGCAGACATCTCACTTCCCGGTCACAACTAGTGGTTTTTGTCATCACAGTTGAAGCAGAACACAAGGCTTGTGTGGGTCCGTTACATCCTTGCATAATCTGGGGATGAAAGGCTCAGCTGTCTCAAGGGGTCAGGCCAGGACACTGTGGGTGCAAGACAGGAGGTTAGGCTGGGGACTGTATTGATCCTGACACTTGTCCTGGCCAAATGTAGCCTGTTTGGGGGTAGAACTGCCTAGTATTTTTGAGAATACATTTTTTATTTTCTAAAAAGAAGTTATATGTTCTACTGTACTATTGCTGTGCTAATACTAATGGCTTTGTCCAAGAGCTCCTTATATGAGCTATGCCTTTTCTGAATTCTGTGTGTGTGTGTGTGTGTGTGTGTGTGTGTGGCCGGCTCAGCCCACCGTGGGGGCAGGGCTGGTGCAACATGTGGTGCCAGGGCACCTCAACTAATGCTTGTCAAAATGGCTTCTGGCTTGTTTTCATGGAACTTGTGCAGTGTGGTGACATCTACCTATCCTTTTTCCCCCATGTAGTTAGTGGAGGGTCTATAGGGTCTCACTACACAGATCAGACTCATAGCAATCTTCCTGTTTTCAGCCTCCCAAGTGCTGTTGATTACATGTGTGTGACGCCATACCCAGTCTCATTCACCATCCCAGTACACCCTAGGGCCAGGGCCGGCATGGCATGCAGGGGAGCAAACCCTGTCCCCGCATCTGCCTAAACAGGCACTTTAGTTCATTGAGCTATCTGGCCAGCCCCTACCCTGTCTTTTTCTTTTTAGCAAAAGTGAAAAATTTATTCAAGCTATTTCCTCATAGGATTCTATCAAAGAGATACAATTCATTCACTCAGCCTTTCTTTCTTTCTTTCTTTCTTTCTTTCTTTCTTTCTTGTACTTACTGTCTTTTTCCTCTGTCAAAAGGTAAAATACGGTGTGGTGGTGCACCGGTAATCCTGACATTCTGGAGAGGAAGATCACAAGTTTAAGTTCATCCTGGGCAACTTGAGGATTTAGTGACACCCTGACTCAAAAAAAGGGGGTCTGGAGATATGGAACAGTGCAAAGGGCCTGTGGTATCATCCCCAGAACTACAGAAAAGGTGGTAGAGGCTGCCAGAAATTCCTACTTGTCAGCCAGTTGGTCAAGATCCAAGAAGTGAACCAGTCATTTTGGACCCGATTTTACTACTTCTCTCTTCTTCTTTTGGCCACTATGAGTTCATTGTCATTTCAAAGATTCATCTCAGGTGGCCAAAGACAGGTTGGTAAGAATATTTGCTAATCCTAATGGCAGGGTCTCTGAAAGGCACTGTAGCACACACCAGAATCAATGGCAATCTTGGGCCATTGCTGCTACTGTGAGTGGCTCCCAGACTGAAGCCTCCAGAGGCCTCATTTTACCTTCTCGATCCTCAGACTTTCTGCCTCCACTGCAGCTAAGAACCAAACCCTCTTTTGTTATATATAAGAAGTGTAGCAAATGTCATAAGGCAGAGAATGGATGGAGGGTAAAAGATGATCATTAACCATTGCACCAGTGAACTATTTGTGTATATGTCTCAATCTGGTCAGAGAAAGCACCGCCTAGACTCTGTGCCCCAAAACTTAGGGTTGTCACCGATACTACAGCTTGCATTCTAGTCTCTACCTTCAAATCTATCTCCTAGGGTAAAACATTTCTACCCCATGCTTGATTATTAGAACTGTGAGATAATGGTTTATTTCTACTGACCTTCTCCAAAGGTCTGCCTTTGGAGTATGGTTTCCTGGGTCAGAATGGCTCAGTAACTACAGGACACAATCAGTTGTTTTGTTTTCGATATTAGAAGTAGAAGTAAGGAAACTTACTCCTCGGAATATTTCTTAGAACTCCTTGCAAACTTCTTCCTCCATCTCCATTTTAGTCTCCATAATTCCTCTGAGTTTTTTGCTAGATCCTCAACCCATGTCGTAACATGGCTTCCAGATCTAAACTTAAAAGTAAGTACTATAAACTAAAAGTACTGTAAAGTACCATTCTGATGACAGCCAAAAGAAATAAATGTTTTCTCTGTTTAAAGTGAAATAAATAGGACTACTCAAAGACATGCATATATGTCAATTAAACAAATTCTATCAACCTTGGCCTGCATGTGGCAACGAAATGTTACTTTCTGATTTCAAAAGGTCTATTTCTGATTGAGCCTCGCTAGATGCTGTGCTCAGTGGCACTGAGCAGGGACCTTAGAGGGAGAAAGAATGGACTTGAGGGATGGGTGCCCCTAAATTCAAACTTTCCTTCTACAACCTACCAGGGTGATGTTGGCTCTGGTGAGTTCTCAGCTTGACTTCTAGGAAGGGGATAGTTCTACCTGGTAGCACATAAAGAAGATTGGCTATGTCAGGGACCCTGCAACGCACAGGGGCTGATGATTAGAAGATCAGCATAGACTGTCCTTACCTCCCACAGGATTAATTAATAATCCTTGTTCAATAGAAACTTTTTGCGACTGGTTATGTCTGGCCTTGCTTCATTTCTCGAGCAAAGAGGGCAGTTGTCTGCCCTCCCCCACAATCTCTCTTTCTATGGTTTCAGCTACATGTAGTCAACCACAGTCTGAAAATACAGTGGCGGTACCTTGGGGAATGAAGAAGTGGTGTGAGGAAGAAGAAATGAGAGACAGAGAGAGAGGCAGAGGCAGAGACAGAGAGAGCGGCTCCTCCATGTCCCATCTATCACAGGAGCATACAGCCATCCACGGAGCAGCATGGGGACCTCCCCAGCTCCCAGGTCTCTCAGTACCTTGACCTCGAGTTTCTCAATCTCAAAAACTGTGGGAAATTTTGGTTGTGTACTAGCCAGTCTGCGATAGAAGCTTGGATAGACTAAGACAACCGGCAAAGCAATGAAAAGTTGTTTAATTTTGCTGTAACCAGGAAAATGAAACTTTGAGACCACATACAAGGGAAGAGATAGAAATGACATTTTATAGTCTCTTGTATGTTGCTTAGTTGTTCTGTTTTATTACTGAGGTTGGCACGGTGTTGCTGTAATTTATAAATTAACAGGCTTGCCCATACACACACACACACACACACACACACACACACACATGAAAGAATACATATATGGCTTGGTACTCTCCACAGTTTCAGATATCTGTTGAAGAAGATGCTGGAATGTGTCCCTCAGGGATAAGAGGACTGCTGTACTAGAAGCTTCCATTTCTTCTGTGCTACATAGCAGATAATAATGAAAAGCCTAGGCACAAGTCCACTGTGTGGGGTTTCTACGCCAGGCTGTTCAGCTGGCTTGTGGCCACCTGCTGCAGACTGCAGGACATCTGGAAGTAGTCACTGTCCTCCCTCACATGCGCTTTCTGATGAGTTGTATGTGTCTACAAAGCTTGTCCTGTATGCACTCTCTCCCCTAAGTTTCAGGTCTCTTTCTGTTGTTGGTTCCTATACTCTGTTTGTCCAGAATCAATTTTCTTTTCTCTCTGCTCAGAGAATCCTAACAAATGTCTTTCAGTCTGCAGCTCCCATCTTCCTGCCTTCGGGAAGTTCTCCTAGGTCCTGTGCCTGGAGTGGCCTCGTTTTATTCCATGTACTCAGCATGCTTGCTCTCTTTATTACTCACCTGACTGAATGTTTGCTATCTTCATCTGCACGGGGGAGGGTAGTGGAGCAACTCTGGCTGAGGTGGCTGCAGACCGGAGTGTTCGACTCTGTGGCAGGGCAACCTTGCTCCCTGGAATGTGTGTTTCCTTGTCTGTAAAACTGAGGCAATAATACTCCAGGGAGTTGCTTTGACAACCAAAGGAAAATACTAAAACATTTTACAAGCAATAAAATGCTATATGAGGAAAGACGTTGTTACTCTCCACAGGTACATGTGTTTTACTGTTTTCTTCTAAAATACCCAGCACAGTGACCTGATTATAATAATATCAATAAAATAAGCCAACACACCAATGGGGAATCTCAAGACTTAGTGCTGGAGCCTGTTCTGGCAGTGACATGTGTGACTTCTGGCCTAGTATCTGAGTTCAGTTCACTCCAGTGTTGTGAGAGGTTTGTTTCAAGTCTAGACCAATGAATCTCATCCTAGCCGCACACTGGGAGTACCAGAGAGGTTTTTAAAAATGCTTGTGTCTGAGCCCACCTTCAAATCTGTCCGAGTTTTCTGTGCCTGGTGTTCATGCATACGTACTCATTGTGCGCGTGTGTGTGTGTGTGTGTGTGTGTGTGTGTGCATTTTTGCTGTGTCTGTTTCGTTTTTGAGGGCAGGTCTCTTGATGCAGACCAGGTTTAAATTCACTATGTAGCCCAGGGTGGCCTTGAGTGTCCCATTCTCTCGCCTCAGCCTACCGAGTGTTAAAGCTTTGTGTCTGGTTTTGAAACAACTAAAAATTTACTGAACAGGTGGAATACTCATAGAGAACAAAATAAAAAAAAAATGCTTTTCCAGATCCATTTAAACTGAGTTGCCCATCTAGTAAGCTATCATCAACCCTTTACAGTAGTTTCTATGGCAGTATTTCCTATGAATAAAGATATTTTCCATATATACACCATAACCATCAAAATCATGAGATTTACACGGAAACACTTGCTATCTCATTCAAAATGTCTCTTGTAAGGTTCATTTTTTAAAAAAAATATCTTTGGTACAGGGTCTCTCTACGCAGCTTGGACTCACAGTAATCCCCCTGTTTTCAGTCTTCTTAGTGTGGGGTTATAGGTGTGTGCCATCACATCCTGTCTCAGTGGCCAGCTCAGGGCACCCGGGAGTGGGGACAGCAAGGCCTGTGGCTCTGGGGATCGAACCCCAGTCCCTACACTGGCCTAAACAGGCTCTTAGTCCACTGATCTATCCCACCGGCCCCAATGAGTCATTTTGGTGGCTTGGTTAGGGTGATGTTTCCCAGGGTTCTCCCTTTGCGAGGAATCTTTCAAAACTGTGTAACTACCCTCTGCCTTTCTCAAACTTCAATTTAGTGAATTGACTTTTATCTGTATATTCTCATTTTATTATACTATATCATTTCATTTTATTGTATTGCTACTACTATGTTCATGGAGTTTCTATTTCATTCAATGAGCTTTTCCATTAATACTGTTGTTTACTGCTTACACTGTCCTCACTTTGGGCATCAGAACTGTGCTACCCTGACACCTGTGTCCTCCTCCACATGCCTACCATTCTAGGAACGCCACTACCTTCTGGCGCCTCAGCACAGCCCATATTCTTCCTGCACCCCTCCTCTCCAAGGAGCCCTGACCCCCACTGAGAATGGTGCCACAAGTCAAACTCGGGGGCCTGGATGCCCATCCCAGGGGGAAAGAGGCTATGAGGTCCCCGTGGACAGAACTAGGGATTGTAAACACGTGCATATGTGCATCACACTTTTATATCCATGTTTATTTCTGTCTCTACAGAGACAAAGCCACGAACTCACATTAACTCCAGTCCCAGTCCAACACCCCAATGTGTTCTTTAGCTTTTCACTTTAAGTATCTGGGTCTTCTCATCTTCAGGAGTTTAGGATTTGGAAATAAACAACAATCAAGAAAAATTTCTGGAAGTTTTCTTTGCTTTCATCACCTACCAAACCAAACCAAGTCACACTGAATAAACCTACACAAAAAGAACAGAAAATCATTAAATTATTAACAAAGATTTTTCTCTTTGTAGGTCATTATATTAAAGGTCTTTACATGCATGCACACACACACACACACACACACACACACATACATTGCCTTTTTTTTAAGGTAAGGCATTTAAATGTTGCTTTTATTTCAGCTTTTAAGCTCTATTTTTAACATGGTTTCTATTCAATTATTTTATTGCTACAAAAGTATGGTCTTAATTCAGTAATTTTCAAGATGTAGGAAAAAGAAACCTTTCCGCATTTTAAAGCCAGAAGCAGGGCGCATAAATAGATTTGTCTCTTGTCAGGAGCGGCCAAGTGGAAGCCCTCTACAAGATGGGAAAAGTTGTGCGGTCAGCGGTCCGTGACGAGCGCATGTTGAGCCAGACAACGGCGGGCTGGAGCACTGCTTTCCTGATGGACACCCGGAGATGGGATCGTTTGTGTTAAAGCTTGTACCAGGCGCAGCAGCTACTGCGGGTGGTGAGAGCCATGTGAGAACTGGACAGTTGGACTTCGCTTTGCCCCCACTTCCTGTTTTCAGTAAGTTCACTAAATCCTGGACTTACAGGGGTTGCAAGCCTTCTCAGGTGTGTTGCATGAGACTCACTTTGTTGGCTTACAAAGAATCCAACGTGTAAACAATTCACTCCTTAATTCAGGGACTTACCTGTGTCCCCATCCAGAGGTACTGCATATTTCATTCACAATATAGTCATGTGGTCTGGAATGGCACAAATAATGACATTTCTGCTGAAGTAAGGTGATCTTATCTTGGAAATATTCGACTGCCAATAAAAATTTAATTTGATTAAAAAATAAATGAGTTAACTTTTGCTTCCTAGAATCCTTTGTAATAGATAAGAATATGTTCCTCAATGCCTTCTTGCCTAAACAAATTTATCTTTAATAATTCTGTTTCTTTTTTGGTGTCCACTGGGGCTCATCCTCACCTTACCTCTTCATCTTCTTTCTTCATAGATGGTCAAGTATTTAGAATAAATGTTGCACAGGCATATTTATAGAAGACACTATTTTATGTGAACAGTTACTGCTTTGGCCACTATGTCATGTGTTTCCTTACTAAGCCACAATAGCACTCATTCAATCAGTCTAGCAAATAGTCAATCAATATTACAAGCCTTTCAGCTTTAAGTTGGAAATCAACCCCGCCTATAATTTCTTTTGTAGTTCTAACCAAAATTTTCTCCTTTTAAGATTAAGATCAGATCATGGTACCAAAATTCCTGTAGTGTGTGCATGGCTGAGCCTCACACCTTGCTTTGCTACTTCTGTGGCTTCTACTGGCTGCACGCTCCGTGGGAAGGACTCTGTGAGACCTTGAAGCCACACAATGAAGGCAGTGACTTTTGAAGACGTGGCTGTAAACTTCACCAAGGAGGAGTGGGCTTTGCTGAATCAGAAGAAGCTCTACAGAGATGTGATGAAAAAAACTTTTAGGAACATAGCTACTATAGGTAGAGCCTGGGATAACCAGGAAGCTGAAGAAGAGAAAAATAACTGGAGAAATCAAAGAATTGAAGAGATGGGGAAATGCAACCCATTAAAAATGCCCACCATAACTCATACTGGACTGAAGACATTTGAGTTTTGGGGATTAAAGAAGAAGCTGTATAAATTTAATGAGCATAGAGGAACCTGCTCTGGCTTCCACTCCTTTCAGGATACAAGGACAAAGACTGGAGAGAAATCCTATGAATATGATCCATATGAAAAATCCTACTCTGATCTTAGTGAAAAAACTCACCTTAGTAAGATTAATATCAAATAGCTAGCAAAAATATAGTTCTACTTTTTATTTTAAAGTAGGTGATAACTGAATGATGGACCCTAAGACATCAATAAATTGCACTATTATGTTAGTGTGACCTATGGGTAAAGTACTGGCTCATTTAATTGCAATACTTTTATTTCTCTTGGAGGTGAGCAAGACTAGGTACCATTCCAGAAAAACTTAAACTTATTAGACCCAGCAACCAGGCCTGGCCTGTGAGACTGCCCTGGGCCTGTCAGAAACTCATTCAACCCAGCAACCTGGCTTGGTGCATGAGTGAGACCATCCCGGGCTTGCTGGAAACTCATTCAACCCAACAACAAAGCCAGGCATGTGGGAAGGATTTTATACTTTAGACAGGCCCAATATGGAAAACTGCCACAGAACTCCCTGCAGAGAGACTAGAGACAAGACCCATCCAGCTGATCCAGGAGCAGAACGTCTTGCCAGTGTGGCATAGCAGTTTCACCTCCAAGGGCTGCAGCTGGAAGAAGTGGAGCTCAGCAGCCAGACTCAAACCACACCCACTTGGACAGGTTTTAACTTGGTAAATTCAGTCTGGTGATAATGTAAGAACTCTACCAAAGCTATACACCAAAGGTGTAGGGCTGTACGAAATGACAAAGAGAAGGACCAAAATGCACTCTGAGACCCCGAGTGCACCCAGAATAAATACAGTAGACAACAGCACAGAAAAAAATGGAAATCACACACTTGAAGTCTCTGAAATAATATCATCTGAGGTAAAGAAACAACTGCAGAAAGGTATAGAGGAAATCAGATCAGAAATAAAATACTACCTATAACACAAGAAGCGCTAAGTGCTTCTAAAGAAGACACTGATAAAAACAATAGAGGAGAACAGAAAAATGATGGAATCCTTGAATGAGCAATATAGGAAAGTAGTAAAATGTATGAAGCACATTCAAAGTGCTATACAGGAACTTAAAACTTGATACAGCTCAATCACAAGCTGGCAAAACTGTTTCAATGAAAGTAAAAATACACTTTCGTACCTGAAAGACTCCATTGCAGCTAGTGAAGAGGTAAGAAAAGATTTCTGAATAACAACTAGGATACAAGAGAAAATAATTCAACATCTGCAAGATGATGCTAAGATGAACAACGTAAGACTAATAGGCATCAATGAGAAAGAAGGAGTCTGTACAAATGATATAAAAAGAATATGGGCAGAAGTAATAGCAGAAAACTTCCCAAATATGGGGAAACAATATGACATTCAGCAAATTGAAGCATATAGAACTCCAAGTAACACTAACCCAATTGAAACTGCACCCAGACATATAATAATCAAGATCTCAGAAATTCAGGATAGGAACAGTATACTGAAAGCTGCTAAAGAAGAGAAACAGATCACATTTAAAGGAAAATCCATTAGAATAATGACAGATTTCTTTTTACAAACCATCAAGTCAAGAAGAGCATCGAGCAAAGTACTTGAAGTCTTGCAAGAAAACAAATTCCAGCTCAGACTGCTATACCCTGCAAAACTCTCCTTGAAGTTCAGTGGAGAAGTGAAATACTTCCAGGACAAAGAACCACTAAAGAATTTCATAATGACAAAGCCAACCCTGCATAATTTACTAAAAGATATTCTAGAGAGGAATCAAAATGATCACCAAATAGAAGAAACAAGAAAAAAAGAGGTATACAAAAGCAATCTTTCAACTATTCTTTTGGGGAGGTTTATTTATTTATTTATTTATTTATTTATTTATTTATTTATTTATTTATTTTTGCGTTGGTGCCAAGGACTGAACCTAGGGCTTCCAGCTAGCTAGGCAAGCATTCTATCACTGAGTCAAATCCCCAGCCCCCAACTTTCTTTTGTATACAGCAGCAAAATATGTCCAACAGCATATTCTACAAATGGACTTCTGCACCCTTTGGGTCATGATTCTGTCTAGGTCTACAGGGTGGATATCAAGGAAATAGTAGTAGCTCAGTCCCACAAGTGACATCTGGCTACTAGTAAGCATCATGGACACTGTGCATGTACATGATTACTAGAACTTTGTGTGATATCCTATCTCCAAAGTGTTAGAAGTTCTGGTAATATATTTGCAATTCCAGTATTTATGTTCTGCTTTATTCTTAGTAATTCTTTACTACCGTGGAAACTTTTCCTTAATTGATATCTTTGTATATATTCGCTTATTCAAATACTGTGCGAGTACTCTGAGTTGATTACAGATTCATACATAGGATACACAACATTCTGGCCTCTAAGTGGGACTCATGATTTGTTTGAATTTTGGAATATTGCTTTGAAATATTTAATTTAATTTTAATTAATAATTTTCTGAATATTGCTTAGTTATACTTTTTGTTTTATGATTCATACTTTATCTCTGACTTACAATCTACTTACAAGATATGGTATGATATTTTCTCCTACTATTAGAAACTTTAAAAACACACACACACAAGGGTCTTAGTTCACTGAGAATAAAAGTTTGCACTAATACTGTTTAGACAAGGTATCAGGTCTGCATCTTGTCCTCTGAATAACTACTATGAAGACAACAATATGCATGGTATTAATTATTGTAACCATCCTACTAACTGTTTTGAAACTGTTTCATTGCTATTTTATTGTTTTTTCTCATTTAAATGAATAAAAAAACAACTTTAAAAAAAGACAACATTCCCTATAAGACTTAAACAAAATTAGACATTTCTAACAAATTTTTAAACATCCCAAGAGCTGTCGTTTAAGGGAATTTCCCTACCCACTGAGAAAGGAGGATGTGGAAAAAGGAGCTGTATTTACAATAAAACCTCCTCTTTTTTGGTGTGAAACCAGTTAAACAGAACACTGCATCCAGCACAAGAGAATCTTCCCCAGGGTGTGCCTAAGGCCGACTGCGGAGTGCCATGCACAGACTCTAACAGATGCCCGACTGAGGGCTCTAAGCCCTCACCTCCCTCTAGTCTCTTGTGTTAATGAGGACTCTTGTTGCGGTTTAAGGCACACTAGTGAGCGGCTCTAAATCAGAGCTTGTCCTGGGGAAGGCAAGTTTACAGTGTGTCCCAAGGCCAGTCAGTTAGAGCTCCAGATGTGGGGCCTGTACCCTGCCTCTGACCAGCATCCATTTCTGCGTTCCACAGCTGGTCCATGTAAATGTGCCATATTGCTGCCCATCTGCTCAGTGAGCGCACAGTGGCATATCTCCCTCTGACAGTGGACCGTTTTATAGAAGGCTATAAATATTGAAATTCATAGGCATGAAGCAGCAGATTTTTAATGTTACTTAGAGAGACATTTGAGCCACAACCTTTGGCAGAAGCAGACACTGTTAGCATCTCGGTACACTGTGCACCATTTGGTTCAGACTCATGAACAACTTTTCCAGGGATTTCATGGCTCTCCAATCCCAGGTAAAATGGAGTACAGACCCTGAGGGATGATATTTAGTGTGAATGTCACCCTGCATACAATGCACATTTGGGATCTGGTCTTTCCAGCCCTGTGCTGTGTTAAACCATATGTTAATGTTTTTATACTCAGAAAAGATTAGGTTGGGGACCAATAAAGTTTCAAAACTACAAATAATAGGCTAACCATTGTGAAACGCGAGGCATTCCTTCAGCTGATTTTTTTTTTCCCCAAAGTCTCTGTAATTTTCATTTTTGAAGCGGTAGGGGCCCATTTTGTCATAGGAAATCAACTTATCCATATTTTATAAGCTAATATGTGCAAATTTTGTAGGGGAGAGTAAACATCCCCATTAATTTGAAACTACTGGCATGTGGTCTAGATGAGAAAAAATTGCTTTGCAGTGTTTTTCCCCTCTTGACCAGACAATCCTAGACAAACTTTGAGGCGAGAGGGAAGTGAATCAAAACCCAGCATGAACAGGCTATGGGCTGCCTGTGCGTTTTAAAAATCTGCGGTAATGTTCTTTGTTCTTTATGAAGTCTGAGGCAAAGTAAAACTTATTAAGACTGAAATGGACACTATTTTCCATAAACACAAAACATCTAGGCTTTTTTTTAATTGCTTCTACTGTGAAAATGCTAAACAGAAAATGCCCTTCTAACAATTGTCAGGGTTTGAGCAGCACAAGAGGACATTCATTTAGAAGAATAAGTAGTTGGACAAGGACACAGGAATGTTCCCAGCTTGGCATTTGTTTACATCTGAGCTGTCAACAAAAGCTAATGTGTCCACTATCAAAAGATGAAACACTTTTGCTGCCTAACTGATGTGAAGAATTGAAAATGAGTAAAATACAAACTGAACTTCCATTACTCTTCTGGCATGAACATTTCTCGAGACTCTGCTGTTTAGCTTTGCTTTACGATCATTTTCCAATCGCTCTGTGGTCTTCACCGTTTTTTTTAAACTTTAAATAGCAACTTGCATCTTTATTAGCAAAGTTGGAACATTCCAACAATAAGCTGTGTCATTGCTTAGACATTTCCCTGAGTTCCCAATCAGTGGAGTTATGTAAGGTGGCAGGTTAATAAATGCGACACACTGAAATCATTTGTAGCAGATTATCTCTCCTTCCAAACTCTGACAGATGCTAAGTCCAGCTGGTAAAAAAAGTTTATAGGCGAGTTGGATCCGGGGTCTTCACACACTCCGCAGTGTTGGCTACCAATGACTGTTTTAATGAGTCACGGATTGCCTGTTTATCTTCTGCTCCCTGCTGTTTCTGCATTTTCTCTTCCAGAACAATCCTAGAAACACATGCTGCTACAGACGCTGGAGCAATGTGTGTAGACATTTGAGCCAAATTATTATAAAGAACTCTTTCTTCTCTGATATTAAAAAAAGGAGAGAGAATTGCACATTGCCTAGCAAATCGTTATCTCAGATGTTCACTGTGACATGCTCAATATGGCCTACCAGAAAAAGTTGGAGACATTTGAAACCTTAACAACTACACAAAATGACACTGTAATTGGCAGGTTTTGTTGTTCATGTTCTGGCTCAGTTAAAACTGCTCTAAACACTTTGTTTAATGGTGTTACATTATGACAACACATGGCTTCTATACAGCAAGCCATCATGTTTAACATGCAACAACACAGGAAGAAAAGGAAGTGGCCAGAAAGCAGCAGCAGAGCCACCCTTCAAAGTTCTCTGTGGCACTGAAAATGATTTGGCAGAAAGTCTCCAAAAATGCTTCTTCTCACTAAAGGATCTGTTTTGTCTGTTTCCCAATCTCATGGCTTTAAGATCATTTCTCCAAGGAAGCTGTTGCAAAGAGAGAGGCAAAGAAAGGAAGAGGGAGACAGGAAGAGGGAACAGAGAGGGAAGGGAGAGAGCACGTGTGAGAGAGATTTGTGTATGCATATGTGTGTTGGGGAAAAGAGTGTCGCTATGATCATATTTTAATATTTAACTGAGCCTTAGGAAAACAGCTGAAAAATAAATAATTAAAAACAAAAGCAGCGAGGAATCTACAAGCAAAATTCTGCTTTCATCTAATTGCAGGCTGAAATTTAGGTGTTTTTCTTTGGGCTGCAAACAATTAGAACAGGAAAATGCACATTCTCCCCCAATAGACATGTTAGCATTATATGCTCCATTTTAATAAGGCCTTTGGTCATTTCCTGAGTGACTGACTTTTGCTGTCTTAGATATGCACAATGGAAATTAGACACGGCTGAATCTGACAACAGTTCTACAAAGCACTGACTGTGATTTCAAAGTAAATCCTGAGGGGATTTGACTGACCTTGGGAGATAAAAAAAAAAGTTCCATGTTTTGTTATACAGGTCTTGCTTTAACTTGCCCTTAACCACCCAGCAGAAAAGTTTACCACAAGGCACAAAATGTAAAGCTGGATTAGTATGCTGAGCTGTAAAAGGCTTAAATCAACAACTTCCAAAATTGACAGTTCTAATAATAATCCATTGTGATTACAGAATATTGGACTATGTATACAACTACTTTCTCAGTTCAATGAGAAGAAATTTTTTATACCAACAATGATTGGAAAAGTTACTTTGTCTACATCCTGTGCTCTGTATAACTACTACAAGGACAACAATATGCATTGTATCAATTACTGGGAATGTACTACTAACATGTTTTCAAAATATCACATTGTTATTTCTTACTAAAAGTAAAAAGAAAATTAGACACAGTCTCTATCTCAGGTATTTTGGCTTATCATGACTTGGGGGAGATGACAACTAAAAAGTAAATGTACCATAATACAAAGAAAAATACCAATTACTGGGGCTGAGGAGATAGCGCAGAGGCACAAGTACCTGCCTGGCAAGGGCAAGGTCATTAGTTTGATCCCTGGTTCTAGAAAAAAAAAAAAATCAGTTAGAAAAGAGTTTTGGTGGGAGAGTTCAGTTAAAGATGAGGATGGTGGGCTGGGAGATGTTTCACATAATATTTGTTGAAGAATTTTTGTTGGCATAAACTTAATTTCCTAAATTCCAACAAAGGAGCATAGCATAACCTTTGAGTGTTGGAAATACTCAGGGAGAAGCCTGGGAGAGGTGGCCAGCCAGCAGGCAGCCAGATGTGGCAAGGTGGAGCACTCTGGGGAAGGCGCAATTCTGTGACATCATAGCAAGATTTTAGAAAATAAGGGGGTGGGGATGGGGGTGGGGCTGGGAAGGTGGGAGGGTAGGGGCTGGATTTTTCTATATATCTCTCAATTTACTTTACAGAAGAATGTTTTAGATAGCTGATTATATTATTTCAGGAAATACCTCACTCAGGGCTGGGGAGATAGCTCAGTAGAATAAGCACTTGCTTAGCCTGAGTTCAACCCCTGGTTCTGGGAAAAAAAAAAAAAAAAAAAGAAAGAAATACCTCACTTTTAAAAATATTTTAGGGCCCGCAGGACAGCTCAGTGGTCTAAAGTGCCTGCTTAGGAAAGCTTAGGCAGCTACGGGCACCACATGCTGTGCCAGCCCTGCCCTCAGGGTAGGCTGAGCTGGCCATAAAAATAAATAAATAAACAAGCAAAAGTTCTGAAACAAGAAAAATAAATAAATAATTAAAAATAAATAAATAAAAATAAAAATATTTTATAGTTTGAAAAGTCAATAATTTAATACAACATAACTTCATTTATTATTTTAGATGTCAAACATAGCATTCAATTATTAAGGTTTACTTGAGAGAGACTGAGGACACGTTGATCCAAATGTACACAATTTCTACTGGACAGGAAGAGCAGGTTCTAGAGATCTAGTCTCCAACATGAGGCCCATGGTTTAATAACAAAGTAGCTTATACTTGAATGTGACTTACGCAGTACATTTTAAGTGTTTTCACTGCATATAAGTATTAGTACATAAGCTAATTAGGCCCCTGTAGACATTCTACAATACATACAACATCACATTGCACTCCATGAATAGATCTGATGTTTGTCAGCCTAAAAAGGGGGTGTTACTTGCTTACAATGAAAGCCTAAAATATTCCGCTTCTGTATCAGTACTTTTCTGCTTCATCTTTACGTCCTCTTTGTAAGGAGAAAAGATATAAAATGGGGAGAATTTACACATTTCTTTACGCTTCAGCAATGAAAAGGTAACTTCTTTCTTTAAATAATTAATTTTTATTTAATGGACTGGTGTGCAGCAAGAAAAATATTCCACATTTTAGTAGTTCTACCAGCTCAGCCTGCTTCAACGCTTCTTTAAGCAATGGTGGCAGTTAGTCTTAAGTATCGACCTGACTGGATTAAGAGACTCATGTTGCGAATTGGACGTGGGCGACACATGCATCAGGGGAGTGACCGCTGAGCTCACAGCTGAAAGTTAGGAAGAGAGGCTTCGGGAAGAGGCGGGTGGGTGCGCTCCCCGAGCTCTCCCTGGATTTTTCCTCTACACCCCTCTTTGCATTGCCAGGAAGGGAGACGCTTTGCTCCCTTCCGCACGATGTTCTTCCGCTTCACCGCAGACCCACTGCGTTGGAACCAGTTGACCATGGCCTAAAGCTTCCGAACCTACGGGCCAAATAAGCTGCTCTTTTGTGTATGCCAGGCATTTTGTCCTAGCAACAGGGAATCCGACTCACACGGGTATTACATCTCCTTAGGTGAAACTCCATCTTTGAGACCCTGTGGTTGCTCATCCCCAGTATGGCCTCTGGGTGTTGGGAGGACAGGCTTCCTGCCCTCTTGGAGGGGTGGAAGGAGGATCTGCCTATTGTCTCCTTACTATCCCCTGACCTCCCCTGCCCTCCCCCGCCCTCCCCCACCCTCCCCCTTCCTCCCCCGCCACCTTTGTCAGCCTTCTCTGCGTCCACAAGGCTGACTTGTGCAGTCTCTCAGACTTCTTTGCTGGGGGGCTTCTGTTGGTTTGGTTACTGGGAGACACCATTTGGAGACTGGCTTCTGTGGGGGTGAAAGCTGGGACATTTCTCCTCTAGTCCCTTGAACACTGGCACCATGTTTCTGGCATTGCTGTGTGCCCCCATGATGACCCAACTCTCTTTCGGCTCTCCTTGGCTTCTGTTTTGTTCTCCATTGATCCCTTTAATCTCAGGGGCAGGAAAAGCTTCCTGGAGTTGGTGGCAGCTGGATACTCACTACCTATTCTTCGCTGTCTTAAAACTGCCTGTACCTGGAAAAAAATTCTCGTCATCAGGAGCCTTCACCTGAGCCATCTCTGCCAACTTCTGGGGCATGACTGACACCAGCATGCCCTTGCCCCGGCCTTCCTCTTCTGTGTGACATCTTTGGTCTTTGTCTCCCCTGTATTTGTGACAAAACTTGCTCAACTTAACATTTGTTCTAGCTCAGCTTACTCAAAGCCCAGTGGTTCTGTCTGGTACCAAGGGTGGCATTTAAGACATGCTGGGCTTCCCCATTCCTTTTGCTCTGAGCAATTGCGCCTAACGCCCCTGCACCCACGGAGCTCACTGGCCTCTGCCTGTAGACTTCTCTCCTGTTTTAAGCATCTCCTTTTCAGGGCTTCTGCTTCCGGGGTGGTGGTGGTTGCAGTTTACATGTTTACCTTCTTTTTCCCTTCCTATAATTCTACTGGATAGAGTGGGATCCCGCTCACCTCTAACATTTTTGATACTCTCCCTAAAGTTATATTCTTGTCCTCTTTTTCACAGTAGATACTCTTCTCCCCTTTTTAGAGTTGCTGCTAGCAAATTATGAGAAAGAGGAGAAACACATAAATTTAATCTTTTCAGCCAGGCGTGGTGGCGCACGCCTGTAATCCCAGCACTCGGGAGGCTGAGGCAGGAGGATCGGCGCAAGTTCAAGACCAGCCTGGGCTACAAAAAGTGAGCTCAAGGCCAGCCTGAACTGCATAGTGAGACCCTGTCTCAAAAAAAAATTAATATTTCCAAAATATTAGATTACTCAGATTAGACAGTAGAGAAAGAAATTAAATCAATGGACAAGAAGGAAAGATCCCAGCACTGCAACAGTAGCAAAGACAAGTCAATGTTTCTAGCTGACATTTCTTCTCAAGTGCAGCGTGTGTTCTTGCAAGGTGTATTCTGGAAAACTGCAAGACAGATGCTAAGAATGATGGGGCCTGCGGGAAAAACAGGGGTGGGGCAGATTTTACCAAACTCATAGAATTTACAACCATAGCATTGGCAATAAAAAACTAGCAATCTCAATAAAAATACCAGCGCAGCTCACTGTCCCCTGTGATGTGACATCAGTCAACAGATTCTCTGTGGTTTTAAACCCTGGGCTGCTGCTATTTCCTTTGAAATAATTCATTACAATTAATAACTTGATCTAATGCATAGTTTCTTTATTAAAAATTCAACACACATGGAAATTTTTCTTGTTTTTTATCTGCACTCTTAACCCATTCTTTGTTCAAAGTATTTTATTAGTGCCTATTAATTTTATAAAATACTGCACTTCAATGTGATGTTAGCATACATGCCTATAACCTATTTTAATCATATTTTCCCTAAAAATCCCCTTTACGTCCATTTCCTTCCTAATCATGATTTTTCCTCGTTTCCAGAATGCCATTCAGTTAGAAGCGTACAGGGTGTGGTCTTTTCAGAGTGGCATCTTTCACTTGCCAGTGTTCATTAATGTTTCTCATACGTTTGTGCTTTGTTCATTTCATTTCATCTCATCACCGAGTGACAGCCACTGAATGGATGTGCCACAGCTTGCTTACCCACTCCTCTGTCCAGGTTAATGTCTTCCACTCATGGTTTCACAATTGGGAATAAAGCTGCATGAATATTCCCTTACAGATTGTTTAGCCCAGCAAAACTCAGAAGGAATAAAGAAAGTTGATGTGCAGCTTTCGTCTTATGACTTGCAAATACGGATAGACATTAATCGTGAGAAAGTCTGGACTTGATTGTATTGAAAATATGGAATCGTGAATCGATCTGCTTTCGCCACTTTCTGCATCGTGCTGTAAGTTAGGCTTCAGATGCTCTTGTGCGTCCAGGGAGATAATGAGGTGGAGAGTGCAGCTCCCCTGCACTCTCCGGTCTCCTTTCACAGGGAAGCATTCTTCACACCCCAGATCTTGTCCTGTTTATCTTTATGAGGGTGAGAAACCTTTCTCTTGTTTCTTAGAAGGATTCTTCGGACCTTTCATCTTGTCTGATTTGACTGGATGAAGACAGAGTGACAGTCCCTGGCTCCTTGAGTGGCTTCAGGGCTTCTCTGTGTGAAAGCGTTCTATGTTTAATTTTCTAGAGTCACGATTTCCTATGTCTCATGCTTTGTCCCAGATGTCATTATCTCAACAGCTCCTATTTCTATGCTTTAAGTTTTCATTTGTCATTCTGAGTATCTCTGTGGTCTTGAATTACTTGCTCCTGTGAGACATCTGGAGCAGAAACCCAAGACTTTGCTTCTCAGATAGGAGGTGGCGCTGCTCTCCAGAGGCAAACAGATCCCTGTGGTCACCTGAGCTGCAGATGACCAGGCCCACCTGAACAGTGGTGAGAACATCTGTAGCATCTGGAAGAATATAGGCCCTCTTGAATGTGCTAAGTCATTATTACCAGTTATTATTATTAGTGACGGCTACTTAGGGAGCATTTTCCCTGCAGGGAGCTCTGTGTTAGGCATTTGAAACATGATTTTTTTTTTCTTATCTTACAAGCATCCTGCAAGATGGTCCTCAATGGTTCTTGTCTTTTAATCTCTTGATGTTTTAGTTTTTACTTTAAAATGGCGCAAAACTTACACATATGCAATAAAAATTATACTTAGAGTTTTGAATTTTGCTCTTTGCCCAGTTTGCCAGCGTACAGTATGTCATATCTTAATGCTGAGTCACTGCCCCAGTTGGTCCTGTGGTCACAGGAGGAAACACTGCTACTCTGCTCTGTGCCCCATTGCTAAGCTAGGATATCTGACAAATCAGGTAGAGTCAATGCAGTTTCGGTTTATAATATTGTACTCTCTATTTACAGAGAGCTTATTGGGACACAGCCTCCTTGAAAGGTGAAGAACCGTCTGTATCTTATTTTGGAAGAATAATACTGATCTCAGGGCATAAATCACTCACTACTGTAGCTTAGATCTAAGATGCTCCCCAAAAGTTGCATGTTGGGGTGGGTTGGCCAGGGAAGGTGGCCCCTGGGTTTTGTCTGGAAAGGGTGTGATTCCCTGGTGCCTCTGCTGCCCCTGTGCCTCCTGGTGGACACCCATGGTCAGCTCTCTTAGGTTGAGTCTTTCCACTATGCCATTTCTGCCTTAGCACCAGCCAGCCATTGACCGCTAAAAGGTTGGAGCGAAAACAAACCTGTTATGCCTTAAACTGTGGGTGTGGCTATGCTTTCTTTATTCTTTTTTGTTTTTAAAGGATATAAAATGGCAAAAAAAAAAAAAAGAAGCGATGCAAAATTCCATTAAACTAAGTAATAGGAATCTGACAATGGTTGTTATATGGCATAATATTATCTCCAAATTAGTTGTTTGAGTTACCAGATATAAACCTGCAAAATTGGTTAAAAAATTATAAGAAATTATAGAGAAGAAAAATAAAAACAAAAATTTAAGTATTGACTGCTCCTTTCAATAGACCAGCAGAAATCAGCAGTACAATTATTGAAATTATCCTGCACATATACATAAAGATATCTTTTTCCCTTCTTTCTTTTGTCCTTTTCCTCATCCCAGTTTTTCCTTCCCATTTCACATTCTTTCTCTTTCATAGTATCTATTGTACCTATTAGATTTTCATTACTTTCTCAGGTTCTCACACTACTGAGACAATATGATGTTTGCACATGCAGGTCTGATTTGTTTCACCTACCCATACAGTCTCTAGTTGCATTCATTGATATATATTTTTTTTCTGTATTTTTATGTATTTAATACAGGGTCTATAGTCTCACTACACAGATCAGACTCACAGTGATCCTCCTGTTTTCAGCCTTCCAAGCACTGGGATTATAGGCACACACCACCACACCCAATCTCAGTGCACTCTGGGGTTGGGTCCATATGGCACAAGAGGTTTGAACCCTAAACCCTGGACATGCATAAATAGGTGCTTTAGTCCACTGAGCTGTCTTGCCAGCCCATTTACCTATAAAAGATTTGAATTTATCTTTTTTGTCACTGAGTAATATTCCATTATGTAAAAATATCACATCTTCTTTATCCATCCCTCAATTGATGGGCATTTTCCAAGATTTAGCTATGATAAACTGCACTGCTGTAAACACAGACACACATATATTGCTGAGACATGGTGATTCAGTGGGTGTGGCTATTCTGCCCCGGAGATGGGAGTGTGATCAGCATATATCCATGGCTAGAGAGTGGCAGGGCTGGAGTCTGTGTGTGGACCTACGTTGCTCTAGCGACCATGCCCTGTCCTCTGCCAGCCTTGTCTGAGCAGCTCTGTGCCAGCCTGGTGAGGGTCTGGGTGGCCCTGTTCTGCCTGGTACAGTCAGGTCCATGGTGTGAGCCCAGGTTGGAGGGAAGAAACTTGGAGCCAAAGCATAACGTGGGCCAGAGGTGCATGTCACCAGCACTGCCTCCTTCTGGGGCCAGAATTTAGACCCAAACCCAGAAAGCACAGGTAGTTGGTTGCAGGCCTCCTGAATCCTTTATTTTCCTTAATTCTAGGACAGTCTCATGGGATCCTCATTCTGGGCTCCATTGCCCACAGCAGGGCTGTGGCCAAGTCCACCCTTTGCACCTAAAGGAGGACAGGACTGTCCACACAAGGCGTCTGCATGATGCTTTCTTTGTGTAACAGTGTGTGTATCAACACAGCAAGACTGCTGCCCAGGGAAGATCGAATGTGAGCACTGGTTTCCTTACTCTACTTTTCTCTAATTTTGCAGTCAGAGAACAAAGTCTGTCTTGAGATATTTGAGAAACAGCAAGCTGAGATGGAACAATGTACACTTGGGAGTCAAGCCAAGCCAGGTAAAATCTGAACACCCTGGCCATAGCACAATTGCCTAGGTTCTATGAACATTAGGTTCCTCAGCATTGAAAAGGAGAGAAACAACCAATCCTGTAGGGCTTTTGAAGGTTAAGAGTACGAGTGTATAAAACACTGAGGTCACAGCCTGCCCCACGGTGCTCAGTGCTCGCAGCTGCCTGCATTTGCAATGATTCTTATCACCAGCTTCTGCACCTGTAGAGCAGTCACCAGAGTCCCTGGGGGCTGGGGGTTCCCACTCTCCCCTCTCGGGCTTGGAGACTATGGAGGGCTCATGCTATGCCTTGTCTAGGGCTACAGAGCAGGAGGAGGAACAGGAGAAGCAGAAGGAGGAGGAGGAGGAGGAGGAGTGGGAGTCAGAACCCAAGGAGTTGGGCTCTGGAAGTTTCTCTCTGCTACCAGCTGCAGTGCTCACAGCAGCACAGCTCTCCTCTCAACCAGGGACACCAGGTAAATGTGGGTGCGCCTCGCCCCTTGCCTCACACCAGGGTCATCCATTTCCCTGAGTTGTTTTTTGGCGCAGTTGGTGATTAAATATTTCCTTCATGTCCTTCTGTCATAAACCTCTGGTCTAAACAGAGACACATACACCTTAACAGAGTTTTCCTTTATTATTCACCCTGGAATTATATTGTTTAGTAAAACCATTGTTATTGGCAAGAAATAACGAACCATTCACTAATAATAGGATAAAATCCCTTCTTTTAATATGTCAGAGTTTCAAAGTACCCATTTCTAGCTAGACTAATTCAGTGTGCTGGGATTTAGCGTAAGAAATAGTGAGGACATATTTTCAACAATCTCACAGTTATTGTTAGAAATTCCAATTTTTTTTTTCTCTTTGTTTCAACATGGAGAAATGTCAAGGCCTGATCGATTTCCATCAGTTTCAAAAGGCAGTGGGTGTCATATGCTGTGTGACACCTGACAGGAAAGAGAATCCATCCTTCCTGTGTGGTTAGCTGAGAGAAATGTGTTCTAGGTACTGTACAACCTTCTCACCCAAGTTGATTTTATTCTGAAAGCCTGCAGATTGTACATTCACTCAGGAAGGATTATTAGAGTAGTTCTCAATGGCTGCATTCTGATCTGTCTGTTTCAACAGTATGCTAATGACAGGAAGAAAACATACATATAAAATATTGTGAGCATCAGGACCTGATAGGAGAGAGTGAGTTCGACTTCTCACCATGAAATCTCATTCTGTGGTTGCCTTCTTAATGGCGTCACTTGAGGTCAGTGGCTTTGAATTCCCCCAATTGTATGGGGTCACTGTGGCAGCACTGACCAAGTAGAAAATATTCAGCCAGAGAACACAATAGCAGAAGTCACCCTCCCAGTGTCCTGCCTTCCCTATCATGCAGTGGACGCCCCGGCTTCCCACTAAGATGTCACTGTTTGACCAGTTCACTTTAAAACAGCTTAATTAGCTGAAAGGAAAGCTGTGTCCGAGCTTGTTTGTGAGAAAACACAAAAAACCACTCTCCTTTCACAAAGCTCATGCTCGGTCTTGTCGGAAATTTTTGGTTTTGAAACAAAACAACATTCCTTTCATACACATTCAAGTCCCTGACAACAAATTTTCCTGGATTGGGAAATAACTGGCCTGGAGTCCTCTCCACATGGGTGCTTGGGTTCATGTGTGTCTGGGTGGGGTCCTGGGCATCGGCCCTGCTGCACTGCTAGCGGGGATTTTCCTCAGGGCCTAAGAGTTTATTTTCTTTACCCAGGGAGATCAGAAACCGGTAACGCTTCCTAAAGGTTATGCAGACCTTCAAGTTAAAACCTCCTGAACTTTGCAGGCAAGAGGGCAATGTCAAACAAAAAAGAACTTCACGTCACTTGGTTCATTTACTTCTGGTTTAATTGTATTAAAAAATTATTTAGAAAATCAGATTCCATTACATGGCAAGGAAAACTCTGTCATCATGCTTCCAAGAATTCCCCACTCGCAAGATGTCCCAGCTAATGCTTCCCGGCTCGCTTTCTCAGGACTCAGAGCCAGCTGTGAACATGGGAGGGTTTATTTAGAACCCAGTGTAGATTTTTTAATATAGAAGCAAATTCACTGTGCGAGAGTGAATCCTTATTCTCCTCCTCCTTCTCCTCCTGTTTCCCTCCACCCCTCCTACTCATTTCCCTCCTCCTCTTTTCTTCCTCCTCTCCCTCCTTTTCTTTCACCTTCTCCTCTTTCTCCTGATCCTCCTCCCCCCTCACTGTCTTTCTGTGTATTTCCATCTGAGAGGCATGAGAAGCCTGTGCTTTCTTCTTCTTTAAGGTAAAGTAACATGGAACTATTTTCCTTTTGATGGGGCCTGTGAAAAGACCTTTAAACATCATGAGCCCTTGCAAAGCCTTTGCACAGGTAAGTTAGTGAATTATCAGAAAAAATAATCACCTACTGTTTTATTATAGCACTGAAGAATTCAAGGTAGACTTATTCTTTTTGTAAAATACTAAAAAATGAAACTCACCATTACCCAAACAATATCCAGCTATAAAACTCAGATTTTGCTGGGCATGGTGGTGCACACCTGTAATCCCAGCACTCGGGAGGCTGAGGCAGGAGGATCGGTGTGAGTTCGAGACCAGCCTGGACTACAAAAGTGAGCTCAAAGCCAGCCTGAACGGCATAGTGAGACCCTGTCTCCAAAAAAAAAAAAAGACCAAAAACAAAACAAAACAAAACAAAAAAACCCTCAGATCTTTCCAACAGTTAGCTGCTACACTATTGCTTGGCATCTCATCCAATGCCTTTCACCGTCATGTGTCTTGATATTGATTAGCAAATATACACATCAATGCCCAGTCACCTCTATCACCTCTTTACCCAACTTCTAGGTTATAATCAGTGCCAAATTCCAAAGTACATTGGATTTTTCATTGCTCTGAGGGCTGTAACTCAGTAGACTGCTGTAATGGCAATGTGTGTGTGTGTGTATGTGTGTGTGTGCACATATGTGTGTGTGTGTGTGTGTGTGTGTGTGTGTGCCTGTGACTGCCAGCCAACTTAAAGGTCTAAACCATGATTTGCAAAACTCCTACATATGCTGATGCTTTTTCCAAACTAATGCTGGATTTTAAAGTACAATGGTATCTCCATTTTTTTAATGAAGAGAAGTATGACTAAATTAGGGAGAAAAAAGTCTGTAATTAGCAGTATAAATCTTCCACTGGTTTCAGAAGGTCAGCAGGTGAACCACCGCAGATTTCACACACATCTGCTCTGTTGGCAGCCGCTGCTCTGTGCGAGCCTGCTCATTGGCTCCTGCTAATCTTATGTGAGGCTCCTGGAAGCCATTTGTGTCTTGCTGGGCTGAGGCTGGGCACAGCCAGGAGATGCTGAGACACCAGCCAAGCTCCATGCCACCTTCAACAGGCCACTCTACCAGGTGGTTCAGGGGGCCTGTGGGGTGGCTGCAGAGGGACAGCTAGCAGTTGGTGTGGCCAGGCCAGAAGAGCGGGGCTGCCCTGCAGGGCTGGCAGGAAAGTTGCTCTCAGAGCTGGTACAGTGTTGCCAGTGGAGACATTGGTGCCCACAAGGTGGCGTCGCTGGTGCCAACGCCAGCAGCCAGTGCTCAGCTCCTCTCAGGAAGTGATGTGTGCTGCAGGCAGAGTGAGGTGAAGCCAGAAAAACCATCCTGATGAAGTTGTTTCTTCAGATACACTAAGCGACAGTGAGGAGGATGGGCAAGTAGTATTGCTTGAGCTCACTGGGCAAGAAGCCAAAGGCCAAGTGCCTTGGATGAGGGTGGCTCTGAATTAGTAATAGATGCTATCGACGCACATGGTGGTCAGTTCACTGTCCTATGAGTGAGTGCAACTGTAAACTGTTTGTATGGCTAATTCTGTGATACATTTCCAGGGTTCCAGGCTGAGCTTTGACCCTATATCTGCAAGTTCTGAACTGGAAAAATAGCAGTCCCAACGTGTTATAAAGTGCTCCAAGTATGATCCATATGTTTTGTAACACAAGGGATTAAACCCCAGAAGCTTTCCCAGCAGTGCGGGCTTAGGAGGGAGCCTGTGATTTAAGTACAATAGTCTCTATATCTAGTACGATTTTCTCGCTATTCTATGTCTCATCAACTTCCTTTCTGGTTAGCTATTGCCAGCTTCACCCTGACTGTGAAATTTTCTTCTGTTAGATAGTCTCAGCAGCCTGACTGAGTTAGGTAGAATCAGAATGGAAGTGTATTCATCTAGAAAACAATTCTCCTGATACATGTAAAGTACCCTAAAGAAGTAAACCCTTTTACTGAAGGTTATTTTCACTTCGGTGAGTGATCTTTTATGTTTGCAGTTTTACACCCCAGACATACTTGGCCGCTTTAGGAAGCTGCTGGCTCTCACTGAGGTTGACCACTTCGCCCCTTGTCCAGCTGGGAAGGCAGAGCAGGCTGGGGTCATGCTTGGGAACACACTGGGCTAGGGAGGGGGAGGGGCCCACGGTTGGGAAAGCGCAGAGCCCTTGGCAGTAGAGGCCCCAGAGCAGGCCGATCCCTGGCTGAGCGGCCACTGAGGGAAGCCTTTGTGCCTGGACACCATTCAAGAAGCAGAGAAAAGAATGAGAATGAAAAAGATCTACTATTTTTCAAAACAGCACTGAGATGCTATCTTACCCCTGTCAGAATGGCTATCGTCAAGGACTTACTACACAACAAATGTTGGCCAGGTTGTGGTAAGAAAAGAACCCTTCTCTACAGCTGGGAATGCAGACTAGTACAACCACCATGGAAATCAGTATGCAGATTCCTTGAGAACTAAACATAGGAGTTCCACTTAACTCAGCTACTTGTTTCCTGAATATCTTCTTTTTTTATTTTTATTTTATTTAGTATAGGATCTACAGAGCCTCATTACACAATCAGACTCACAGTGATCCTCCTGCTCTCAGCCTTTCAAGCCCTGGGATTAAAGGTGTGTGCCACCACATCAAGTCTCAATCACCATCTCAGCACGCCCCGGGTGTAGGAACAGCATGGCATGCTGGGGATAGAACCCTGGTTCCTGTGTCTGCTGAGCCAGGCACTTTAATCCACTGAGCTATTTGTCCAGCCCCTAAGTATCTTCATGCAAGAGTTAAAGACATCACATTATAGTGCTATATACATCTTCATGCATAGAGAAGCATAATTCACAACAGCTAAATCACGAAAAATGATCTCTGTCCATTAATGTGTGGGTTAGTAAAATGTGGTACGCATCTACAATAGAGCACACTACTCGGCCATAAAGAAGGAAAGCTTCATGAGAAAATGAGTGGATCTTAGCCCATAATGCTAAATGAAATAGATCAAACGCAGAAGGATAAATGTCATATGGGTTTTCCTATATGAGAAACCCAAAGTGTAAAAAATTTCAAGAACAAAATAGAAGAGAGATAGGGAAATAAAGGAGTAGACTTTGTGGGGATAGCAAGGGACCTGGAGAAGGCAGAGAGGGGAAGGCAGGCAGAAGGGCATGTCACAAAAAGCAGGGTGAGATAGGTCTATGCACCAACTCCCCAAGGTGAATGGAATTATGATGTGCCACAAGCTTAGAACAGTAATTTTTTAAAAGCTATTATTTTTGAAAGTTCACCTTGTATTTACTATGTTATTTGGCCTCGCTCCCATCTACTCTTATTTTCATCTTTCCGAAACCACAGAGTTAGGCAAGGCACTAGGACTGTAGCGTCCTTTTGGTGTACACACAGTCGGATCTCTCTCAGGATTAGGCAGGACTCCGATCTCTAGGCCTGGTCCTTTATGACGTAGTATAATTTTGCCACAGTACGTGCAGTCTTGGGGTCCTATGTACCAACAAAATGTTCTTTTTGAACTGTACATTTACTTTCTAGGAGACTATCTTTTCAGATAATAAAGTTAAATATTTCTAAAATCATTATTTTGTTTACATTCAAGAAGCCTCATGTTGTACCCTGACCTCTGAATTATAATATGAACAAGAAGATCTTTAAGGCTACATACTACAATATTTTATAACTTGTACGCCTCTTTGAGAACAGATATGCCACTTCTACCAAGGTTTCTTACAGATAGTTACACAGAAAAGTTAATGAAATTAGTAAGAAAACTGGGATAGAGTTGGAGAGGTGGAAAATAATATGTGCAGATTCCCTTTCATTGATATTATTTAGATACTATTATTATTAACATGATTTTATATGCCAGAAATTGCTTACCCCAAAAGAAACACGGACAGCTTCTTCTTAAACAAAAAAGTACAACAGTATGAATTAGCAAGGAACAATTGAATTTTGAAGGTTATTTTCAAAGATACTTTTGGCTGTTAATTTTAATAAATTAAGATGTGGTTAAATGCATTCACATCCATTTCTTTTACTTGTAAAGTGTTAGCTCAAAGAAATGAATAGTAACGTACAGTGGTAGGTACCTGTTTTTCAAACATCTTTATAAACTAATCTAATTTGATCTCATATATTATTCTTTATCTAGAAGTTATATGACACTATACATATACTTCCTGGCCTAACTCGGTAATAATTTGTATAAAATGTGGGTTATAGAAGACATTGAAAGCAAGAATCGGAGAAGTACAGAACAACTTACCTGTGTATATAAAATATTTTATTTTTCATTACTTTTTGTTATTGATAATATGTGCCTGTATGCATATTCATTTATTCTTAGTTTAAGCGAAGGAATCAAGTCAGTATTTTATTGTATTTGCTGCCTATTTTTATCACAAGCTGAATTTTCCAGATTTTCCAAACCTCCAGTAAAGCCCTCCCTTGTGGCCAAGGACAGGAGCCTTTCCCCAGATGCCAGCCACAAGGCCGAGTAACTGGCAGGTGGAGCAAAGCTTGTGGTCACAGGACACAGAAGCGTGTGCAAACACCTTGGCTGTGGAAGTAACAAAAACCGTACAGCTGTGTGGTTTCCTCCCCAGAGGCCCCTGGGCTTGAGGGGCCAGGGTTTAAAGTGAATGCTTTCATTTTTCATTATTAGTCTTTCCTGAGCTTCCCCTGCCCCTACCCTCATGTTCTCCATAGCCGGTTAGATCTCCTTGCAACTCCCAGGAAATAGTCTGCCTTCCCTGTTGCCTTCTTGGGGTTTTCAGAGGAAGAGGAGATCCCATCCCTAAACTCCTGTGTCTTCTCTGTGGGACGGGATGCATAGGTGAGGGATGACAGATTTGCCAACCAAGGAACCTAACCAGGAGCCAAGTAGGGGTTAGGGTTAGATGTGTCCCCGTGTCTTTTGGGGCACATGTCCTCTATTCTAAATTGCCAGGAAAGGCTGGACAGGCACACACACGATTTTGTAAGTCAAGAATTAAGGCCTAATACCTTAACAGCAAAAGTGCAAAGAAGAAGCAATTGAAGATGGTGTTTTGACCATCACTGCCCCAAGCTCCACTCCCAAATCGTTTTTATTCTCGTGCTCCACAGTGTCTTTCTACAAAGAGAGCCCAAAACTGGGTGTCGGAATGCTGTCACAAGGACTGCCTCTCTTTTATGAGACATCCTAGAGTTGTCACAGAATGAGATCACAGGCATGGAGTCTGGTCTTTCACATCCTGGAGATGAGTTCTAAATGGGATGAAACGACCTTGACAATAACTTTTGGGCTTTATATATGAGGAAAGAAGGGTGGGAGATGAGTCACCTGCAATGCCACTTGACTTTGACAGAAATAGCAGACAGGTTATTTTTTATCTTGATTTTTGGAAAGGTAAGAAACTTGATAACAAGTACCTGGGGTACAAATCAAGCAGGTTCATGATTTTCCAAACAATCCTCTAGTGGATCTTTCTATGAAAATGTTTCTTTCACACCACTGCAACCTCTCACAATAAGGCACAGTTTCTAGCCAAAACGTTTGTCTGCTGGGATGCTGACAGCTGCCCAGTGGGATGGGGTCATATAACAGCACTGCAGGCATCCAAGGGACATTGGTTCTCGACCCCTGTGTCAACCTCTAGAGTTCCCAGGGTCGGGTCAGCATCCTAAGGACGCCTGTGGTCTCATTCTGTGACACCTCTGGGATGTCTCATAGAAGAGAGGCATTCTTTGCCAGAGCGTTCCCAGACCCAGTTTGGGGCTCTCTTTGTAGGAGGACACTGTGGAGCATAAAAATAGAGACGATTGGGGAGTGGAGGTTGGGGCAGTGATTGTCAAAACACCGAGAAGCCTGGAAAAGACAGGCCTCCTGTCTGGTGCACGCCTGAAGGGAATTATGGATTCACATGGGTAGGTTTGAGAAAAAGAAAGAAAGCCTTTTCTACATGTCCCACTAGAGAGGATCTTGGACTGCACATATTACCCATTCATGGTGTGCTCTTTTATATTTTGGCCATTTGGCATGTATTCTGGTATCATCCTTAAGGCATATGCAGAAATCACATTAACACTACTCTTCCAGGACCAGACTTATAAAAAATGTCACACTCCAGGATAGTAACAAAGTATTGCCTTGTTACAAATTCCTTGCCTTAGGACAACATACTATTGTTCTTTAGGAACTCGTTCCAAGTCTGATTGTCTTTTAGTTTGGGTGCTTTTTCCTGGTCATAAGCAATAGCAAAGAGAAGAAAGTGAAGGGTGAGGAACACTGTTAAAGGCAAGGTGACAATGGCATTCTGCTAGAAAGAAGGGGAAACTCAAGAGCTATTTATACACATTCATATCTTTTATTGAAGCAGTTAAATAGGAGAGATGAGTGAGATAAAGGTCCACAAAAGATAGGGAGAATTATAGGTTTTTCATAAGTGATGAGGTTTACAACTTTCTTGTACTGCAGGCATTAATATATAAAAATAGAAAATAAAGGGGTTGAGGAGATAGCCCAGTTGCATAAGTGCCTCCCTGGCAAGTGCAAAGTCCTGAGTTTGATCCCCGGTACAAAAATAAAGATAATAAAACATGGTACTTGGCTCTATATTATTGGAAATTTTTACTAGTTCATTATATTTAAAGTTGGTTTTAAGAATGGGTTGAAATATAACACCAAAAATGGCTCTAATCAGCCCATGAGGTGGTGCGCAGATAACTACCCTTATAAGGCTTACTTATGAAAGGCCTGAAGGAGGACATGCCCCTTCCTATGAGAGGAGGTGTCTGTCTGCTGGGCATGACATCAGCTTGGCTCTCTGACTTGTCAGGAGGCCTGTGGAAACCCGTCTGTCCATCTAAAAACTGTATTCACAAAGGAGAGTTTTGAGGAGAAACAGCACTTCCACCAGGCTAATTTCAATTTCTATTTCTGAAAACTTGAAGATCACTTAAAGTACACTGTTTTCAAAAAAACAACTGGATTGAAAAAGAAATGTTTATTTCCCTTAAACCTCATTTTTTTGTTTGTGATATGGCTGGCTCAGCCCGCCCTGGGGTGGGGGTGCGCGCAGCATGTGGTGCCAGGGATCGAGGAGCGGTCGCAGCGCTTGCCTTAAGTTTCCTCCACAGGTGCTTTAGACCACTGAGCCTGGATTGAAAAAGAAATATTGGGCCAGTGAGATGGCTCAGTGGTCTAATGCGCCTGCAGAGGAAACTTAAGGCAAGTGCTGCGACCGCTCCTGGATCCCTGGCACCACATGCTGCACACACCCCCACCCCAGGGCGGGCTGAGCCAGCCATAACACAAATAAATGAGGTTTAAGAGCAATAAATTAAAAAAAAATCTTTTTAAAAAAAGAAAAATAAATATTGTTGTAAGTCTCAGTGAACGCATCATAGCAAGATTTTCTGTGCGGCTGTACTCTTACTTCTAGGTGTCTATGAATATGCCTTAACAGGTTCTCCCAGTCTCGCTAATAACCAACCACTGCCCAGCTGTTTTAAGCAGATGAAATAGGGATGGACATTTATGTGGGAGGCGATCTGCAGAGCTCATCTGCTTTTTGCTTCTGGTTCAGAGAGCTGAGGTGGACTCATTGTACAGGTGGCAAGGAAGAGAGAGGGAAGCCAAGTGGGCGCACGTTACGCGTTAGACATTTGATGCGGGCTTATTTCTCTATTACTTTAGAAATACTATTTTTAAATCTGCTCATGAGAGAGGTTCATCTCAAAGGGGAGTCACATGACCTGTCACACAGCGCTGCTGTGAGTGGAAACAACGCCTATACGTAGAGCTCCACGACAGTCTGCCACTCTGGGGTGACAACACTGTCACGAGCCACCCTTGGGAGACAGAGGTGCTAGTAGGAAGCTGCAGAAATAAGATCTTGGGTTGGTATATGTATATAACAGTAGCAAAATGTATGCTTAGTCTGCAAAAGATCCTACATTAGATTGTTAGCAACTATATATATATATATATATATATATATATATATATATATATGTCAGATTTTTCTAAAAATATTTACATGTTTAAAAATATATTTATATTTTAAACATGTATATTTATCCTACCATATTGTTTCATAAATGAGGGAAACTCCAAGGGCTGAAGATGGGAAGAAGTGACTTGGAACAAGAAGCCAGATAATTAGGAGTAAGAAGGGGCTGGAACCCAAGTTGCCACCCTCCTAGTTCAAGTTTACCCTGTGTCACAAAATACTTCTATTAAAAGCTCAATATATTCAGCTTTTTTGGTAAATTTTAAGACACCTTCAGGAAATGAGCATTCTTTTTAAAAATGGCATGCGGGACCACAAACTCCTGATGTGGGGAAGCGCTTTTCTGCAGGACAGCTAAATGCACTGGGGGTTTGCTCTGATAAGGTGGCTGGGTGCGCCAGCATGCGTCAGAGAAGCCAGTGTGTGTCCCATGTCAGAGACTGCGGTACCCTGCTACATGCAGCTACTGTGTCCCTGCGTTCAGGAAAGGCCCTTAACCATGAGTGCTCTTGTTACGATTTGTGTGTATTTGTCCCCCACCAAAGCCTCATGCAGTCATTGGGGCATTGTTCTATAGTCTGCGATTAATTCATGGTCCAAGGCTATGATTATGGGTCTGAGTACTATGCTCAGTGTGGGGTGGAGAGCCTGAATGTAATATAAAAGAGACAGAAAGACAGACCTGCTCTCTGTGGCCATTATGCTGCTACTCTGCGCATTTGCTCTTGCTCTTTGCTGCTGCCATGGACTGCTACCCTCCATCATGGAGCCAGCAGAGCATTGTCTGAAGCCTCTAAGAACTTTGAGGTAAATGAACCTTTCCTTCCTTCATGTTTGGTTGTTAGGTATTTATCCCAGCAATAAGAGAGGAGCAACTGAGACAGCTATGCTTATCATATGGAAGATTAAACACCAACTAGCAGCTATACCTCTTCAGCATTACCCAACAGATCAAATATCCTGTTTCTAGGAAGAGAAGGAAACTTGCCTGTATGTAGGACTCATAAGATTTGGAAAGAATAGATTATATTTGCATAAGAGACAGTAGGCCAGCAGAAGAGTGTAAGAAAATTAGCTCAGTTGGTTTGCTACAAATATCTGCAGAAATTTTAATAGGTAGCTTGTCTAATTAAATCTACCAGACATGCATGCTTGCTATCTACAGAACCGTGTCCTCCTCATGCCGCACCTGCTGTTGTTAGGAAGAAACTTGCATTGTCGATGCTAATAGCATGTAAGGGAGGGAAATTCAAGCTGCAGTCTAATTCATTTATCCACGAGCCTATCACTAGGAAGAGACATCCATATGCAGGACTCAAATACACACCGAGGCAGGTGGTAGACCAAGATCTTCCTGCTGCCTGCACCATCTGCACAGAACACCTTACAGTTCTGAGCAAGATAGCAGAGCTCTGGCTGGTGTTGACTTCAGAGACAAAAGCGTGAACCAGATTTCAAAGACATTATTAAAACTGTTTCACATGAGGGCAAGATGTCTCAGTGGATGTCAGCCTTCACTTGCATGCAAATAACTTTTGAGGAATTCAGGAGTTCCTTTGGTCCTCCCCTATTCCGTTGTTAGTTTGGGTCTAGCATGATCTTGGCTGTTGTCTGATAGGTTGATCTCCTGACTAATTATGACACAGAGAATTCCTAATGTAGAGTGTTGCTGCTGCTCCCATCTATTGGATCACCCCTGGATGCCAACCGCACTGAGGAGGTGGCAGAGTTCAGAGATGAAAAGGCTCAGGTGCTGCAGTCAGTCCCCTCTCCCCATTTACTACCTGGTTACTCCGTTTTTCTGCTCTGGATTTCTGCTCACATCAGGTGGAGTAGCAGCAGTATCCACCTCCTGGGGTCTTGTCAGTTTAAGTAAAACACCACCTGTTGAATGTTTAGAGTTGCACCTGTCAAGGTTAAAAAGGCCACCATGTCCACCCCTCTGCCCAGTGACATGAGCTGATAATTCTTTGGGGGATTAAACCTTGGGGAACAGGGTAGAACGTGTTAGGAAGTGAAGCCTGCTAGGGGAGGTAGGTTGCTGTGGTGTTATCCAGAAAGGTGTGTCACCCTCCTTGGCTCCTCCCTTCCGCTCTGCTTCCTGGCCATCACCATGTGAGCAGCTTTCCTCTGCCCAGTCCCTTCCACCTTGGAGGCCACCAACTGTGACAACTTGTAAAAATCATGAACCAAAATAAGGGTTTCAAGGAAGTGGTTGCTATAAGATTCAAGATACTTAATAATTAAGTTAAACTGGAGAAAAGAAAATAAACTGTGTTTCTGTGCAACTCTATACGTGTGGATAGAGTTATGGCCCCCCCAAAAAAAACAAAAAGCCAAAACCAAAAACAAAACAAAATAAGGGTCTCCCTTATATTTCAGGCATCAGGTGTTTTGAGTGAGGAATGAAGAAAGAGATGCGTATAATCAAGATGAATGAGACCATAATGAGAAGCATCTCGTGCTTTTAGTTGGAGTTGTGGAATCCAAGTTCAAAGATGTTATATGTGCAGATAACTTTGTGGTGAGTTGCAGTAATACTCTAAGAGTAGAGAAGCCTTCTGTGCAGAAGATGGGAAACTGCTATTTTTGGCATTGGGTTTTCTACTGGATCTCTTAATGGACACCATTCAATTGTAATTTCTACATCGGTTTTGTTTCAGCCATCTGAAGATCTGAACGGTGATAAAACACTATTGTTTAAAAGTAATGCCATGTTTCTATGTTCAGTGTATTCAAATTTGTATTACCAATGCATCATTCAGATTTTTATCTTTATACTTCAACAATGAGACTTGTATACTTTTGGATAATTCAGATGAATACAGTAGTCCATGTAGTGGGGCCTTTGGAATATTTATGAATTGTAATGTTAGAAGATGACCAGTTACAAATAAGCATTCATGTCCATCCACATCTCCTCCATATCATGCCTGAAAAATTTCTTCTTAACTTAACCTCCACAGAGGTAGTCTGTTGTAAACAGGTGGATTTCACACTTCCTCCAAAGGTCAACTAGCAGTTGCTCCATGAGTTCAGTGACAAATCCCTTAGTTAGGAACTTTCCTGTAAAGAAAGCTCTATCTTCATTTCAAGTGTAGTGACAGCAAGAAGAGAGGCTTCTGTCATACATGCCACCAACAAGGAGGCATCCAAGGATTTCAGTAGCAATGAGGACAATGGCTGCCATGATGAGAAACATCTCCCCCTTTTCTAAGGCTCTTCAGTGTGCTTTGGAAGTTCCTCACAACTAAAACTTGAACAGGATAAAGCGATGAACGCAAATCACTTTCCCTGAAGGAAAACGAAAGACACATCATCTGGTTCTTGGATTTCATACATCAAATGAGCTTTAAATTGTGTTTTAATATATCTCCATAGGATCTGATTTTAACAGTTTTCTGTGTTTGGATTTTAACAGTTTTCCATCTTTGGTCTGCTAATAAGAATACCAGCAACTGTGTTTTAGGAGTGGCTCACAAACCACTCAGATATGATATATTTTATATTCTTTTGTTGATTCTTGCTGTCAGCATGGTCAACAGGAAATATATTCCCCATAGACAACTGTTAGGCAGTGATGCATATTGTAGCTTCATTACTCTGGGGAAATTTGTGGGGCCCTAGAAAGTATTCATTTTATGTTCTTAAATGGAAATGCTCATTTTACTATGTGTTTGACACAGAACAAAACATGTTTGTGGACAGAATGCCCACTGGATCATCTCCACAAACACAGTACGGTTCAAAAGAACTTTGTTCAGGGTCCAGCTAATTTTCTTTCTTTCATTTTCTTTTCTTTTCTTTTTTTTCCCATGCAACTATTGTCGAAGTGTCACACAGGCACCTCTCTCATCTCCCAGATTGATGGCATCATTGAGGACTTCCCACATAGACAAGATAAACGAAGGCCTCCATGGACAGGTATGTAACTGTGGAGACAGCAGCCCCGCAGAAGACGCCTCCCCATCAGAAAGAATGTCTGTCCCACAGTCAACTCTCTGGCTCTGCAGTCACCTTTGACATGACTTGTTGAATAGGAGTTTGTTTTCCGATTTCCATGGTTCAGCCATAGGCCATGCAAAGTAAATACTAGTAAATGAGCAACTGTAGGTTCAAAGGAACAGAGGAGTGGAATCCCTCCTCCTTTCCAAGATGGTTTGGGTAGCATTCACATGTGAATCAGTCTGTTTGGGGTCTTTGAAGTGACTTTGATTAAGAGTTGTGGCCCAATGGCAGTGACATGGGCGGGGCCACCCAAAGAATTGGCAGCTTCAATATGGCACTCAGTCTGAGAGCTACATCCAGAGAGAAATCAGGTGATAGCCCTGCCTACAGAACCAAATCAGGACTCATTTGCATAGAAGCAGGTTTTGTTTGAAGTGAACATAAAAGAGCCTTAAGACTTCATGTTCCTACAGGGCTTTGAATTATCTTAACTCACAATGCACTAGACTTTTTAAATGCTCTTTAACATGCACAAAGAAATAACTGCCTTCTTAGAAAGCACACCTTTTATTTCCAATTTATCAAATTTTGTGAGGGAGTTTTTTTTGGGGGGGGGCTGGTGGGACAGGCTCAATCTTCCTTAAGGGAGGGTATGGGGATTGAACTGCCATTCCCTGCGCCTGACTGGATTGCCCGTGCAGGCACTTAAATCACTGAGCTAACCCACAAGTCCCAACATTTTGTTAATAAACACAAAATAATAATTATTGTTATTAATGTCTCAAGTTTTGGGAACCATATAGAATAAAATACAATCCACTAAATGTTCTCTTATTTCACTAGAAATGCTAAAATTAATAAATATTTAAATTTGGCTACCTTGAACAAATCACAAGAATTTTTGGAGAAATGCAAAGAAAATTAAGAATAGATTAAAATCTGCATCTACCTTCACCTCAGTAAAGGAAACTTGAAAACAATTCACAAACCCATTTCATATTTTTTGTCTCTCAGCCAAATCATTATAACATCAGCATCTGTCCCACCCAGGTTCATAGTCCAACACACTCCTGGCTTGATCTTGCCTGTTGACTTTCAGTCACTATGCAACTAACTTTTCCTTCTCAAACGAACATAGATTAGTCTTGGGTTACACACCAAAAGGAGGGCTGGCCAGATAGCTCAGTGAGCTAAAGCACCTGCTTAGACAGGAGCAGGGACTGAGGGTTGATCCTCCAGGCTGACAGCAGGAGGATCACAAGTCCAATCTGTATAGTGAGACCTTGTAGACCCTGTACTAAATACATCTTTTAAAAAAGAAAATGTTTTAAGTTGGTGGTATAGTTGGCATCATGAAAAAAAAAAAAAAAAAAAAAAAACTCCACAAGGTTTGTGATCAGACAAAAAAGCGTACCCACATGCCCTGGGTGAGGGGCCATAACTTTGAGTGCCTTTGAAAGTGGACGGAATGTCTCTTGCTAAGTTGCTAAGACTAGAGAGTTCTAAAAAGTGAACCATAAACTATGCTGCTAGATGTTTATGTTCATTATTGTTACATTTCCTAGGTCAAGGTCAGTTTTCTGATTTTTCCCAGGTCTATGACTAGTGTCCTTTAGATTTCTACAATTTTGGTCAAGGGCAGCATTTTATTTCATATGCTGTTTCTAGTGCATATCACAGATATGCATGTATGCAAATGAGTTTTTCATGTATTTTGTACAGGATCAACGGAGACTCACTATGCAGATGGGACTTGTAGTGATCCACCTGTTTTCAGCCTCCCAAGCGCTAGGATTATAGGTGTGTGCCACCATGCCCAGTTTCAGTACAAATGATTTTTAAATTAAGTTCTCTTAAGTTTAGTGATAAGTACTATTAATGACTATGGTAACAGTCACATGAAAAGCAGAACTATATAATTAGTGCTCCAAAGTCTAATGAGGAAAAACATACTCTAACTTCACAGGAATATCTGAGTCGCGTGAGTCTTACTCTGAAGGCACAGGAAGGCTGTCTCTAGCAGGCGTGGAAAGCCACGGTCTCCCTATGCTGTAGATACTCACATTCTCTAGGTCTGCTGATAGCTCACGACTCTCAAGGTGCCATTTCTGGCTGAGAATTTGCCCCTTTGAATCTGTGAGTAAAACAAACAAACCTTTGAAGCGCTCAGCAAATTTTATTATCTAAAAAAAAAAAGGTCAGTTTGCCATGTAAAATAAATAAATAAACAAACAAATAAATAGGTAGTTTAGGACTTTGGGGGAGGTGCTAAGGAGCCCACAGGACCATCTTGATGTAGAACCCCACATCTTGCTAAGAAATTCAGCAAGCCATTTAGATGTCCATTTTGGTCCTGGGTTGGGGAGATAGCTCAGTGATCTAAATGCCTGCCTGGCAAGCACAAGGACCCAGGTTTGATCCCTGGTTCCTACATGCTGTGCTAGCCCTGGAAACCAAGCATGCCGTGCTGGCCCCAAAACTAGGCATGGTGACACACACCTGTAATCCCAGTGCTGGGGAGGCTGAGACAGGAGGATCGTTATGTTCGAGCTGCATAGCAAATCTCTGTAACAAGTAAATAAAATATTTCTTAAAAAATAAATTTAAAAAAGCTTTGGTCCTTCTGAGTCTACCAAGGCAGGTTGTGATTGAGATTCTGAAACCTGTGTCAAAGGTTAGTAGCTATATGACTACACTGGCTTGATAAATGATGGGAAAGTGATGGACAGGGGAGGTTACTCGGCCAAGTGAAGTCCTGGTGGCACTTTGGTGCCACGGCTGCCCCTAGGATCACCTCCCTGTGCTCGGTTGTCAGCTATCCTTGTCCAGCAAAGACAGTCCTGCCATGGGCTGTTGGTGAGCAAGTGGGTTTGGACGGAATCACAGATCATCTTGGACCCCAGCATCACTCTTCCCCTGAAGTAAATCTTTCCTTTCAAGAGTTAAAAGTATCTTCTGCAACCCATGAAGCCTTCCTGCTGGTGGACTTGTGATTTCTTAATAATGGGAGTGCAAGTTTTTGTGTCTATATACTTTCACATACTAAAAAGCATCTACTTTCTTCTTCTATCAACTGCTTGTTTAAAAAGAAAAACAGCAAAATATTTCAAGTTTCTACAGACAGTTTATAAAGAAAGGACAAATTAATAGGAATCATCATTTTAAAAATCATCATTTTAAAGATCACAGGAGACTTTTACATAGTGGAATCTGAAGTATGGAAGAGGTAAAAGATCGTGAAGCGAGGGACTGAGGAAGGGAAGGCAAAGCGCCCATCAGTGCTTAAGATGATAACGTAGGAGAGGAAAGAGGGTTTTTGTTTTTCAGTGTGTGACTTGCAACCATGTGGTAAAAGCTAGAAAAATGGGTGAAATCTCCATGGAGAAAGAGAATAAGGGAGAGAGTGCCTTTGACCAGCAAAGCCATATTGCAATAAGTTGTTCCAGCCACACTACCTATCAAGAAGATGCCATATGTGTATGCTCCCATTCTCCATGATGAGTGTATTTAGTATGGATTGCAAATGTGTAGAAGTTTAAAAAGAAAAGAAAAAGGTGAGAAGACGGAGCTATGTCTCTGTGTTATTTGCTTCATTTGGTCGGAGGTTATTTTATCAACATTTTATTTTGCAATTACAATCATTACTTATAATTAATATTCATAATTATTGGGCACCTAAAATATGCTATAAAGCAAACATTACAATAAAGGAATCTCTTATTCTAGTGATATTTGGTATTTCCGGCTTTTTTAGCAACCATCTGATCAGGACATGCCAAATAGCTCAGTGGATTAAAGCACCTGCAAGCAGGTGCAGGTGCCAGGGCTTTTGGCATGGTGGTGCACATCTGTAATCCCAGCTCCTGGGAGGCTATAAACAGGGAGATCACTCCAGGCCCACTCTAGTAGCAAGACTCTGATAGATCCTCCCCCACCCCCCCAAAAAAAGAAACAAATGATCTGGAAACATCTGACCATGTTTATTGTTTTTACAATGAGGGATGGATAATACTCTAATTTTGTAAGAAAAAGAAAGTCAACTGAGACACAAAACAACTGGCAAAGATAAGACTCAAAGTCAGGCCTCTGGCTACAATTCTCCATTCCCCAGTTAGTGTAATAAATTAAATGCACCAGGTATGACCCAAGTCTTCTGTAAGTGTGCACGGAGACGTCACGGCGTCTGCTGTGTACACTGAGTACACAAAATTGTGTAACACAGCCTCAGGGGACTTCCCAAAGTACTCCTAAGAACATTTTCAGCGCTTGTGAAGCACCGTGTCCCCTCAGTGCCTCAATGATGTACTGCCACTGATTGACACAAACCCAGCTCAGGCCTCAAGAAGAGTGGGGGTAAAACAAGCCAAGTCACAATCCAAATTAGCACAGCCAGTCCTGCAGCAAGAAGAACACAATGTGCTCTTTGACTAACCTCTCAATGCCCTGTGTAGCGGGGGCTCCGAGGGCGGTGCTGAGCTGACAGCCCGGAACACTGACCATCGTGCTGTCACTGACGTGTAAATCACCCTCTGACTGGGGTCCCAAACCTGGAAACGGAAGTGTCATCTCTGGACTTGTCCCTCCGTGTACGCATGCTCTCACAAGTGCCTCTGCCAAGTACGCGCTCCGCCACTGCGACAGTGGACACGATGGAGGCGGAGACAATGCCCTTGCCATTTGTTTCTAAGACTGCCTGTTGGTTTTTCTAAGCATTTAGAGGTGAAATTTAACCACGAGATGTTTCGTAGCAGCTGTGGACTACACCTCTATCAAGAATCAGGGCTCAGTTTAGCCCTTAGCAGGCCTTGTGCTCTTTACCAACAGCCTCACCCCTGCTTGCCACTGTTTAAAATAAATAACTTGGTAGCCCTTCTGGGGCGTGGCTTCCTGGCACCGCCAAGCTGTCTGACCATTTAGGCATGATCGACCCCTCTCTTCCTTTCCTGGCCTCTGCCTGGCAGAGCAGCGCCCACGTGGTAGGCTCCTCTTTCTAGCCCCTTGCAGCCCACAGTGATTTCCTCCTGGGGCCGGACCCACTCGCCAGGCTAGACTCCTGCTCACCCACCTCCCCGTCCCCACCTGCATGGCTGCCATCCTCAGATCCACCTCTCCCCACGTCCTAGTCCTGCATCCCAGTGCTCCGCACTTAGCCTCTTCCTTACACAGGCCATTTGGCCAAGAATGAGAGTGGTGCCCACCTGTTCAGTCTATGTGTGTAGTTGATGAACTGGCCCTTCTGTGCCCTTGGTGGACTTTCACTTTTACTAGTGGTTGGGAGAGGTAAACTAAAAGCCAGCAACACAAGGTGTTAATTTCTTAGCACTTCCTGAAAGTATCAATAAGTTGACATCAAACTGCCTGTCTCAAATGAAGAATTTTATCTTTCCTATTTTCACTGCCATTAACAAGGCTAATCAAGAGTTGTCAGTGACTCTCCCATGTTTGTATGAATTTCCTGAATACTTGTTATTTTGTAGGATTTACAAGAGTTGGCAAAACTAGAATGGGGAGTAGAGGTATGCTAAAGTTAATACAGTTCAGATTCTTATAAATAGCTGGTAATCAAATTTGTATATCAAATAGATTTTAAAAATTAAGCATTAACTGCTATTTTCAACAGACTAGCAGAAATCCACAGAACGATTATCCAAACTGTCTTGCTTATGTACATAGATACACCTCTTTCCCCTACTCCCTCTGCTGTCCCTCGCTTCATCTGAGTAATTCTTTCCCTTGAACAGCTTCATGCCCTTCCCACAATCTCTACTGTACCCTTCAGATTTTATTTAGTCTGTTACACTCAATATGATGTTTGCACACGTGGGTCTGATTTATTTCACTTAAGAGTATGGTCTCTTGTTGTACCCATTTACTGACAAAAGTCTCAAATTTATCCTTTTTGTAGCTGAATAATACTTTATTGTATCAAAGTACCACATCTGCTTTATCCATTCTTCCATTGATGGGTGTTTGGGATGCTCCCAAGGTTTAACTATGACAGCTTGCACCACAATAAGTACAGCTTGTAAACAAAACCCTAAGCTGCTCTCTTGGAGCTTGTTTTTAATGTAATTCAGAATATAATTGTGGAAATATACAAGCTAGATTGAAACTGAAGTCATCAAGAAACTGAACCCCCTTACCGACCTTTCATTTCACCCTAGTGAGTGGCCCCAAAGATCATTTGGGCTAAACCGGCCCATCCGAAGAGTGGAAGAGCTTGACTCTAACAGCCACACATTATTTCGAATGTTGATCACAGTGACCCTGAGGAACAACCTCTGTACAAAGCAGAGTCCTCATAGCTAGTGTGCAAAGCAATGCCTGTGCTCAGGCGGATGGCATGTCTTCACATGTTATATTTAGGTTACAGGGACCAATATACAAAGAGTTGAGAATTCAAATGATCTTAACTTACTTTTCCATCCTAATATCTTTATAACTTTGTAAGTCCCTCCCCAACAACCCATGTGTTTTGAATCTTCTCTCCCTGCCTCTTGCCAAGGATTGATCCCAGGGATTTGCATATACAGAGAATATACTACATGAAGCTACATACTTCGTCCACAAAATTGAATTTTAAACACTTACCTAACATTTAAAAATGCTAGCATCTGCAGCATTTTTAAACATTGCCACACTTGAAAAGATCTTGACCTTTGCACATCCTCTCTCTCTCTCTCTCTCTCTCTCTCTCTCTCTCTCTCTCTCTCTCTCTCTTTCTCTCTCTCTCTCTGTCCATGGCTTCAGCCTGCCTTCATAGGACCTTGGACATAAGTCTCATCTTCATGCAACATACTGTATCATTACAGCCATTAGAAACCTGTGTTCATTTTTTTTCATGTATTTTAGTACAAGGTCTTCAAGGCCTCACTACATAGATAGGACTCCTATTTTCAACCTCCCAAGTCCTAGGATTACAGGCACGTGCCACCATACCCTGTCTCAGTGCACCCCTGAGGCAGGGCACAGCACAACAGGGATAGAACCCCAGTCTCTGCATCTGCCCAAGCAAGTGCTTTAGTCCACTGAGCTATCTGGCCAGCCCCACTAGGTTGTTTTTCTTTGCATTTGAAGCTAAGCCCAGCCAGGTCTGAAAGCAAAGCTTTCAAAGAAACCGTAGCTTCTTTTCCCACCAGAGGGCCCATGCTAAGCAGCTAGGCTTGATTAAGCACAGCTGATTGGACTGGAGATTTCAGAGCTATAGAAGCCTTTTGAAATCACAGACTACAATTCACTGATTTTATCCTTAAAGGAAACAACAGTTAGAGAGAGACTCAAATCACATAAATAAGAAACTAGACATGAGGGCCAGCCAGATAGCTCATCAGACTAAAGTACCTGCTTAGGAAGAGCTCAGCTGCTGAGGTTCCATCCTTGGCCTGCTGTTCCAGCCCTGCCCCCAGGGCATGCTAAGTTTTAGGTTTACAGAAAAACTGAGCAGAAATATAAGGAGATCCTATCACTACCCTCCAGCCTTCACTCTCAGCCCTCCTTATCTGTAACTTACGTTTACAGGGTTCCCTGTCTTTATCTAGCGTTGGTGTGGACATTTGTTATAACCATCCAGTCAATATTGAGATACTATTGTTAAAAACTGTAGCTTACAATAGGATTCACTGCCTTTGTTGTGTACTTACTGAGTTTTGCTACCTAATGTTGTGTATGAGGTACAACACAAGATGTGTGAACGCATAAATTTTTAAGAATGCATTACAGTGCATGGTGCACTACCACTGATTTCCCTCAAAGTACTCTCCTCGCTTTGAGCACACTTATCCCACTGCTCTTGTGGTTTTTATTTGTTTATTTTTGTTTCCTTGAGATAGAGTCTCACTCTATAGTTCAAGCTGTCCTGAATTGTCTATGAAGCCCAGGCTGACCTCAAACTCACAGCTACCCTCCTACCTTAGCCTTTCAGGTGCTGGGATTACAGGTTCGCACTGCCGTATCCAGGCACTCTTCCCTCTTTCAAAAGCAGTTCTGGGAGTCCTCATTGAGGAGGTTTCAGTTGTGCAGTCATGACCTACCCCATGTTGTACACTGAGTCAAAACATTTGCTTGTCATGGTCACTTTACTTTGGGGAAGAGCCAGAAGTTGCACGTTGCTGGATGAGTGAACAAGTTACATGTGGGCGTGTGATAATGTTTTTATTAGGTAGAAATTGCCATCGTGGTTAATGCAATGTGATCAGCAAAATACTCTCACTGGTTAATATTGTGTTATAATAAAAGACACGGCCACTTTTCCTCTGAAAATAGCCCACTCTCTTGCTTTAAGTGCGCAAATCCCAACATTCTTGGTAGCGTCTTTTACCATAAGAAGCTTTATCAAAATTTAAATATTCACCCTACTATTTGATCAGCCTTTTCCCCTGCCATTATGGTGTCACACCACAAAATTCATGGCTTTGCCTAGAGAGGGAGGAAGTTTATAGCTCTAGAGTTATTGCCCCTTTTGAAAATGAAATGATATGTTAAGGAGGGGATGGGGGCTTGCTCCAAAAGCATGACCAGTTCAATGGCCATTACGTGGCGCAAAAGCATAGATTGGACCCTGAAAGCCTATGGAGCAAGGGAACAAGGTTAGGACCTCTTGGGCCCACTTTTATGAACCTTATCCAATGTCACTACTTCCTAGAAGGGCCTCCCGGGGGCCCTCCTCCCAGGCCATCACTGATGCAGAGGCCACATGGCAGCATGTAGAAACCTATCACGCTCTATTTTCAAACATGCTGAGCTCTAGAAAAGAACTCAGTGTGCTATTAAAAATACCCCTCAAATCAACAAACAGGAGGTTACCCCATGGATTATTTTGATTCTTTTCTATTTATTTATTATTTTTTTAATTTTATTTTTTGTCTTTTTTTTTGAGACAGAGTCTTGTTGTGTAGTTCAGGCTGACCTTGAGCTCACTTTTGTAGCCCAGGCTGGTCTCGAACTCACACTGATCTTCCGGCCTCAGCCTCCCAAATGCTGGGATTACAGGCATGTGCCACCATATTATTTATTTATTTATGTATTTATTTACTTTTTTTTTTTTTTTGTCTTTTTGAGACAGGATCTCACTGTGTATTTCAGTCTGGTCTTGAACTCACTTTTGTAGCCCAGGCTGGTCTTGAACTTGGCACTGATCCTCCTGCCTCAGCCTCCCAAAGTGTCAAGAATCTTGTAAATCCTAAGGTCCCTGCTCTTTCCCAATCCCTTTGGTACTGGGATTGAGCTCAGGGCTTTTGCACCAAAGTATATCCCCAACTCCTTTTTAATTTTAAGACCAAAGGAGCTGGAATGTGCCTCAGTGGCAGAGCTTTTGCCCTGTATGCTCAAGGCCCTGAGTTTGATCCCTGGCAACACACACACACACACACACACACACTAATATATATATATATATATATATATATATATATATATATATATATATTTTTTTTTTTTTTTTTTTTGGCAAGACAGTAGAATATGCAGGTCTTATTCTACTGAACTACCATCCCAGCCCCAAATATTCTTTTATTTATTTTGCAGTGCTGGGGATTGAATTCAGGACCTTGCACTTGCCAGGCAAGCACTTATTCAACTGAGCTGTCTCCCTGGCCACAACATACACAATAATAAATAAATAAATTTTATTATTAAACTGCTAAATTGTCAAGGCTGGTTTTGAACTTATAGTCCTCCTGCTTCACCCTCCCAGACTATTGAGATCACCAGCACGCTTACCACCATGCCAGGCTTAAAGATTGTTCTAACTACTAAAATAAGGTGATTATTTTTCAACGATCCTATCTTTTGAAAAATGAAGGGGTGACGGCATCCCTCATGGGGATCTAGTTGGGCCTCTATTGACTCCAAAGCCATCTCTGGTTTTTTTTTTTTTTTTTTTTTTTTTTTTTTTTTTTTTTTTTTTTTTTTTTTTTTTTTTTTTTTTTTTTTTTTTTTTTTTTTTTACACCTAGTCGGAAAATAACAGGAGTTTCATCACCCCCAAATATTCTATTTTTGATGAATGTCATCCTACAGGGAGTGGCGAGGGACAGAGGAGGGCTGGGCAGAAAGTGTGCGGGCTACAACTCAGAGTTCCACCGCCCTTACATTCGAGGCTGCACGCGGGACATCTGGCACAATGAAAACACGGAGGGACAAGGGAGATTTGCACAGCTTTTAACTTAGGTCAAAAAAACGTGTAATTTGTTAAGTAAGGAGGCACGAACACGTGCCACGTCACGCTGGATTTTCTTGAAAAATAAAAAAAAAATCACAAAGCTAAACTTGCAGTCAACCTGAAAATATTTGCTTTTTATGGGGGCAGGGTGGAACGAATGGGACAGCGAAGCCTTGGGTTTTGTTTCTTTTTGCTTTGTGTTTTGTTTTCTCTTCATCTTCTTCTTTTTTTTCTGTTTTGATTGCTCATTTTCAGAGTCTTCTCAGAGAAAGGACAGGAGAAAATCCTGGGAGAGTATTTGTTAAAGAGAGCTACAGGACCAGAGGAGACTGTGGACCCTGGCGACACGTGACTCAAGAAGCTGGGAAGCACCGTGATTGATAAGCAGCGTTTTTCTGTGATTGAAACTTGAAATCTTTCAATTGAAGGGAAAATGCAAATGAGCCAGTAACATATGGCATATTAGGAACAATGCAGGCTGAAGCTATATTTTATCATTTCTGACTCTGAAGGGGCAGATACTTATCAAGAAGCATAAATTACATGAGTGTGCGGAGACGTTTTAATTATAGAAAAAATTTCCTCTTTAAAACATTAAACAACATTTTTTGGGGAGGAAAAGGTTCTGTACGCAACACGATAGAAACCAGGATGAAGGAGGAGGGCCGAATCGTTTTTATTAACCAAAACTCTGTTTAAAAAAAAAAAAAAGCTGCGTACAATCTGAGCTCACCTACAATTCTAACTCTAAGGGAGACTTAGGTAGGAGGATCCCAAGTTCAAGTCCTGTTTAGGCAACTTAGTGAAATTTGGTCCTAAAATGAAAGCAGTAAAGGGCTGGGGATGCGGCTTAGGGGCAGAAGTGCGCCACGTTGGATCCTTAGTGTACAGAAATAAAGGGACTGTGCTCTAGAAAGGCACCACCAGCGACTGGGGTGGAAGTGGGGGTGGAGCCGGGAGGGGGACTGGGATTTCCACTCCTGGGTCCAGCCATGGGGTGCTTCGGCCATGCTTTTGATTCAAAGTCTTTTATTAAGTAAAATCACCCCGTCACACCTTTGGCTTTCCTCTATTCCGACTTCTTCCTTTCCGTTTGCTGCGATCCTTTATCGCTTCTCCTTCTACTCCGAAAGCCTGCTCTCAGATCTTCAGCCACCAGCAGCGTGGCTCCCAGCCGTGGGCGCCACCGCCGAGCTGGGTCCCCGGAGCCTGCGGCCGCGGCGCAGATGCAGCGCCGCGCGCATCCAGCCGGGCAGCAGCTGAGCGGCGCTCGCACGTCCGGGCGGGTACCGCGAGCCGCAGGGTAACAGATGAGGAGCCCTGGGGAGCCCTGCACTATGGAGAAGGGAAAATCAAAGGAAACCATACTGGACACAGATGCAGAGGGAGCCGCGCTCCTGTTCTCTCCGCCTTTGCTGCCCGTCTGCCCGTGCACTGTCCTCAGGGCGAAGCTGTCCTCCCCGGAAGCTTCCTCGGGCGCCCGGGCTGCAGATGCTTCCTACGGAGCACCCTCCAGCCTTGCGCTCTAGAGAGCGGGACTTGTGCGTTGATACCTCTGCAAACCGTTTTGGTCTTTGGGGGGAGAGTAGGACAAATTAAGGGGTTCAAACACTTTCTACATAACCAATTTCTCCTCAGCACTCAGTCCTGAGGAGAAGCGCGGCTGGGGCTTCGAGGCGCCCCCACGGGGCATCAAGGCCTGGAAGTTGGGGGTTGGGGGGTGGGGAGGTATTGTGGAACGAGGCTCGGAACGGTGTAGTTATGGAAGCAAACTTGGAGTGCGCTGAACATTTTCCTTAAATTTAAGGAGTGAAGGCCTTTGCAAAGATCTGGGACCCCAAATCAGGCAACTACTTTCTTTTAGTGTGCTATAACTAAGTTTTCTGATTTATTTTTTTATAGTATTACTTTTGATGAGACAAAAATCACGTGCTCTATCATGTGACTAAAATAAATATGAAGACTATTATTCAGTTACCAAGATTCGGAGGTGGTAAGGTGTAATCACGTGACCTATTTTAGCGAGGGCAGATCCAGGCTAAAATCTGTGTCGCAGAGGACTGCTGGAGTGTCGCAGCTAAGACAGGCCTCCTTGAGCTTTCAGTCTCCACTGATACCACATCAAAAATTAGGTCTAAAGCTCAGATAATATTCAAACACATTAGATATTAGATACACACTAAAATATGTAAGGAGCACCCTTTTTGTGTGTAGTACTGAGGATCCAGCCCAGAGATCACTAAATTACATCCCCAATTTTTTTTTTTTTTAGTAGTTTGTTTTGAGACAGTCACTAGACTGCTCCTGCTGGCCTCTAACATTCCAACCTTCTGCCCTAGGCTACCAGGAGCTGTACACTCCGCCCAGAAAGAAGTACTTTTTGAGGTATTATGTGGCTACCATATGTAGTTGCCTGCTTATCACATGTAAATCTAATATTCTGATAAAACAAGACACATTTGTATGGTATTTTAAAGTCTAAGTTGATCATAAAAGCTTTTAACCCCTTCCGCAGCATTGTTAGTCTGCCATTCTGTACTGATGTTGCTTAATAAGACAACTTTGCTAACTTGAAATAAATTAACCCTTTAAGAGAAGTCAGTGTCCTCTACTACAACTGAAATGTGCACATAGACAAGACTGCCTGTCTCTGGAAAAGAACATCCTAGCAGGGAATGCATGATGTGTGACAGTCTCTTGTGCTGCAGGAGCAGTGCAGATGTGTCACTGTGGATGGGCTTTCATTCTCAGCCATATGCACATATGAGTCTGGGTTAAGACAGCAGTATTACTGCATGTGCTTTCCTTCCTTAAAGAACAGATGACTATTTTAAAGAGAATTTAAAACAGTGGTCAAGAATTTAACATTCAAGTCTTAGCCCTGGATCAAATTAAATAATAATGAACTAAAGAAACAAAGTCTGAAACACATGGGCTCCCTCCCACACCCATAGCAGACATCAGTAATCAATCATGACACTTTAGGCCTGGCTGCTGCCTCAGGATCTTTTTAAGCAGTACTCCAGGGACTTAATACTGCTTGGTCAAGCTGACACGTAGGTGTCCTCTTAGTTTCTCTATAAGGGAAATCATCACAGGCTAATTAGAGTCTCACATGAACATAGGATTTTTAATTTTTGGAATAGATTATCAAGAGAGATAATGTATCTTTTTTGAAAGTGAACATAGAACAGATAAAGTCAAGATAGAAGAATCAAGAGTTAATTATGTCTAAAAATAAATTATGCATACTGAGAATCTATTAATTTTTAGAGTTTATCATGGGTTCCTTACCTCAAGAAAATTTTTCCTATCATTGACTATCAAAATGTATAATAAATCAATTCAATAAATTCAATACAAGTGGCTTTATAGACAAAATTCACTTGCTACACAGGACATGCTAAGGATGTTATCATGGGGTGTTTTATTCCATGTCTTTCCTATATAAGGTGCTCCTCTCTAAGTCAAAATCCTACTGGGACATCTGCTCCTTGGAAGCCTCTTCCTTTCTCTTTTCAGGCTCTCTCTGCCTTATATCAAGTCTTGGCTACAGTGTCAGCTCCCCTGACACTGTTAGAGTTTTGCAAGGGGAATCAATACAATACAGGACACATTTTACAAGATTATTTTATAATGAGTCACCCAAAGAATAACATACAAAGGATACAGAGCATCTGTCAACACACTTACATCCAAAGGATCCAGCTGAGGGCTTGGATCCTAATATCCTACATGAGCCCAGCTGAAAGCCTAGAGCTTAAAACAATGCTTCCCCCAAGTCCAAACTGGAGACCAAGAGCCCATGACAATGTCTTATGCAGAACTGCTTCATGGGTCTGTAATAGAAAGGACCATAGCTCAGTGGTGGAAGCTGCAAAATCTGCACCAGTGGGATGAAGGATCTGGGCTAGCAGGCTAGGGGGTATGAACTGGAGCCAGGAAGCAATGCTCAAGGTAAAAAGCAGAGCTTCCCTGGAAGTACCACCACCATCCTCAGAGACAGTGAGATCTGAAAGTCCTCCAGCAGTGAGGAAAGCTGAATTCCTATCAGAAAAGCCGACACAAAATTCTTCTCCAGGAGGCTGAGCAGTGCAACGTCTTCTCCTCTGGAGCCAGGAAGTGATGCTTAAGATAAGGACCAGAACCTCCCCAAAATGAACCGTAGTCATTCTCAGCAGCAGTAAGGTCCTGAGCTCCTCCTCCAACAAGAACAGTCAAATAGTCAAGTTCATCAGGAAAGCCAGCATGATAAGGTCCTCCAGAGGAAAAGGCAGAAGAACAGCAGCTTCCAGCAGCTTCCAACAGCTCCAACAGCTGCTCCAACGGCCTCTCTGAACAGCTACCCTGACAGCTTCTCACAGCTCCACTCCAGTTTGACCTCTTGAGTGCTGCTGGGAACAACCCTCAGGGGGGCCGCCCACACCCAGCGCCATGTACATGCAATTCAGCTGGACGTAACAAGTTGACCACCAACTAACAATCCACTATATCCTCAATGGCTTTTCTACCCCAACCAAAGTAAATTGCCAGCACTGCATGATTTTGTCTCATAGCTCAGGCTGCCCTAGCAAAATGGCACAAACAGATGGCTTCAACAAGAGAAATTCATTTCCTCCTGATCATGGAGGTTGGAAACCCAAGATCAAGGTGCCACTGGCACTGGTTCATCTTCGCACTGTGGCATCACCTGACCCATTCTGTGTGCAAGCTGTTGTGTGTCTTCTTATGAAGACAGAATCCTATCAGGTTAGGGCCTCATCCTTCTGACCTCTGTGAACTTTTATTACCTCTTTAAGGCCTTATCTCTAGATATAATCACACTGGGGGGGGGGTTTCAAGCTTTCATACATGAATTAGAGAGAAGAATACACTTCAATCTACAACAGGATAAATTCCAGAAATCTGTGTGCTTTTAAGCTCTTCCAGGGGCCGGTGAGATGGCTCAGTGGTCTAAAGCCCCTGCTTAGGCAAGCTTAGGCAACCACAGGGACCGTGGTCTGATCACTGGCACCACATGCTGTGCCAGCCCCACCCCAAGGGCAGGCTAAGCTGGGCATAATACGTTAAAAAAAAAGCTCTTTTCTAATGTACAGCTCAGACTAAAAAGAAACCCTCAGTATTATGTAAGGAGTGAACACTGGTAGAAGCTCACAGCAAGCTTTGGGGTTTTGTTCATGTTAGAATATGCAAAATTATTTTTAACAGTATAATTCTTTTAGGAGCTGCACTGTAAATCATAGAAAATATCAGATCTCATCTAGCACCAACAGAAGGGGTGGGGAACTCGGAGACGTGTAACAGCACCAGTGCTGCTGCTGTCTGTGCTGCATTCTTACCCAGGTGCATGTGTTGTAAATAGACAGAATTCAGCAACAGAACACCCATCTTTTCAATAGGGATAAGTACACAAGCTGGGCAAGTTTGATGCTTGTTCACAATCGGGGCTAACCTGCTGGAACCATATCTCTGGGAAGTGTGGCTAGAGGCTGTTAAAGCAGAAGGAAGATTTAAAGATCTCCTCATCCACATTAGCCAGGAGGGAAGGAGTTAATGAAAATGCAGCTACCTGCCTGGAAGACAGTGTTTAGAGATAGAATGTATGCAAAACGCCTGATTATCCTTTCCCTGCCATGGATGTTGATACTCATGAGGGCTCCAAAGCATGGAATTGTGGGCCTTCGTGTGGACAAGCCCAGAGCAGAACCACAGTGTGCTGTGTAGGAAGGACCTGGTGTAGGAAAGACCGGGCTGGGATCTGTACAGCAGGACACAGATCTAGGGGGCAGAAGACACTGACCTGAGACATGGCAGAGCCATTGACTTCCTTTGTAACACTGGGGAAGTTCCCATCCTGTGAGGTTTCATCTCCTTGATTTTTTTTTTTTTTCTGTCTTTTTAAGACAGGGTCTCAATATGCAGTTGAGGCTGGTCCTGAGCTCACTTTTGTAGCCCAGGCTGGTCTCGAACTCGCATCAATCCTCCTGCCTCAGCCTCCCGAGTGCTGGGATTACAGGCGTGCGCCACCACGCCCGGCTTCATCTCCTTGATTTTGTAATGAAAAACATTTCTGTACATAGAAGGATTGTTTGGAGGGTCGACTGTAAAGTCCTAGGTAAGCACTGATCTTACAGCAACACCTCTCTGGGCCTCCAGGTCCCCTTCATATGAAGGTGAGATTCGCCTGCCTTGCCTCCCTTGAGGAATACTATTTAGGTTACTAGATCGCGTCGAAGTGCTGTTTGGAAAAAAAAATAAAGCCTGAAGAAGCATGACATGATGGTTGGTATCTAGTTGTCCCCCCTAAAACCTCTTGTCTCAGATCAGTGTCTTCTGCCCCCAGATCTGTGCTCTCAGCCAACTTGGTGTTTTTATTCATGGGTCTCTGAGCTAGGCCCCCAGTGGATCCATGAAGATGAAATAAATGATCGTTAATGAGCTCTACTCTTTTCCAGGGCAAAGGCAGGGCCCATAGTCATTCTCTGGACAGAACCTTGGCTTCTTTATTGGGCAAGAAAAGATTTTTGTCTTACCCTTGTTTTGGAGCTATGCATTGGAAGAAGAAGGTGCCTGGGATCAGCCTGGCCCAAGGTACATGGGGCAGGTTCAGGGTATGGGAAAGGGAACATGTGCCATTTCAGCAGCCAGAGAGCTATAGCTGAAAGCCTGGCTTTCTGGTGGGGATGCTCATCTTTCTCTACCAGCCAATCTGTGCTGCAACTGCAAAGCAGGAGAGGCGTGAGGGGAGCCTCTCTGTTCTCGTGGAATGCGCATTCCTATAGGATGTGGGGAACAAATGCCTGGCCGGTGTCACCAGGGAAGATGTGCAGCCCCATGAGGACCCAGAGTGCCTTCCCTGGCAGTGGGTCTGGATATCTATCTCGTCCCTTTTCTCTAGTGATGAGCTCAAGCCCGGACCAACAATTGAGGTCAGCGGGAAAGTGGGAAATCCATTCCGAAGACCACACTTCCCTCTGCTCTCTCCCCCCACCTTCACCCCCCTCCCACAGGTTTGTTCTCCTGTTCGGTGTCAAGCTGATGATTCTAAATCCCAGATGTGTCATGCTCAGTTAGTGAATAACAGGCTGTCACATGGAGCAATAAATCTTCTTGCTCAGGGACTGCTGTGTGAAGCTGCCATAGCGTGGCACTCACGGAGCCTCTAATTCTGTGTGATGAGTGAGGCCGATGGCAGCTCCGTGCTGTCTGGGGACTGGTATCAAGGTGCAAACATATTGAGGTGGGCTGATTGCTGGATCTGTGCTGCTTCCCCAGCCCCTCAGCTCATGACTGGAAATCCAAAGGCAATCTGCCATATAAGCTCTGTTAATTATGTTGGCGCAGTGCCTCTTTGGAATCTTTCTCCTTCCTGAGATCCTGATGAATTCTTCAGGGTATAGCCCAGTCCTGGTTGTTTGAGCTGTTGTGTGAGTTTGGTTTCTGCCATGGGAAACTCCTTCACTTTGCTTCATCGGGTGGTAGAAATTGGAGACTTTCTTTAATCCCCTGCCAGAGACGCACCATCCAGAGCACTGGGGATTTCTTTTCTCTCCTCTTCGGTTAGGTCCTCCAGCTAATACTCTGGAAAGAACCTATTGAGCTAGCTTTCATAAGCACTAGGGGATGCAATGAGATGGATGTGTGAGAACCAGCCCAAAATATTCCTAGGTTCACTGCTGTTACACAGTTGAATTTTTGTAAGAGAAGCTGTCTCCAGAGAAGAGAGGCATAAGCCATTTTTCATATGATCCTGACTAGTAATATCAGGTGTGAGCACTGTGCTTCCTGAGCTGGAAACAGCAGAGCTTTTACCTAAATATTCCTAATAGTATGACATCTTTCATCAAGTGGCTGAGAGCAAGGATTCTAGATAGACTGCTGGTACTTGAGTCCTAACTCTGCTGTGGTGTGTGTTCTTATAAAAGGAGTTTCTACAGTGGGAATTCTGTGCCTCAGTTTCTGCCACATGATTAGTAGTTGCTACATGAAGTCAAATAACATATCAAATGATATAATTGAGGTGAACTGTGTAGCCCATGCCTGGTAAGTGCTCAGTAGGAATTATTAGGATGATAACACTGAGAATCGGGATTTCAGCATTCATGATCAGCATTGCAGTATGTTTATTCTCTCTACTACAATCATTTACTGGTTTTCAGTGTGAATGCACATATGTAGGATGTCTTATAGCACCAGCTAGTCATAGTCTTAGTGCCATGAAATATATAGCTGGGATTTTATTGTTTTCACTTTTGGAAAAATTGGATGACTTTCACCTTTAGCATGTCCAGGCATATTTAGCTGGAGGCTAGTGTGAAGAAATCCATTTATATCTTCACAGAGTGTTTGTCATTTTTTTTCTCCAACTCCTGAGAGAAGTATAATATGGAAAGGATGTGGAGGAGATAACTTTAGAAAGAAATAACACTAATGTTTGTCTCTTCAATAAAGTAACAGTTTTAGCATAAGAAAGTAATATCCAAATACAGATTTTTCTAGTTACTGATTTTATTACTTGGGTCCTACAGAAGCTGTTAAGAGGGAAGTGAGTACTTTATGATCCCCAGTTTGAGTCCTTGGGAAGTCCCTGGTAAACTATATTTTACTTGAGCCCAGAATTTGTCTTTTTCAGTAACAATCTTTAGTTTTCACATTAGTATCTCTTGTCAACATATCTTCAACTGTTAAAAGTATTGCTTCTAAAATCATAGATTTATTGCTCTATGACAAATTTTTCCTGCCCCCATAGTGCCTACATGGCTCAGAAGTCAGAGTGTGTCTTCTGTAGAAGACATACTGAACTAATTATGGATAGAAGTCTGAGAATATCAGTTACATCCAAAAATCTCAAAAATACTGTGTACTATGTGTTTTTTCTGAAAACCTAGATTGTCTTTTATTTTTCATTTTCTGTTTTGACATGTTCTGGAAAAGCTATTTTTCCAAAAGGAGCATGAGTTTAGTCTACACTGCCTTTGTTGGTCAAGAGGAATCCAATACAAATGCTTATACCTGGGCTGCTGCTGACCACAGAGCCAAGGAATTCTTATAGCAAGAGAGCTGTCACTGATTTCTTCTGCAGGTCGCCCAAAACAGTGAGAGACAAGAACTCTGACTCCTACAGCTGTATGACCCTGAAAGCCTCTTAAATTCTCTGAAACTCAGTATCCTCTTCTGTGAATTGAGAAGGTGAGAAAATGTGGCATTAACCTGATCTAATAAGCATAATTTCTGGGCATAGAGGAGTAACTCAATAAACAATAGCAGTCATGAGGTTTATTGTTCACTGAACAGTAGTCACTTTAGAGACCAAGGAAAAGGTATATCAAGGCAATAACCTACTTTTTCACTTGTTCAGTGTTCAAATAAGCGTATGAATTGCTTGTTTAATGGAGTTACCAGCTTTATGTTCAGTGGGGACCCCGTTGAGCACACCTGATAAAGGTGAAAAAGCATTAAGGAATGAAGTATTTCATTGAGCAACCACTTTGTCCAAAGGCAGGATTCCTAGGTCTTTAGAAGCTACTCTTCACAGAGAGGGACTTCATAATAATTGATGGGTAAACATCCCACGTATTAGTCCTTTGATATTCATAGTAAGATTAATTCATTTCGCAAGCTCTCAAAATCAGTATCATTAACAAAATAACTCAACTGACAGAATGTCCACCAACAGAAAAATGAGTAAGTAAATTATGGTTTGTAACTAGAGTATAATATTGTAATGCTGTTAAAAATGAACAAACTAAGGGGGAAAATTCAAGATAAAGAGGTAACACTCATACATATGTATGCACCCAACACGGGAGCACCAAGTTATATAAGACAAATCTTAATGGACAAGAAAAATCTCATATCCAATACCACAGTCTAAACAAGAGACCTTAGCACCCCTTTATTCCAAAAATATAGGTCAAGAGACAAAAAAAAAAAAAAAAAAAAAAAAAAAAAAAAAAAAAAAAAAAAAAAAAAAAAAAAAA
>PVJA010000330.1:105409-119111 GCA_004027025.1 Myocastor coypus | reverse complement strand
CGAACCACTTCTGAATACACATTTTTTTCAGCAGCACATGGGATGTTTTCCAAAATAGACCACATACCAGTAAATAGGTCATGCTTAAGTATATGAAAGAAAACAGAAATTATTCCACACATATTATCTGACCACAGTTTAATGAAATTAGAAGTAAATGACAAAAGAAATCACAAGAGCCCCAGAAATACATGGAAATTAAACAACACCCTTCTCAGCACCCAGTGGGTTACAGACAAAATTAAACTAGAAATTAAACAATAGTTACAATTTAATGAAAATTCAAGCACAACATACTGGAACTTATGGGATTCAATGAAAGCAGTTCTTAGAGCAAAATTTATAGCTCTAAATTCACACATTAAGGAAACAGAACGGGAACAAATAAATACTTTTACATAGCAGGTAAGCTGACTAGACATGGAAGAGCAAACGAAACCCAAAGCCCAAAGACAGGAGGAAATTATAAAGATTAGAGCAGAAATTAATTCAATAGAGACAAAAACTTCAACAATTAATGAATAAAAAGCTGGTTCTTTGAAAGATTAAATAAAATTGATAAGACCCTAGCCAACCTCATCAAAAAGAGGAAAGGACTTAAATTCAAGCAATAAGGAATGAAAAGGGTGAAATTATTACAGACCAAGCAGAGATTCAGAGGAAGATTAATAGCTACTTTGAGAATCTTTACTCTCATAGAATTGAAGACACAGATGAAATGAACAGATTCCTAGAAAAGTATAAACTACCCAAACTGAATAAAGAAGATATACGTACTCTCAATAACCCAATAACAGTCAATGAAATACAAAATGTAATAAAAAGTCTACCAATAAAGAAAAGTCCAAAATCTGATGGATTCACCACTGAATTCTACAAGAAATTTATCGAAGACATAATCCCAATACTCCTCAAACTCTTCAATCAAATTGAAAAGAAAACAATCCTCCCAAAATTGTTCCTGGAGGCAAGTATTACAAAGATACCAAAACCAGAGAGAGATGCAACTAAAAACAGAACTACAGGCCAATTTCTCTCATGAACATAGGTGAAAAGATCCTCAATAACATCCTCACCACTAAAATAAAGCAAATCATCAAGGAGATTATACATGATGACCAGATAGGATTTATCCCAGAGATGCAAGGATGGTTCCATATACACAAATCTATAAATGTAATATGCTGTACCAATAAAGCCAAAGCCAAAATCACATGGTCATCTCAATTGATGCAGAAAAAGCTTTTGGATAAAGTCCAACACTTATTCATGTTCAAGGACCTACAGAAAATTGGAATAGAGGGTCTCTACTTCAATCTGATAAAAGCCATATATGACAATCCAACAGTCAATGTACTTCTAAATGGGGAAAAGCTGAAGTATTTTACTCTGAAATTGGGTACAAGACAAGGATGTGGTCTGTCACCACTCCTACTCATTATAGTTCTGGAATCACTAGCTATAGCCATTAGACAAGAGAGAGAAATAAAAGGAATAAGAATAGGTAAAGAAGAAGTTAAGCTATTTATTTGCAGATGACATGATAATCTACTTGGAGGACCCAAAAATCTCCACCAAGAAGCTACTAGAATTAATACACAAATTCAGTAGCATAGCAGGGTACAATGTCATCACACAAAAGTCAATAGCATTCCTCTACACAGATAACAAAAATTTCTCTGAGAGAGAAATTAGAGAAACAATACCTTTTGTAATAGCATCAAAAATGAAATACTTAGGAATTTAACTAAAGAAGTAAAATATCTACTCATTGAAAACTACAGTATTCTGAAACAAGACATCCTACAGAATTTCAGAAAATGGAAAAATATTCTCTGCTCCTGGATAGGTAGAACCAACATTATGAAGATAGACATACTCCCTAAATTGCTATGCAGATTTAATACAATCCCTATCAAAATACCATCAACATACCTCACAGACCTGGAGAAATCATTCATAAAATTTATCTGGTACCAGAAAAGACCTGGAATTACAAAGACAATCCTGGGCAACACAGACAAGGCAGGAGGCATTACAATTCCTGACCTAAAGTTATACTACAGTGCTACCGTGATAAAATCAGGATGGTATTGGCAGAAAATAGACCTGAAGATCAATGGAATAGATTATAAGATGCAGAAGCAAATACAAATACATTCAGGCACTTTATTTTTGACAAAGGGGCCAAACATGTTTACTGGAAGAAAGATATCCTTTTTAACAAATGGTGCTAGAAAAACTGGCTCTCCACCTGTCGAAAACCAAAACTTGACCGAGGTCTATCATCACGCACTAAACTAAAGTCAAAATGGATTAAAGATATAAATACTAAAAGAGAAACACTAAATCTCCTGGAAGAAGTGGGAGGAAATCTTGAAGACATAGGGATACGCAGAGTTCATGGACAAAAATCAAAATGCACATGTAACACTTGAAAGGATCAATAACTGGCTCCTCCTCTGGCTCAGAAGTTTTGCATGTCAAAAGAAATTACCAACAGAGTGAAAATACAACACACTAATTTTAAAAAGTTCTAACTAATTAGTATTCAGATAAAGGTCTTCTAGCTAGAATTTATAAAGAACTAAAAAGTCGTTAGGGTCCCAAAATTCAAAGACCCAGTCCAGAAATGGGCATCTGAGATGAACACACACTTCTCAGAGAAAGAAATTCAATCTGCCTATAAATACATGAAGAAATGCTCCACATCAGCAGCCATTCATGAAATGCAAATTAAAACAACACTTATATACCATCTTACCCCAGAAAGAATGGCTATCATAAAGAAATCAACCAACAACAAATGTTGGAGAGGCTGTGGTGAAAAAAGAACACTTCTCCACTGCTGGTGGGAATGCAGACTGGTGCAACCATTATGGAAAGCATTTAGATTGAAAGAATTCATCCCACAATTACTTGTGACATAAATAATAAGAGAGGAAGGTTTTTTCCTATCTAAAGCTTACTCATCAAATAAATCCTTACCATTTAATACTGATAAAAATATGATCTACTTCTATAGGCTTGACAGGGAAGGTGGCTGACATATTTTAGGCAAGTGCTCTACCTCTGAGCTCCAGCTGCAGCCCTACTGTGATACATTTCCAACTTCATCTTCCACCACACTCTCCAATAGTCATGCTAATATGTACTGGTCATGCTCATCATCTCTTAGTCCCTTACAGCATATGATTATAGCTACCTCAGGACCTGCGTATCTACTTTACCCTCTTCTCTGGCCAAGATTCCCCAAGACTACTGCATAGTTTCCTGTTTGTTCTCATTCTGAAATCTCTCAGAGTAGTCTTTCCAAATCACCTGGCTAAGGTATCCACTCCTTGCCAACCAATTTCCAGCACCACATCAGCTTCCCGTACTCTCCTCATGGTGAAACTTCTCTATAGATGTGCTTATTTATAAGCCATATTCTCTGGCTCCTGCCTTTACAGTATGTTCTCTGAGGATAGCACTTTGGCTAGCTTGTTCACTACCCTGTCCCCAGTGTACCTGAGCTTAATCTTCTCTCAGTTCTTTTGACTTTTCAAGGCATTTAGATTGAAATAATTCATCCCACAATTACTTGTGAGATAAATAATAGGAAAGAAAAATTTTTTCTATTGAAAGCTTATTTATCAAATAAATCCTTACCATTTAATACTAATAAAAATACGATCTACTTCTGTAGGCTTGACATGGAAGATGACTGACATATTTTAGGTAAGTGCTCTACCACCTGGCAGAAAGTTGACACTCAATTGATACTTGTGAATCAGATAATAAAAGGCTGTTTGTACAAGGCCTGGTACAGGTTACTTAAGTTTCCTCCATTTTCTCAATGATAAAATAGGAATATAGCACTAACTTCATGATGATATTGTAAAAACTAGATAAGAAAATAGCAATAAAATATAATATAGTGGCTAGCACGTAGAGCTGCTCAGTAAATGTTAGTACTGTTACCACCTTTTTGACTTGCTTTTCAAGTTGGGCCTCTTTTAGTATGCAACAAAAAGCATCCCTCCCTCCTCACACCCAAAGCTGCTTTTGGCTATCCAGATGTCCCCACAAAGCCTCCCATGCTCATAGATGCGGCCTTCCAGAGGTGTCTAGTCCTAGAGTGTGTGATGGGAGAGTTAGATGTGTGACGTGAGGATTTAGGGTGCTTGCTTACTAAAGTAGCCTACTGATTGGTTAGGCATAGGACAGGGACTACTTAGTGAAAAGACCTGACCTGGGTGGGGATGGCACCCAAAAGGCAGGCAGTTTGGAAGAGATAAAACGGAGAGCCTTCTGCACTGCTGCTTGCTGCTGCTTCTGCCACTGCTTGCTGCTATTTTGCTGCTCCACTACCTTTTGCCTGTTTTGCCATGGGCTGTTTTTTCTCTGTAAGGGCCTTCAGTCATGCCACCCTGCCTTGGAACAAGCTGCCTATAATTCAACTTAATTTTTATTTTGAACCTAAGTTTCTCTCAGGAGGTAAAGATTTATCACAGTCAACTAAGATACTAAATTTGTCTCTTACCTTGGACCGCACAAAAGTTTTGAGCGAATTACAGAGTGCAGAAATGAGCAGAAGGCACAAGTTCCTCATCTTGCCATTAACCTGATAGACATCTTCTTTTCCATCTTCTGCAATGGGAAGTGAGGAGATTCTGGGGGCCTTCAGGAGAGGGAAGAGACAAATAAAATGCCAACAAACTCACATAAAGGGTTAAGGAATTGGGGGATGATCCCTAATTATGTAGATTATAACTAGATATATGAAGTTGTCATTTAGTGGAATGGGAAAGAACAGAAGTCTGATGCTGGATGTATTAAATTAGACATGCTTTTGTGGCAATTGTCTTAGTTTCTTTTTACTTATTGCTGGGACAAATAGCTGACACCCAAAATGAAGGAAGAAAAGGTTTATTTAACTCACAGTAACTGGAGGTTTCAGTCCATATTTGGTTGGTCCAAGGCTGAGTGGAACAGGCAGAGACCATCCAATTCATGGCAGTAGAACAGCAGCAAAAATGGTGACAGAGGCAGCCAACCAATCAGGGTAGCAGAGCAACAGCATGTATCTGTCTCTCTGTCTCTCTTTATATTACATTCAGGCTCTCTGTCTCAGCCCATCCGCCTTAGGCTATACCCATAATCCCAAAAGTACTTAGACCCATAATCCCATCAGTACTAAAACACATAATCCCAGGGATCATGAATCAAGTCTCAAATTCTAGAAGTCCCGCCCCACGAGTGCATGAGACTTTTGGGGGACAACTAGACATAAACCATAACAACAATCAAATAGAGCTTCCCAATAGATGGTGAGAGCTATTCCAGTAGAATCAATAGTGCATGGAGGAGACCCGGGTTGGACAAGCACCACAGAGGAAAGATGAGACAATAGGTATACAAGTGAACAGATGCCTGAGTAGCACCAGATGCAAAACTAGAGAGATCTGAAAAATAAGTCTGTATCTGGAGTCATAACCCTAAGGCCAATTTTGACACGGTACTGAAACTGTATGATCATTTGAAGATTTCACGTCCCTCCAGTAAACTGCACCTTATCTATTCAAATGTACCTGGCATTTGTATGCACAAAACATATTTTAAATGAAATCTCTTCCACAATAAATAAAATATCAGCATAAAAATACCAGATTGGTAGGTTTTATCAAGTCTCTGGCAATGTGTGTCATCCAAAGATGTGCACCCTATTAATATCCCTTTTTATTTGTTTTATATTACTAACTGACAATTCTCTCCTGAGTCACTGACTCAGGCTTGCAAAGAGCCCTCTTTCTGTGGATTCATCTGGTTGTGCGCCAAAACTCAAAGTAAATTCTCCTGTCAACGATTGCCATTGTCACATAGATTCTGACCCTCATGTGAAATCCTTGCGAAGACTACTGCAACTTCTAAATGCCATATTACTGAAATTCATTATGCTGGGCCCAGTTCAAAAGGAGAAAATCAGGAAACACCCTTCCTGTATATTCCTTAAAGATCAAGGAAATCATGTATTGGAGGAGGGATCACTAAACCAAAGGGCTAGATTTCCTTCAAGAGTTAAACCCAGAGATTCTTCCTAGTTGAAAACGATAAGTTTCTCACCCAGCTAAAATTATTCATAGATCAGAAAAATGAGCTGTTTGTGCATAAACTAAGTAATTTGGTTGTCTAGGATTCTCTGAAACAAACAAGGCTCTCAGACAAAGCCCTCACATCTTTCCCTGGCTATAGGTCCCCTCCTCCTTTCCAGAAAAAGGGATATCACCTCCCTAAGCTCACTTCAGGCATGAAAATGACCCAGTTTTGTGTTTTGCAAAGTACTATGCTTAGTAATGGAACCCTACTACCAAGAGCACATGATGGGCATTTGTCTTCTATCTTTCCTCTCACTAGATCAACTTTAGATGAGAATTATAATAGATGAAAGGCAAAATGCATTGGTTTATAGTCGATTCAGATGCAATCTGTTAGTATAAATGATGGCTACAATGTGGCGAGGAAGCCATCTGTCACTTTAAGGCAAGTACGCAATTACTTTTAAGAAAAGAAGCTTAAAAAGAGTAAATTTATCTCTTGAGCTTAGAATGCATTTGAAGAAAAGTGGCTGCATTTTTCTTACCTAGAGGATGAATCATGCTGTCATGATTCCATGATAGAAGACAGACAGACAGGTACAGAGAGAGGATTGTTCAGTCTAGGACTGATACACTTGAGATTCTTTTGATTCTGTGTTCCTTGAGGATATTTGAGCAAGCATTATTATTAGCAAGGCAGGGCATTGCTACCTTGGTACCTTATTTGCTATTGTGTACCTATATGTGTACATTTGCTATATGTGACAAATATGTATGCACACACACACACACACACACACACACACACATGCAATTTTGGTTCCAAGCCCAACCACTCTTTGTAAATGAAGTAAGTCTAGAGGGTTGGAAACCCAACAGCAGCAAGAGGCTGGAGCTCACAGCAACTGCTTGGAGCCACATATGACACAAAACTGGATTATAATGTCATTCACTAACTGACAGATCATTTAGTGTCTTGGAAGAGCCTGTTTTCATACTGCTGAAGCCCTCGCAGGGGAATTCCATGTGGGCTCCTTATTGTCAGAGCTATTTTTCACCCAATTTGTTTCCAAATGATGTCTAACCTGAGGTCTCCCCACTGAGAGAGGTTTAAGCCATGATTAATGAGGAGTGTTTGGCCAGGCCCACCTGGGAAATAGCCCATCTGCAAACTCAGGTAAGACGCGGAGCCTACAAGCCATCAGCTTGTGCACGCAGGCAGCTGCCCGCGGTGCAGGCCTGCTCCCAGCAGCCTCTAGGTATTGGCACTTTAGCAGCCTGGTGATATTTCGGGAGGTGCCGGAGAAAAGTCACTGCTGTGGTTTGCTCCTGAGGTGCTCACCGGGGAAGTGCACTCAGTCCTGGTATCAGGAGGACAAAATTGCCTGTGCTTCAGATTTGTTTATTCTCTTCCAAGCTTTCTCGCATATGTGGGCCATAGAAATGAATAGGCTTGTACACAGAGAGATGATTTTGTCTCAAAGGATGAGAGTACTCAGCAATACTCTGATCTGGAGTCATAACCCCGAGGCCAGTTTTGACATGGTACTGAAACAATATGATAATTTGAAAATTTCACTTCCCTCCAATAAAATGTGCCTTTATCTATGCAAATGTACCTGGCATTTGTATGTACAAAACATACTTTAAATGAAATCTTTTCCTCAATAAATAAAATATCAGCATAAAAATACCAGATTGGTAGGTTTTATCAAGTCTCTGGCAATGTGAATGATTTCCGAACCATTGGAAAGGGATAGATATCCTTTCATCAGAGGAATAGAATATGTATTAGTAATACATAGAATGTGAAGTCATATTTGTTCTAAGACAAAATCTTACAAGCACAAATCCAATAATGAATCTCAGATTTTTTTTTTCCTAATACCTATTAGAAAACAACAAGGGATGAGTGGGAGGGGCATGATCATTTTTGGTAGTCGTTCTTACTCCTTCCTTTATTTTAAATGCACTTTCTAGGCACTCTGTCGCCCAGACTGCCATCAACACTGATATCCCAGAATTCCATCTGTCAGGACCTGAACCTAACAGATCCAACTGTCTCCAAATAGAACAGATTGTTTGCTGGGAACATTTATGACCCATAAAGAGTAAGAGTTTATTCTGGCAAAACATTCCTTCCTGTACACAACCAACATTCCCCGAATCTCACTAGCTGACTTCAATTCTGTTTCTCACTTGGCATTTGGCTTCATCCAAAGCCTTGTTTGGTGGCATTTTGTGCACAACTGTTACACAAAAGCTGCCTTCTATTCAGCGGGTGCTATATTCATGCACCAAAACCATCCCACACTTTCTTGAACTATTCTGCTGCCAGCAACATGTTTACCATGATTTAGATGTCTATTATACGCATGAATGACTTGTCTACTTAATTTCATCAAAAAAATGAACCCTCATAAGTGGCACAGATGCTGGTATGATGGTAATCAAATTAGTTTTTGGACAGGTTTACGGCCACTTGCTGTCAGTTAAGCTCTCTTTGGCTATCTTCACTCCTAATACAGTTTTGATGGTGATTAATGGCTCCATTAATATCCAGTTTGTGTTATGATAGACCTAACATTTTCCTCTCCTTCGCTGACCACAGATGACAATGAGCTTGCTAAGAGTCAGGTGTACAAAGTATCTGCTGTGTATACCATGTTGCACTCTTTTTAGGTCTAACAGGCTCATGTTTAGACACAATCAAGATGAACTTCCTATTTGTGCCAAAGCTTTTTAAAAAGCTTTTGTGTGGTTACCCTCTTTCCTTTTCTTTGCTGTAAAGATGTGGTCTTCCTAAACTATTCTTAACTCTACATTTGATCCGTGTCAGTTTTATTTTATTTGCTTTTATCTTTAAATTCTTTGTCTTTGCTTTAATGTACTTAAACTTATGTGCTATTTTTGCTGAACTTTATTCTCATGTATTGATTGCCTGAATTAGTTTTAAAAAAATAAAAGAATACTAGTTATATCCTTGGTTCCTTATTGCCTTTAATTATTTTATTACTCCAAGGCCAGGCGTCCACTCATGGCATGCCCATTGCTTGTATTTTTCTGGGAGTAAATTTTAAAGTGAAGTCTCTTGTGAGCAGCACAAGTTCATTTGCATTCATCTGACCAGGATGCAGGGAGGATGGGAACATGATGGGGGCCTCATAGGCTAAACTACAGTAAACACATTTGGATTGTTTACACAGCTTTTTAATGTTTAAACAAACATGGTTATTTTTTTTATAATGAAATTGAGTTTTCTCCTGCCCATATTTGATTTTTATGTTCATCTGTGCACTTGCCTAAACTCCACCCACTTGCTGCTATGCAAATACAGATTATGCAAATTTTTGTTTTGAATTGGATGAGCTGAGCAGGTGCCCATTTTAGCATAAATAGTCTTTGAAAAACGGCTTGAATAGAGAAATATCATGGCGAAATACCTAAAGGAACCAACCGATTTTTCCCCCAGACAAGCAAAAATGTTAAGGGTGCTTCATTCTTATGTGAAGAATCTCAGGTGAATTTGTAATAAAGCTAAATACTGAAATTCAATTTCTCACTTAATAGCAAGATTCCAGACTAGACTAGACCCAATCCTCTGTAGTCAATCTTTGAACCTATTAATTTATTGTAATCCACCCATCACTTAAATAAATATGACCCCAGCTGTCTAGTAAATTGCCTTTACCTAACATTGGTGTTATTGTTGGCTGGCTTTTGGCGTGTTTTGTTTTCTTTTTTAAGATATTGCCACATAAATTTACTAGTACATAGTTTCATCTGTATTTCCTTAATAAAACTTCTTTAAAAGACTTTGGAACATAGGCTATTTCTCAGGTTTGATTCCTGGCACCATATGCCGCTCAGCACCCCACTTCCTTGGTACCACAGAACCTGGGCATGGTGGCGCACGCCTGTAATCTCAGTGTCGGGAGGCTGCAGATAGGAGGGTCACTACCAGTCTGAGCTGTGCAGTGAGACCCTGTATCGAATGCATTTTAAAAAAGAAAGAAATTCTCTTTCATTACGTTTTAAACCAAAATGGGTAACAATAGTGATTATGTGTTAATTTATATTCATCTCATTAGAAACAATATAGACTTTTGTAGAGTAAAAGAGCTTGGGCAAAGGAAAATATATGGACAAAGGGAAACTTCCTAAGGACTGTGAGAGACTTGAAAGAATACAGGAGAGAACTGAACATAGGAAAGAACTATGCTGACCTGGAAATGATTATAAAACCTGATTCGTGCGACACTCCTGCTCCTCCTCTGAATGGAAGAGAGGCATCTAACTGTGGTACCAGCTGTGTAGAGCCATTGTTGAACAGGGCTAACTCCACATTTTCAAGTATCACAGCCTCAAAGATTGGTCAGAGGCTTAAGACTCAATCAGGGCTGGGAAGATAACTCAGTGCTCTAAGTGCATGCCTGGCAGTTGCAAGGACCCAGGTTTGACCATGCTGTGGCAGCCCCAGAACCCCAAGCGTGCTGCGCCAGCCACCAAAGCCAGGCATGGTGGCACAAGCCTGTAATTCCAGCATTGAGGAGGCTGAAACAGGAAGATCACTATGAGTCCAAGCTGTGTAGTGAGACCCTGCATCAAATAAGTAAATACATCCGTAAAGCAAGAAGAAGAAGAAGAAGAAGAAGAAGAAGAAGAAGAAGAAGAAGAAGAAGAAGAAGAAGAAGAAGAAGAAGAAGAAGAAGAAGAAGAAGAAGAAGAAGAAGAAGGCTTAGTCAGCCAGAGGATATCAGACACAAACAACTCACTATACTGTAACAAACTTTCTTTACCATATACTGTTGTGGCCTTTGCTTCTTTTTCCATTCACTATGGTCAGTATTAATTTCTAAAAGGCTCTGGAGGATAGCTGCTCTCAGAAATTCCCCAAGGCTGGATCCATCTGAATGGTTCTATGGCAATAGATTTCCATCTCTTGTGCCTTCATGTATAGTGATGGACAACAGTAAATGCTCATGGAAAGTCCCAAAGGAGATTTGAGTATCGGGAAACAGAGAATAAACCTGTTGCACAAGGTGGCATCTGTCCTGGGTGGAGGGCCCTAGAGTTCCCATGATTGACAGCAGTAAATATTGACAGCCAAAAAGATCCTTCAGGCCAATGGGTGTGAACCTGTGGCATGCATGCTACAGTGGGCTGCTTAGATCACTGAAAAGGTTGAAAGATTCACCATCACTGCCTTAGACTGTTGATACCCTAGGACAGGATACAGTACCATTTTTGCTCACTGCCACTCAGGACGCTTAGGGTGGTCTGGATGGTTAGGGTATGTTTCCCAATGCACTTTTTGGTCAAAACCCGAAAGTTCTCTAGGGCACTGGCCCTGGTTTAAAGGTTTTCATTTGTCAAGTGAATTTTATTTTGGTTCTTTGAGGTCTAAATCAATACATTTTCTGTCTCTTAATTAAGTTGTTCTTTTCCATTAAAACAAAGCTTCAGTCACTGTGTTATGGACTGAGAGCAGGGGATAGAACCCAGGATTCATCCCACCAAGATGTAGTGGTGGAGAAAATTCAGCAAGCAAGCTAACTTTCTAGCAGTCCATTTTATCTTGGACAGATAAAATGTGTGTCAGACTAAAGAAGAAGTAAATCCAGCTCTCTTTGGGATAGTCAAGGTTCTTTTCCATTGAGTGGAGAGTGAAAGACAGACAATGAGGAGAATGACTATTCCACATTGTCCTGCCCTTTAAACATCCTTGAAGATGCCAAATCAATTTCAGATAAACATTTAGGAATTCTGGTTAAGTGAAGGACTTGATCTACTTTTGCCAGTTTTTCTTAGGTTGCTCAGCAGACCTCACAGTGCAACAACAGGGAAACCGTAGCACCTTGACTTTGAAAACTCTTGTGATGGTGGCGGCATGAAGAGCTGGAGTATTGCCACTGTTGTAAAGCAACTGATGTCTCCAATGAGCTAAGGGGATGGTGATGAATGGATCAGATGGCTAGAGGCACAGGGCACAATACTCTCAGATTTGGATAGCCTGTAAGGATGCTGCACAAGCATGATGAAGTTAATTGAGTAGAAAACCCCCCAAATAAACCAACTCTACAAGACTTACTGGAAAAATAATCAGGAACTGTTTGAAGACAGATGTGTAACCTATAGGAAGACAGAAGTGACAGAGGGCCTCCTCTGGCCCCTTAGGGAAGCAGATAGCTCCTTCAAGCATAGAAGCGAGGCCCTGTGATGACAGCATGTGACATCATCAAGATCTAAGATCAAAGCCCAAAGAAGAGAGAGTTTCTCTCAACAAGAGGAAAAGGGGATGGAGAGTGCCTGAGAAGCAAAGGCTCTACAAGGTGCACCGCTCCCACTAGCCCCTTGCACCTGTGGTGATCTGCCCACAATGCACCTGTGCTCTCTCAGGGCAAGAGCTCAGTACAGCCTAAGTGACAAGACAAGAACGTGGAGCAGCCACAAGCTGTTTACCCTGGGGCTCCTGGAATGCCACTGAACAACAACACTGGTATCTTGACACACGGAGCAGATCGAGGACAAACAACCAGCATGCTCAGCGAGTCTTATTCACATAAGGCCAGTGCCTGCTGCTTAGTTGTCTGCCTTGTTTTATCATCATCTCACCATCCTCCGAATGCCCTTCTCCTTCACCAGCAGGGTGTTCTGCATTCCTCTGCACATCAAGTACCTCCTACCCATTCAGGACCAGGGGCTGGGGATATAGCTCAACAGCACAAGAACCTGCCTGGCAAGTGCAAGGTCCTGAGTTCCATTCCTGGTATCAAAAAAAGTAATAATAATTAAGAACACCCATTCAGGACCAAAGCAACCATTCATCGGCTATTTGTGGCCTTCCTTGGCTTTTCTCAGTTGACCTTGCTCTCTCTCACACACTTGGGTGGCATGTTTGTTCAGTACTTTCATTTGACACTAGCTATATACCGTATGCCCCCTTTTATGATTTCTAGAATGTTATAAGTTTCATGCATATGATTTCCAACAATATCATGAATTCTCTGAGGTCAAGATTATAGTCCATAGCGGGAGCGCGCGCCTCTCGTGCTCGCCGTGCCGGGGCGCCGCGCGAGATGGAGGCACAGGGTGCCCAGGGTCCCCGGGAGCGGCGCGGCGAGGCTGCGGCTGAGAGGCCGGAGCAGAACCATGTGCAGCCGCAGTCTGGCACCAACGAGCTTCCCAGGCGGTCCTACTGGCTGGACCTCTGGTTCTTCATCCACCTCGACCTGGTGCTGTTCTTCTTCGTGTACCTTATGCCCTGATTGTTTTGCTGATATCCCAGGAGAGTTGACTTCAGGAGTGAATTCTGATGACGACAGATTTCTTGAATAAAGAAGATATGATTCAGTGGCAGCAGAATTTCCAGCTTCTTCCTCACATTTAACACATTAACTTATTGGAAAACAATCTATAAGCTGTGCATGCTTAGAAATAACTTAGAACTAGGTCCATTGGTTAATCTATAAAAACTTTTTCAGACAACTAATGGCTTCACAAAGACTGGATATAAAAGTATTTGTACTTAAATGTTTAGTAAATTAAGAAATATTTTAAATTCTTTAACATTACAAAGGTTGGTCATTTTTGATACATAAAAATATGGTATGAGGTGAGGAATT
>PVJA010000330.1:70483-105309 GCA_004027025.1 Myocastor coypus | reverse complement strand
GGTTTAGATTGCATAGACTATAAATAAGGAAAGCTATAAAGGAAACTTAAGTCCACCATGTATTGAATGTAAAAGTTTAGAGTGGGACTTAGAAAAAAATACATTCTGATTCACAACTTGATACAGACTTCAAGAAAGTAGAAAAAATGTATACTAGCTGTCAATTCCTTTTAAACTGCTGCTTGCCCTAAAATAACAGTCTTCAGACCTATTTCTTATAATTGTAATAAGTATGCTTGTAGCTGGAACATTTTTATAATGCCTGTGACTATGTTAAGTATCTGAACAATGTTAGTTGTGTTACTCATTTATCGGGAGCCCTGTTGCCCCATCAGGGAACTGTGAACTAAAATTCTTTTTTTTAACTTTATTTATATTATGGTTGGCTCAGCCTGCCCTGAGAATGGGGCTGGAACAGCATGTGGTGCCAAGGATTGAACCATGGTCCCTGTGGTTGCTTAAGCTTGCCTCAGCAGGTGCTTTAGACCACTGAGCCATCTCACCGGCCCAGGGAACTAAAATTCTTCATGGCGCCTACTTCCTCATTTGTTCTTTTTAAAAAACATGTCATTTAGTAAGAATTTACATGCCATCATGTAAGAAGTGTAATCATTATTGAATACACACTAAAAAAGTATTTAAAAACTTATATTCCAGTTTATATTCCAAGGTGATCAGTTAGCATTTTAATAAAAGAGCCAAACTCAAAGCAACTACTGTAGAATCCCTTGAGAAGCTAGCCCTTTTAGCCTAGAAGACATTATATAATGACTATTAAGAATTAACTCACTAAAAAAATAGAACTGTCTGAAATATTTGGGTTTTTTTTTTGTTTGTTTGTTTGTTTTTTTTTTTTTTTTTCCTTCTCAAAAGACATGAGATCTGGAGATCTGGTAAACTTCACACATACTTCATGGTTCAGAATGGCTCTTGGAATCAACTGGGATTGATTTTGGAGCATTTTTATTGGCCTGATGTTCATAAAGTTAATTGTGCCTTCAGAATATTTTCATCAGCCTGAAGAGAACCTTTGAAGGTGTGGTTGAACCATCTGGGATGTCACTGTTTGCTAAATAATTGTTTAATCTTTTTTGTGCTACTAATTATGTTGACTAATAAATATTTACTCATAAAAAAAAAGATTATAGTCCATGAGCCACGTGTAGTGGGCCACACATGTAATCACAGCACTTGTGAGGCAGAGGCAGGAGGACTGCCATGAATTCAAGGCCAGGCTGGCCTACATAGTGAAACTCTGTCTCAAAAAAAAAAAAAAGGAAAGAAAGAAAAAGAAAACGAAGTTATATAATGTATGATGTCTTCCTTTTCCTGAGCAACAATTATGCCTCTTATTGTCAGAAATTTCACTCCTGGCAAAGTCTAAACTATATTTTGATTGGCATATCCTGTGGCCACATGTGTATAATTTGACTTCCAAAAGTGCTTAATAACATTAGGAGGTTGGTCTCTGGCAGCTTTTAAGGAAATTTGGCTGCCCAAAGAAATCAACTTGGAACCTAAACCCATTTTGCCAGTGATGTGCCAGTTGTGTCAGAATTGATGTTCTATTTAATTCATTCTCTGTCATCCAACATTTCCTCTAGGCTATGGATTAGGTTAATGTTTATTAAATCAATCTTACTAAGACTGGCTCTAAATGGATCACTGGACCTTGTCTTAGTTACTTTTCTCTGCACTGAGAGAAAACACCCAATACCTGCAAGTTAAAGGAGGAAGGGTTTGTTTCATCTCACAGTCTTTAGAGTTTTCCTTCCACAGTCCACTGTCTCCAAGGCAAGATGACATGGCAGAGCGGCAGAGCAGCCTCATGGAAGAGAAACACTTCATGGTAAAGCAGGAAGCGCAAACAACAACCAGCAGCAAACCGGCCTTCCCTCCCTCCCTTCAAATTCCATCCAGCCTGTAAACCTATTGTTTGGTGCCACCCACACCCAGAGAGGCGCTTCTGTTATCCACACCCAGAACTCTGATAATCCCAATCCATGGACTAATTCAGTATCACATATGCTTGATCGCAGCCTTAGAACCAGCCAGCTCTAAGAAGCCTGGCCTGTGAGTACATGAAGCTTTGAGGGGACATTTAGATGGAGGTCATGATGGAACTAGAAGCTGGCATTGCACACTTCTGGAAATGCATCCTAAAATAACACTAGGGATGCCATGTGAGTCAATGTCAGAGGTTTATGCTGAATTCTTTGAAGCAGTCGTGAAAGTCTTGTTAGAGATTACAGAATCTCGGATCCAACCATAGTAGGGGTCAAAGGCATCATTATACAAGGAGGAAAATCTATGCTCCATACATTTGCCCTTCTGCAATGCTGACCTAAACTGATTGCTTTAGTAGTACGTTGACAAATGATGCCAGCACCAACCAAGAAGTAAGTAACAGGGATCACAGGATCAGGCCACTTGGTTTGGTCAAATGTCATAGCAACAAATGAGCAGCAAGCACCAGACAGAAGCAAAGACATGCCAAACATTAATAAAGGCCTCTTCCTTTAGTCATGCAGGACTGAAAATTGTAATGTGGACATGCAGAAAATTTAGTTAACCTAGGAACATGTACGTAGTGGCTGCGGCCACCTCTCCTAAGCTGACTGCAATGGCTCAGTGGTCTAAGGCGCCTGCTTGGGGAAGCTTGGGCAGCTTCAGGGACCGCGGTTCAATCCCTGGCACCACATGCTGCGCCAGCCCTGCCCTCAGGGTGGGTTGAGCCGGCCATAAAAATGAGTGAATAAACAAACAAAGGTTCTTAAGCCGGGCGTGGTGGTGCACGCCTGTAATCCCAGCACTGGGGAGGCTGAGACAGGAGGATCAGTGTGAGTTCGAGACCAGCCTGGGCTACAAAAGTGAGCTCAAGGCCAGCCTGAACTGTACAGCGAGACCCTGTCTCAAAAAGACAAAAAAAGAAAAAAGAAAAGAAAAGAAAAACAAAGGTTCTGAAACAAGAAAAAAATAATAAATAAAATAAAAAATTCTTAAAAAAAAAAAAAAAGAGTTAACACCAGGAAACCCAAGGATCTGACTTCTGGGGTGTTGATGTGGGAATTGGGCTGGTAGGGATGACCTCTTCGCCAATGCTATTCTAGTCCTTACTGCAGATGACCTGGCTTGCATGGTTTTGACAGTGACAAAAGATCTGAGTTTCTCTGTTGACCAAGTAGCTGCTAGCCAGGGGTCAGTGATAAGATGCTTTTGAGTCTGAGGTTGATTAACAGAAGTAAGAAAGGAAGCCGAAAGATTTTCCTCACAATGAAACCAGAGGCCACAGAAGGCAAGCAGGTGCTAAGGAAGGAAAGCCAGAGGACCTGAGTGACAACCAGTCTCCAGAACATAGACCAAGCACTTACTATGGGGACCTAATCACATACTCATGGATAGGAAGAAAGTTATTAAAGGTACTGTCAATGTGGACAAGTCTTGATTTTACCGTCTTCCTGCGTCTGGTTTTCTGTTCCTGTCTCTGCTTTTCCTCCTTTAGAATACTCACATTCAGAGACTTCTTTGGATCCTGTTCACAGTTTGAGTTTTTCATGTCCTCTAAGGGTTCATGTGTTGAAGGCTTGGGCCTCAGAAGCACGATGAGGAATTGGTGAACACCTGGGCAGGTGGGATCAGCTCAGAGGCAGTAGCTCACTGGAGGCCTGCCTTTGAGAGGGGACCCTGGCCCCTTCAGCCCTCTCCACCTGTCTTCCATCAGGGGAGAAGCTTTCCTTTGCCATGTGTCTCTGCCATGTTTCTGCCCTGCCACGGGCCTAGAACTGATGTATGTAGCTGATCACGGACCAAGTGCTCTGAAACTGTGAACCAAAACAAATGTCCCTGCAGGTTGTTTAGCTTAAGGCTTTGTGACAGTGATAGAAAGCTGACCAAAAGGCAGGGCAAGTAGCTCAGTGGATTAAAATGCCTGCAAGCAGAGGCCAGGGTTCGATCCCTGGGTCTGCAGTGCTGGCCCTGGCCCCTGAGTATGCTGAGATGCCAGTTGAGACTGGGTGTGGTGGCACTAGCTTGTAATCCCAGCTCTTGGGAGGCTGTAAACAGGTGGATCACTATGAGTCTGATCTAGTAGTGAGACCTGAACACCTTGTAGACCCTTCCCTAAAATGCCAAGAAAAAACAAGAAAATTAAAAGAAAGAAAGCTGACCAACATAGATTCCAATGTTTTTTTGTCATCTTCTTAGGTTAAATATTCTTATATTTTATTTAAGATATGGCTAAAAAATTTACTCATAATCTTTGGGGAAAAAAGACACTTTTATTCCAGCTGATCAATTTTATTTATTTAATTAATGTTGACTATGGTCTCAGTCAACTGCTGTCTGCAAGGTACTTATTAGATCTCTTTTGGTTTCTGCAACTGCAAAGTAAAGCATTTAGAAAAGTTCTGAGTCTGCTATTAACCAATAGCAGACTATTGGTTCAGGAGTCTAGGTGCAGAATATTTTGTTTCCTCCTATTACATCAAAATTATATACCATATGAAAAGCTATCCACTAACTTAGTTCTATTACAGTTTCCTTTATTATGGATAAACTCTGTGTTCTTAATACAGCAATTCAAATAGCCATTTCCATTATCATTGCATACAAACAACTCTTTAAAAACTGTCCCTTTTAGAACATAAATTATCTGATTTTCATTATTCAATCTACTATTCATTCTCATTTTTAAAAAGAAATCAGCCTTTGAAAAAGAAATCAATCTTTAGGGCCAGTGAGATGGTTCAGCAGTCAAAAGTGCCTGCTTAGGAAAGCTTAGGCAACTGCAGGGATCCCTGGCACCACATGCTGTGCCAGTCCCACCCCCAGGGCAGGCTGAGCCGGCCGAAAGAAAGAAAGAAAGAAAGTCATTTTTAAATTCTTCTTTTTACTTTCCCTGGAGTTAGAAATAATATTTATGCAGTGATCTCTGATTATATACTGTAAAAGCATTATTGATAAAATTAATGTGATTCTATATCATATATACAGTTAAGAATTAACTGATATACAATTAAGAATTAACTGATATACAAAGTGCTTCTAGGACATATTTGCTTTTGATTAATTTATTAAGTACTTTACTCACATGCTTTCTGAGCTGTAAGTTAAGAACCTTCCCATTTTTGTCTAGTATACTCATTAGTTTTTTTTTTTTCCCACCCTTTGGAAACATTACTTGCTTAACATATCTCAAACTACCTGGGCTTGGTTATTTGAGTTGCTTCTATCAATTTCGGGGACCTGAAGGTTGGCAATCTTCTAATCTTGCCCCCAGATCTATCTGTGGGGATTATGCTGCCCTCCAAGAGTCCAGGGAAGTGTCTGTCAGCCTTTATATTTGTCCTGCTGCCCACCAAGGATTCAAATCATTCTGATTGGAACCTGAGCACTGGAGTCGTTTTAGGGATCTATAAAATCAGCTTGCATTACTTTGAAAGTCTGTGCGTAGACACCTGCTCAGTCCTACACTGGATCGGTTAGTAGTACAGACAGCCCTCACACCTGGGTCTTGTTCAAGGGTGAGTTCAGGGAAGAAGGGCAGAGCATCCACTCATCAGCTCTCTCCCCGGTGGACTGAAGCCCTGAAGCTGAGCTAGCAGGAGGCTGGAGCTCCAGACCCAGCAAAAGACAAGAGGAATGCAAAACTGGGAAGGGAAGGAAAACGCTTTAAGCTTTTCTGATGCCTGTTGAGGAAATCAACACAAGATGTTTTCGTTCCTCTCTAGCAAGGTTGGGTGTGTCTTATAATCACCAATATAGGGAATGTATGCTTTAAGTTTTAACTTTTATGAAAACACTCCCCTATGTATTGATTTCTCTCCCTATGTCTACAATGTAATGACTTTCCAAACGAAAATTTTAAACTCTTTTACATTTTCTACCTTACTTGCGCTTGTTTTGTCTTTATACTTTAGAGGGATCAAAAATAAAGAAAATTGTTCTTCATGGCTAAAACAGACCTCATATTTGTTGCTGTCCGTTATGTTGTTTTGCCTGAATATATAATTTAACATCACATGAGACATGAATTGCAATTGATATTAACAATTCATGATTTAGGAGGGTTGATGGTGAGGGACATTTATGTGTTCAGACTTGAACATTTCCTGAGTTATGTTTTTGTGCTAATGGTAACTGAGGAGCCAGAATCTAAATATAGATGTTTGATACATCTTTCATGTCCAGTTCTGCATAAAACAACACGTAACAATCAAAATACCTATTAAAGTCCAGAAAAGCCCTCTCCAACTGCACCAGGCGACAAGCACTTTGACTTTTGGCTTTCCAAAGAGTAGTTCTTACTCCTTCCATTGTTGGGGCTGGTACTTTCATCTGTAATATGTATACTGATTGTTCGCAGCCTGGCAACCACTCGGAGAGTGAGGGGGCTGGAAAACTATAGCCCCTTGTTAGCTGCAGTCCAAACTTCAAAGGCTTCAAGAACACTGAGCAGACAGGTTTCAGCAGCCGATAAAGCAGCCAGGCAAACAAAAGGCAGCTTCCCTCTCACCGAGGTGTCTCCTGATCCAGGGAGATTTTTAGCCCACTTTTTTTTCTTTTCTTTGCCACGAAACTCCTGGCAATGAGAAAGATTCATTCTGCCCACGGTTGTGTGCCCCTTGATTCAGCATCAGAGGGAGAGATGGGCATTTATGGCACCATAAATCAAGGGATAAACCATACATGAGCAGCTGGCACATGTGCTAATAACTATAATTATTAATCATGTCAATTTCACACCCTTCAAATTTATGCGGTGCTTTCTGTAGGAAAGCCATCCCTGGCGCCTTGAGCTGTTTATGGTATGAAAATATGATGTGCGGATGGTCTTTGATAATTGTCTTATGACAGTATTGATCTGCCCACAATTGGGTTTGTGGGGCATCGAAGCCCTGCGAAGTGGTTGTCCTTGTCTCCTGGTATATATCATTGTCACACATTCCCCATTGTTAGTGAGTGGCGTGAATTACTTTCAACATTTGGCCAAGTCTCTAGCTGCTAGGTCACCATTATTCTATCCTTATGTCACTGTGAGGACATTCACTTTGATGTTTCCTTTGTACCTCATCGAAGGCAAAAATCCTTTAACTTCAGAACGGTAGCAGTAGCAGAGTTTCAAAGAGAAAGGCACGACAGGTTCAGGGTGGGCAGAGGCCAAAAAACTTGGAAAAATGTCTTCTCCCTAAGAAAGACGATTTTATATTTTCCCTTCTGGGCCCTTGTCAACTTTTGGGTGTGTGTGCGGAGGTGTGGCAAAGGACAGCTGGAGATTCCAGTCAATTGGCAGGTCGTGCGCTTATTGGGAGCCCCTCTATGAACACCCCAAAGTTGCTGTCACACATCGAATTGTAAATCTCTGCTTGTGGCACAGATGGTCAAGCTAAGAAATCAGACTGGCTCCAAGCAAGCCCTTGCCCTAGGCCAAAGTGGCGGGTGGACTCTAAGTGATTCACCCACGCTGAAGTCATCCTGTGTCTTAAAAGCAACCCCCTCCAAGACCAAGGGAGGCCACACCTTGCTGTTGATCTGAATATTCATTTGACCTTGTAGCCTGCCGGCCCTGGAGACCCTGAGGCCCGCAGAGTGCAGAGTGCATGGGCCTCTACCCGCTTGTCTGGAACCCCGCGCAGCCCTCGCTGGGTAGTGTCACAGCCGCTCCCGCTGTCTCTACAGCTGCTCCGTTCCAATGACCCCCGGAAGGTTCTGGGGATTGTTCGAAGAAATTTCTATTAATCAACTACAAACCGACTGTTACAATTTCACACTTTTTTTCCCATCATTTCACACATTTAATGAATTTGAGTGTCTTTTAAATTCAAAACATTTACAATCAGGCAAAAAAAAAAAAAAAAAAAAAAAAAAAAAAAAAAAAAAAAAAAAAAAAAAAAAAAAAAAAAAAAAAAAAAAAAAAAAAAAAAAAAAAAAAAAAAAAAAAAAAAAAAAAAAAAAAAAAAAAAAAAAAAACCTCTTTAACACAATAGACAGCAAGACAGCAAGCAGTAAGATAGCAAATGCCACTCCAAGACTGAGCTCAGAAGCTGGCCGGCCACTGAGCTGACGGCGGCTGCCATTCAGAGTCTCCTCTCCAAAAGCGTTACAGACTCCGACAGTGGCTACCACAGCACTGTACTGAATCATCCACAAGAAAACAGAAACAGAGACTTCTACATGCTTTTGCTGTGCGTTAGCAGAGTGATAAGGAGCCTTTTTTCAGCTCATGCTAGTGCTCAAAATTAAATCTTGCCTTACTCAAAAACAAGCACAAAAAAACCCCACGCAAACCCCATCGTCTTCAGCACCGCCAGAACTCAGCCTGTGTGCAAGAGAGGCCCACATTTCTCTCAGGACGCTGCTGGTCCCCAAGATCCCCCTGGGTTTTGATCCACCGAAGCAACTGCACTGAGAGTGAAGGAGCCTTCGATGCTCACAGAGATCCGGGCAGAAAGGCCGCTCCTAACACGCTCCTGCCCTCATCTCTGAGGCCCAGGGCAGGCTGTTCTCCAGCACCATCCACAGTCCTGAGTGGCGTGGGGCTGCTTTCCTCAGCCCTGCAGCTCCTTCTGTTCCCTCCACAAGTCACTGACTGTGCTGCTCTCCAGCAGCCCCTGCTGGTTGACTCTGAAGCCCGGAAACCAACCCAAGGCCTTAGTTTTTCCCACCAGGCAGCCAGCCAAGGAAGTTCTGCTGGAGGGAGAACTGAGGGAAGGGCACTCAGGAAGGGTTCTCCAGCTTCCAGCACAGAAATTCTGGATTAGGTCTCAGGATTTAAAACAAAAAAAAAAATTTAATATTTATTTATTTATTTATTTGTTTGTTTGTTTGTTTGTTTGTTTGTAGCTAAGGGAAGGTCCACAGGGTGTTCAGGATCTCACTACTAGATTGGACTCGTAGCGATCCGCCTGTTTACAGCCTCCTAAGAGCGGGAATTACAGGGGAGCGCCACCACACCAAGTCTCAACTGCCATCTCAATGCACCCTGGGAGCAGCTCGGCATGGCAGGCCTGGGGATGGAAGCCCTGGCCCCTACACCTGCTTACAGGTGCTTTAATCCTCTGAGCTATTTGGCCAGCGATCCCATCTATGGAAATCTGTCTTGGTTTTCCATAAAAGTCTTAGGTTTCATTATGAAAGACAAGCTACTCCTTACAGTTTTTTTGAAATACTGATTTCCTAACAACTGATCTTGTCTTCCTTCCTTTTTGACCTTGTCTCTGTTTTTAAAAGTTTGGCTTCTCTGAAAGACCCGTTGTCACTTCCATGGTCCCTGAGTGCTTTGGCCTCGCTAGACCCCTCCTGCCTTCATCATATCAATATATTATTGCATAACTTTAAACACATTAAATTTGTTTTCTCTCTTTTAGGTAAAATAGGATTCTTATGGGCTCCTCAAAGTGCTGGGGCACTGTGGCTCTGCACGCGTGAAGAAGGCAGGCTCCTTCTCTCAGATGGCCCGCAGGGGCTGAGACACTTTCTCCAAGTCGTCACTTATAGGAAGATATTTCAACACTGCTTTATCTACTGGCTTGCTACTGATTCTAATGCACAGAACAGATCATATGCCTTTTAAGAAAACCATTGTTAATGGTGAGGATGAGAAGCCGCGTGGTAGCCAGTTGTGAGTTTGGGCACAGTTAGGTTTATCTGGCCTCTTCATTTTCTGCATGTTCATGGACTTTTGTGTAAAGCTGTTGGAGAGAATATTTGCATTCATGCACATACACCGCCATTTACATTTGTTAAATTTATCCTGAAAAAGAATCTTGTCTCTTTTCCTTTAATTTCTGTTCAATGAAATTGCTACCTCTAGGACTTTAGAAGGAATCCCAAGGATTTGGTATCCTAGTGACATTTTCCAGATGGAAGTCAAAGGCTGCCTGGTTATCTGAGGGCTGCTGTTCTGTCAGGAGTGTGATGGAATTGTGCTCCAGAAGGTCTGGGTTATGAGTTCCTGCTACCATTCAGAAAAGAATAGGCCCAGAGCATGTGAAGACAAAATAATTTTACCCCTAGAAATGTCACAGCTAAATGCAACATGGACTTTTTTTTTTTTTTTCTTTTCTGTTCTTTTGAGGTTGGTTCACCCTGACAGGAAATATCAGAGAAAAGCACAGCTTCTCTCAGCTGGCCCTTTCTCTGGGTTTTCCCACATGAAACTACACCCAGGCTCCACTCTGCACTTTGTTATTATGACAGAAAAAAATGAATTTCTAATGTGCGGCTTCTACCAGCTGCAGGAGCTGTGGATCTTCAGTCATGAGGCAGCCTGAGGGGAGCGAGCCTAAGATAGGATGCAATAGATTCTCTAGGAAAAACAGAAATCCATCACTTTCCTCTTAAACACATGGAACAGGAAACTTAGTTCATTGAATCTCACAGTACTATCCAATAATGGGGGGGGAGGGGTGGGGGAGGGGGAAGGGCTTTGTTTTACACTTGCGTAAACCTCTCCAAAATTGAAGACCCATGAATGCAAACAGCTATATGGAAAGCCAGGAGAAAGACAAGAAAAAGGTTCTTGGAGGTGTTTCAACTCCTATTTATCTCCAAGAAAACTTTAGCTTAGGCCTTAAACACTGCATTTTAATGTTTGCCACAGCTATCTAAGGGATCTTGTTTTCCCACACAGATGGAATTTCTTTAAGATAAATTTGGTCATCTTTTTTGTTTACCAAATAATTTTACTATTGTAATCATCCACAGCCAACTGCTTTCTGCCCCCCTCAAATCCCTTTTACTTGAATTCCTGCACCCAATAGCCTTCCCCACCGGAGACTACATTTCCCAGCCTTCTTTGTGGATATGAGATCACGTGACAAATTCTTAGCAATGGGGGAAGCTGAAACGGTATAGGTTTTTCAAAGGAATTTGCTGCCCTGCCCCATTTCTCTTCCTCTTGCCTAAAGCTTCAATCATACAAGCCACAGCAGTGCACCAGGGAGGACTGGAGCAACAAGACAGCATGCAGGAGGAACACAGGCTCTGACAGAGTGCTCAGGCAAAGCCGCCAAAGTCTCTTAAACAGAAATAATCTTGCCTCTTAAAAAAAAATAAATAAGTAAAGTATTTGATATACGGTCTCACAGCGCAGTTTGAGCTTCCAGTGATCCTGCTTGCAGCTTCCCCAGTGCTAGGATTATAGGCATGGTGGCCCATGACTGGAGACAGGCCGACGTGACATGTGGTGCCTGGGATCAAACCCAGGTCCCTGAGCTTGCCTGAGCAGGCTCTTAGTCTGCTGAGCTATCTTGCCAGCCTATGCCCTCCCTTCCTTAAGCCACCACAGTTTTGAGGCTCTGCGTCTTAACTGCTTAATGTTGAAATAGCATATTACCCTTTTCAACAGGGTTGCTGCTTTCCTTTCTATCCCATCCGAGGTGGCTCCTCCTGGTGCTTCCTCCCTCTGACTATAATTATACATCTTTCAATTCTGTAGTAAGACCACACGCGGAACTCTGTCCAGTCCCTGCATACAGGATATTGCTAAGGGCGCCCATGCAATCCATTCACTTTTTTTCCTGGCGACAATATTCTGATGACCTCTGGAGGAACTTCACTCTTCCTCTTTTTTTTTTTTTTTTTGTCTTTTTGAGACAGGGTCTCGCTATGCAGTTCAGGCTGGCCTTGAGCTCACTTTTGTAGCCCAGGCTGGTCTTGAACTCGCACCGATCCTCCTGCCTCAGCCTCCCAAGTGCTGGGATTACAGGTGTGCGCCACCACACCCGGCTTCTTCCCCCATTTTTAACCACAAGATTGGTTGGCTCACCTCCAGTTCTTGATCAGCTGAATGCTTTGAGTTACCAGCCTTGGCAGGGGAGTAAAAAAAAGGACACCGCAAAGTATGGCACTCTGACTTTGACGGCCTGAGTATTTAGAAAGGAAGCAAATGGACAGGCACAGAAGGAAGAAGCTCCCTCTGCCTTCTCCCAGCCTCCTTTCTCCCCTGCCTGTTTCTGCTGAAGCAGATCAGGAAAGTCAGGCTACTTCCCGAATAGGAGTCACTGACTCTAGAATTCTTCTGGTCCAATAAAATCTAGGCAGATTACTCTCTTACTTCATTTCTAGTCTCTGAAGACTTTTGAGAGACTGATGTTGTGCTGTCCTACACCTGATGAAAGCAAGGTTATACAGAGGCCAAAAATAACTGAACAAACAGGCTTTGCTGGGTGTGCTGACTTACTTTTTCACCGCTAGCACAGACCCTATCATGCTGTCCTTTTCTACCTGGTTGTCCACTCCTCATCAGATCATGAAGATAAAGTTGTCCTGAGGTTCTTTGTCTTCATTCCTGAAGGTTCCCATGCCACATAAAAGCTTGCTAAGTAAACCTATTATATTTTCCTTTTGCTCATTTATCTTTTGTTAAAGGAGAGTCTGCCATGACTTCATATTCCCCATTAGCTATAATGATAAATTTAGAGATAGGAACATAACCCAACTCTGCTGAATGAGCAAAAATGAATCCTGAGGCTTTGGTTTCATTTTCCTTACAGTGGTGGGTCTACATGTGAGATCTGGAAGTGTGATTATCCTTTCATTGCCATGAGTAGACCCAGCCTGAAGATGAAGGAATGTAGTTCTGAGACAGTCACCAAAAAATAGAGGCAGATACCTGACAAGAATATTTGAGCCTTAAGCAAACCTTGCCCAAAGACAAACGTAGTCATATTTTGACTTTTGTTCACTGGAGTCGAGGAGTCTGCCAGCTTCAACATAAAGCACAGTGCTGCCTCGGTTCCTGAACTTAATTCTTCCCATGATTCTGATTACAAATCAAATTGGTTAGGAATAAAATCAAGTTCCCTAAAAGATCAACACTGATTTTGAGTTAGTCAATGTCCAATTCAGTTTGCCAGCAGAATTATGGAAGGAATTAAGTTTGTGAGCTGAGGTATTACTGTATTCCCACATATTTTGGAAATGCTCTTCCTTTTGGGCAGTGTTTTTTTTTTGGGGGGGGGCAGTGTATTTTGATGCTGTTTTCTACCAGGAAATCTATTCACTCTTAAGGTGCAGGTGATGGCATACCTGCTCAGTGAAATTTTCTGTGACTCTCCACCTGGTCCACATCCATTAGCCAGTGCTAGGTGCTCCTCTTACTGTTCTGGAATTGCTTTGCATAGTTTGTTTGTTTTTTCATCAATTTTATAAACTGTTATAATTATTCATTTATAAGTGTTTCCCCCAGAAGATCTAATGACAATGACTAACTTGAGATCAAAGAGCATGTCTGCTTTTGCCATGAATTTTAGTCTAGCAGGATCATTGGAATATCAGTCTTCAATAGGTCTGTTGCTCTTTATTAATGCTCTACTGATTGGCAGTGCATCAACTTGAGAGGCTGAAGCTTGACTGGATCAGCTTGGCTGGATTGCCCTGGGGCCTGCCGTAGAGTGACTCAGAAAAAAAAAAAAAAAAAGGCTATATAAAGGGGATAAGGAAGACTTCTGCATATCCCATTTCCTTGGAGGAGTTCTGATCTTTGCCATACCTCTTCATAGCCATGCCACTTCGGAGGTGCTCTGATCTTCATGGTTAAGGATTGGACTTTAAAGTCAACATAGAAGAAACACAGAGGCTTGCTGGGTGCCACAGCTGCTGTTCTCCTCTGCTCTTTGCTGTTTTCTGTCACCAGGAACTGCTGCTGTGTGCATGGGAGCCAGTGGACTGAAACTTCCACTAACTGTGAGTTAAACAAACCTTTCTTCCCTTCACTTTGAGTGTCGAGTATTTGTTCCAGCAACAAGTGAAAAGTAGCGGAGACAAAGGCATTCAGGATACTGCAAAGCTTATTTCTATTGCACCAAGAAGATCTGTTCACCATCAGCAATCATTAGTGGGTGACCTATGAGCTGCTTGTTGTTGCTGCAGGTAAGGAAGCAGGCGCTACGTGCCCTGTGATTCCAAGGTGGTGGTGGGGGCATCTTTTCAGCTCTCAAATTCTCCACGTAGCTCTCAGTTATGCTTCAAAAATCTGAAAACTGCAAAGTTCATGCCTAGAACTAGAAATTCCCATATTATGAGAAAAGATATGAACAGAAAGATATCATTTTCATGGATGATCTGGCTAACATTCAATTTTAAATATTTAGTGCCTTTGACTTGAGCTTATTTTCACTTTTGTCTTGTATTTCTCTTTTTTTATTTTATGGTTGCTTTGTTTTTATACCAAGCATAATGCACACAGAATCTATTGGCTTGAAGCAGTCAATACTTACCTATCTAAGATCATTTAAAGACAGGATAGCGCTTCATACAAGAGCCTGGGCACAGTGACTCTGAGATTTCATTCTGCCAGTCCTCAGTTGTATTATTAAATCACCAAAGGTGCTGCAAGCCTTTGGTGCTCTCAGCCATCAGCCAATCTGAGACCTTGGCAACACAAACATAGACTCCAGGAAGCAGATGGATCCCTGCTCACTCGGCAAGAAACAGATTACAGTCCATCCTGGGGAGAACAATAGAGCATGTCAAGGCACAGTTGTCCAACATGATTCAGCCCATGCAGGCCAGCCAACTGCCTGGTCCAGGACAGCAGGGGAAAAACAAAGACGATAAGATCTCCTGAAGCCCATTTGTACCACTACTTCTGCAGATATGTGACCCAACTTCAACCAAAAGGCACAGTTCCAAGTTGGGAAAGATGAGGGTGTCAGCCAATCATGTTAGGGCCCAGGGCAGGGTGTTTGGCCCTTCTGGGAGTCTGAGAAGGTTCCATGGTTAGACTCCTACAGAGAAATCCAGGAGTGAGGGCTGAACCAGTCCAGGAATAGGAGTAATGCAACTTGGTGACAGCAGGGCCTAATGCTCACCCCTAGAAAACTGCATTGCCTACCCATGTGATGCTAGAGGGGTAGCAAATCTTTACAGGTCCATAGTCCATACTATTGGGCTGGACGGGTGCAATTGGACTTAACCTTCTGAAGACTCTGGGATGCAAGTGGCTGTGTTTCCAAGTCTTTCAGGGATTAGCTCGAAACAAAAAATAGGTTGGATGGAGTCTTTGCAAGGAATGGGGTGGTAGATTGATTTTTATAGAAATAACTTAAGACAAAGTAGAAGAAATAAAAGTAGAGGCTCACAATAACTGTCCTGATAGGACCACTAGGGACATTTGGTCATCAGCTGATGACACTTCACAGGACTTTGTATATCCTGATATGGGCAGTGATTATTTTCCTTCTCTTTTTATTAGTGCACATTTGTAGTACAGAATGATTACATTCACAGTGGGGAATCGGTACAAGCATGTAACACATCTTCATTCTTTTTACTTTATGTCCCCTATCCTTCTCCTTGTTCCCAGCTTCCCCTAACTTTTGTAACGGTTTGTAGCTAGGTGTCCTCCCGAAGCCTTATACAGTCACTGGGGACAAACTTTAGAGTTTGTGATTAATTTATGATCTGATGTTTGTGACTAAATTATGATCACCCTGGAGCAGATAGCCTAAATGCAACATGGGGGGAGAGAGGCAGCTGCCGCTGCTCCTCCCATTGCTCTCTGCTGTTTTCTGCTGGCATGAACTGCTGCCTTCTGCCATGTGCCACTGTGCCTTGGAGCCACCTGAGTATGGACTGAAACCTCCACTAAATGCTAAATAATCTTTCCTTCTTCATTTTGTGTGTTAGGTATTTTGTCCCAACAATGAGAGAAAAATAATGAAAACAGTCCTCTTCTCATTGGCAGAAGTCCTATTTTCAAGTTCTCCTCAATCTTTTTTTCTTCCCATCTCTTTTTTCTCTCCTCCTTTCACTTTCCTCATCCATTTGAAAATGATCTCTATACTTCTTATTTATTGATCTTCTATTTTACTGTATCTTTTTTCTCTTTCTCCATGTACAAATACAAATATAAATATACAGGATATATATATATATATATATATATGTGTGTGTGTGTATATATGTGTGTGTATATATATATATATATATATATATATATATATATATAATTTGAGTTTCTCATATAATAGAAATCATGTAACATTCAAATGTTCAAATGAATGTGTTCGGTTTCTTTCACTTAACATTATGGTCTCATGGTACATCCATTTACCTATAAATACCAAAAATTTGTCTTTATGGCAGAGTACTACTCCATTGTACATAAATGCCACCATTTCTTCATATGTTCATCTGTGGATGGGCATGTAGGCCACTTCCAAATTTTGGCTATTATACATTGTACTGTTATAAGCATGTATCCTTATAATATCATGATTTTAATTCCTTAAGGAAGATATCTAGAAGAGGAATATCTAGGTCAAATGGAATTTTTCTTTTTAGATTTAGATTTGCACAGTGCTTGTACTGCGCACATTCTCATCAACAATATAGAAAGGTTCCTTTCCTCCCAGAGCCCCACCAGCATTTGGTATTATTTGTTTCCTGATGGTAGTCATTCTTTCTGGGGTAAGGTGATATTTCAGTGTTATTTTAATTTGCATTTCTGTAATGTCTAGAGATGTTAGACATTTTTCATGTATTTATTGGCTATTTGAACTTCTGTAGCGCTATTCATTTCAGGTGCTCCTTTTTGGGTAGGGTCTTTTATTTTTGGGAGTCTCATTTTTTTAAATTCTTCATATATTCTAGATGTGAGTCCTCTGGCTGAGGAGTAGTGGACAAAAATGTTTTCCCACTCTGTAGATTGCCTCTTCACTCTTTTGTTTCCTTTGGTGTGTAGAAGATTTTAATTTGCTATGATTCTATTTGTTGATTCTTGACATTATTTGTTGTGTCACTGGATTTCTGTTCAGAAAGTTGTTACCTACACCTGTATCTTCAAGAGCATTGCTGTCTTTATCTTTCAGAAGATCAAGTGCTTCTGTTTTAGCATTTAGATCTTTCATCTATTTTCTTTTAGTGCATGGTGAGGCATATGGGTTTAAACTTAGACTTCTGTATGTGGCTATCCAATTTTCCCAGCACCATTTATTAAACAGGCAACCTTTCTTCCAGTGAATTTCTCTGGTTCCTTTGTCAAAGATCAAATAGCTAAATGCTAGCAATAATTGTAAATATAATAATAAATCATCATCCCAGGACTTAGTTTTGATAAGCCATAACCAAAACATTTATAGAAAGTTAAAGTAGAATCCTTACTTCTGTCTTTCCTTCACTGTTGTGCTAGCAGTATTCATTTTTCTCTAACCTCTCTACAAAATAGTAGAGCCATGGCAGAGCAGACTATCAAGATCTTGCCAGACACAATTCAAATATGTCTAGGATATTTTGCTGTCTTGTCATAATCTTACACAAAACATCTTACACTCTTCTCTTTCTATACATTAGATAATAATTTTCTCATTACTACGTACACTCCACTATTTTACCAGTTATATTATTAGCATAGAGTCTAAGCCTAACACATAGTATTTGTGCAAAAAGATTTGTTCAATGAATTTCGGTGTTGTCATTTTGTAATGAAGAAAGTTTCTAGTTGCATGCTTTCTCCTATTTTCTTCTTTCACTGACCTGTTTGCTAAAGTCCATTTTTTAGCACAGGAGATTTTTAAAGACCTACCCCTACTTCAAAATTATTTAGGAAATTTTTCCTTGATTAAAAATGTGTGAAACACTTACTAGGTGTCAGGTGTCAAGCCACGCCCGGAAAGAGCTGTGTATATGAAGACTTTATATTTGTTTTTGCTAAGATTTTATGGTACCAAGAAAAGATAAAACTCATAAATTGCCATTAAGGAATTATGAGTTATGAGGTAGAAAGATATATAAACTGTACTGTGATTTGGGAGGAGATTACAGTGATGTGTCGTTATGAAAAGTCATAGCACGGTACAGGTAAAATTGTAAACTGTGGTCCAGATTGAGCTGAACTAGGATGACTCGACTTAATGAGGTGCTAAATAAAAGTTCAACAGCAGAAAGAGTTCATGTCAAAGGGGAAGTTTTAATTCATTAGAAGTTTGTCTAACTAGGCAGTTAATTGTCACATTTTAGTCTAAATTTTACTTGACCCGAAGGTCTCAATATTAAAAAAAATTGTTGTTTGCCATGATGAAAGTGCTTTACTATGCCTGCCTGAAATGCCCAACTGTTTCATGGATGATTCTAGGTAAATACAAAGCAAATGTACCAATGAGTGACCTGACTCCGAGCACTTTTCATATAGCAGAGAAAAATTGCCAATACCCATCTTTAGCAATTCTGAAGGTGGAGAGCTCATTGAATTAACTTTCAGGTCTTAGCAAAAAGAGTCACCCCAGAGGTAGTACTTGGAGGCTGAGCACAGAAGTCCCGCCTGGGACTGATGGCCAGCTGTCAGCCCTGAGTGACTGACTGCCCAGAGGATGGGTCCCTGCTGGTGGTGGTGACACTGATGGAGGATGATGGATGACTCTGACGCAGCCCCACCCCACGCACTTACCCATATGCATGACAGAAGGGGCCCCATCCCAAGATCCAGCTGACAATGCCTCCAAGTAAGCATTTAGATGTGGAAAACAATGGGCTCAGACCCAGCAGTGATGCCGCACCCAATACAGAGGTATTTAATGAGTTGCTAATGTGAAAATAATTTTCTTTCTGACTTTTGAATTGTAAGAATAAAGACTTGTAGAGAGAAGCCATACAACTGGTAATGACCCTGCTGAAAACGGAAAGCAGCTTTCAAGAAATGTAAATGAGGCTGTCCTGACCCTGTCAGGGTTGATAGGAGTTTGTTGACAAGGCAGGCCCTTAGGTTTGCTCTGCCTCCTCCTTGCTTTGCTCTGGTTTTCCTGACCTCCCCGCCGCCGTCCATCTGAGCTGAATTCTCTCTACCTCTACAGGACACTGTCCTCTCCCCTTTCCCTCCTCCATCGTCCACTCCTTCACTGGCTTCTCCCACAGCCTCCTCTCTCCTTTGTCATCTTCCTCATTCCCAATCCCACTTCCATGAAAAAGTTCTCCTTCCCTCCTTTGCTCCACGTATCATTATCATTCTGTGCAAGAGTGTTAGGGCCAGTGTGTATTTAGAAATCAAAGCCAGGAAACTTGGCAAGCAAAAGAACAAGGAAAACCAAGGCAGGGTTTCTTCAATCTTCAAAGCCGCCTAGAAATAGGAGAGGAGCTGTTGGTCCCTAGTTGGCTTTCTGTCCTTCAGCAAGGATCCTTGTCAGGGAAATCTCTCTAGGCTGTAATCATGGGGCTAACATGAAAAATAAGCTGGCGCTCACCTGACTCCAGTACATTCAAAAAGAAAGCTTGAGGGCTGGCCAGACAGCTCAGTGGATTAAGGTACCTGTTTAGGGAGACACAGGGGCTGGGCCTTGGATCCCCGGCCTGCCGTGCTGGCTCCACCCCTGGGGCACGCTGAGTTGGCCAATGAGACTGGATGGGGTGGTGCACACCTGTAATCCCAGCTCTTGGGAGGCTGAAAACAGGAAGAACACTAAGGGTCTGATCTGTGCAGTGAGACCCTATAGACCTTGTACTAAATACATTTTTTAAAAAAGCCTGCATGGAACAAGCTAACAAGAGGTAATTATCTATAAAATTCAGCTAACTAGGGCAAATTCTGAGGAACAAGGCTTTACTATTTTACAAATCTTTATTACTTTCAAGTGTGTACAGTCATGGAGTGGACCTTTCTGTAATGGTAGAATCTAAGGGCTGATTTTTTTCTTTTTTGGTACTGGGACTCGAACTCAAGACCTTGCACTTGTGAAGCAGGTGCTGTGCCACTGAGCTATATCTCTGGCAGATGTCTTGCTGACTAGAAATAGACCTACAAAAATCTTGTTGTGAGCCATCCACTGTATGTAAAGGGGCATTTCTGTTAAAATTGTTTTAGAGGTCTGTCGTTCACCTTCATGATTTATTGAAAAATTATTTTTTCAATTTTGTTTTCACAGTTGAGGCCTCAAGCAAACTTTCTCTTGGAGAAAATATCAGGTTAAATTCCATCCCCAGTACTATTTCTAACAGTCATAAACTCTGGTTTTGTGGGCCTTTGATTAATGTCTTTATTATCTTTAATAGTGATACTAGCTCTTATGAACCAGAAATTTTGGTTAAAAATATCTTCAATTACTGGGAAAAAAACATAAACTACGTGTTACATATTACAAACATGAGAACCAGCAAGATACCTTTAGACTTCATTGGTGGTGGTGGTTTTTTGTAATTTGTTCATTGGAGACAAGGTCTTGAATTCACTTTTGTAGCCTAGGCTAGTTTTGAACTTGTGATGATCCTCCTGCCTCAGCCTTCTGAGTGCTGGAGATACAGGCCTGTGCTACCATGCCGGGAATGAATTTGTTAATTAAGAGATACATAACAGTCATTTTCTAACCATTGCTTTGCATAATATAGGACATGAGTGGCAGCCCCACCAGTTAGTTAGCTGTGCCCTGACAGTCACCCAAGAATCCGGTCTTTTTTAAAATTTAATTTAATTTTATTTTATTTGTTTTGAACATCCACTGTGGAATGAAAATTTAGAAATTTTTCTTCACAGCTCTCATCTCTAGCTCACTGAGAGTTTGCAACAAAACAAAATACAGAATAACCAGAGTATAAATTCATAGGCTTAAGCTATTAGACAAAGAAGTTGACAACTTGAGAGAGACATCTATGGATGTTTGTGAGATAATTTTGAAACCTTTCCTGTTGACGGTAAGAGTGAAAAGTATTATCTTTTCCTTACTCACACATGGTTCATGGCTGGCACCCCTGTAATCACAGGAAAACACAGTAAAATTTATCTAGTATAAATGTTATAATAACACAGTGATCTTCAGAAGTAACTAAAGAGGTGTGTGTGTGTGTGTGCAGAAAAAAGTATGACTGGAGAATAAAAGCATTTCTGGTCTGGTGTGATGAACTGGGCGGAGCATCTGTGTGTGCAGTTCTCCTTGGCCTCTGTCTGGGTCTCCACCTAGAATGAAGGTCTGAAGATTTAGGGAAGTATTGGAGAATTCTCTTCCGAGAGCTGCTTCAGGAGGTGGAGATGTGTGGGGGAGTCATCGGAGAAAGGAAGATTAGAGAAACAGAGGGTGAGAACAACCTTCTTGCTTCTGTGGTTTTCTCACTTAGCTTTAGCTCAAAATTCTCAGTATGCCATGGTACCATGTTTTTGGGTGCGGCACACAAGGTGCGAGTAGAGTACTTGGAAAGGGTGTAGTGTAATTGAAGGTGAACCTGCACTTTCTTTCTTTCTTTCTTTCTTTCTTTCTTTCTTTCTTTCTTTCTTTCTTTCTTTCTTTCTTTCTTTCTTTCCCATGGCTGCAAAAAGCCCTAAATGGAACCATAGAAATTGTTCTTCATCTCAGTGGATGCCGGTTCTGAGGGTCTCTTTGGGCCAGCCCACCTGGATGGGCAGCATGTGCAGACCCCTGGTACAGGCCAAGATGCTGGAACAATGCCAGGTGAGGGGAGGGCATCAGCAGAAAGCATTAACCAAGACTGCAGCTAGCAGCAGGCTGTAAGTTTAAGTCTGAGCTCCACCACTTACTGGCTATATGACTTCAGACGGGTAACTGCTCTGTGCTTCTGAAGTAGGCTAGCAGAGAGAAAAATGATTAGTGCACCGATAGGTAAGTCAAAACTTGGGTAGTAGTAAATAGGTAAATCCAAACTGTTCCAGAAGTGTTCCTGTTACGTGGACATTTGGAAGATTATCATACTCTTCTTTCAATTATTAAGTGATTATCATACACTTCATTTGGAACTTGTCATAAGGAAAAACTCGAAATTTTGTAAGGGAAAATATTTTTAAAGTATCAATAATTACTTAATTCAAAATGTTGTTTTAAGAAATAAATGAATCAATTAACTAGTGCAACTAAATCTAGGCAATGTTGGACTTACCTCTGCACAGATATCAGGTACATGTATTGTTAATGTTGTCGTTACTACCCCTTATCCTAGGATGCACACTAGCAGAGGCAGCCGTAACACTAACTTCAGCAATACCAAAGGCACAGAATCTCCCTACCCATTTCAATTACCTACACACTTCAGTTCAAGACTGACCTTTCATGCTCTCAAAGATGTTCAATAGCCAACAAACTGTTCCCCTGGCTCCTGCCTTACTCCACCCCTTTTAATGAAGCCACAAGTAGAACTGTACATGAAAAGGGAATCTCAAGCCTGGTCTCTCTGAGCATAACCGTGGCTGGAGCTTTGGATGCATAGAGGGAGGAGAGACTCAGGTCCTGGGTCAGGACCTGAGGTCAAGTCCTGGGCTGGAAGGAAAGGCTATGTGGGGGTTACACGAATATTTCACCAATAAGAGTATCTGATGATGAGAAACTGAACTTGGGTCACATACTGCATCCATTCACAAAACAATTGTACTGTGTCCTGTAACCCTGTACAACTAAAATATAATTGATACAAACATTTCAAAAAGCAATTATGATTTGATTCATCATTGGAGCCTTTTTTTTTTTTTTTTTTTTGTGGTACCAGGGATTGAACTCAGGACCTCAGGACCTTGTGCTTGCCAGGCAAGCACTTACTCCACTGAGCTATCTCCCTGGCCATTGGAACCATTTTTTATTTTTAACATATAATGTTAAATATATATATATATATATATATATATATATATATTATACATATATATAATCCTCTTATGCTTAAGGATAATTAGAACAAATAAAATAAAGAAAAATCACAGATTTAATTAAGAAAGTTCTCAATACCTCAGTGCTGAATGCAATTAATCAAGAAAATAATTTGATTCTGGAAAATATACTTATAAATAATAAATTGAATTGGATGTATGCATACGTGATAGACACATACAGGTTCCCCTCTCCTCCTTTCAGAAACTATTTGTCAATTCATTAACATAGCAGAGAGAGGCCATGGTGCTGAAGAAGAAGTGGATGATCACATCCAGCCTCCTGGTTTGATTAATAAGCAGCAGACTCATGTTCCTGTTTCGGGGGAGCTATTCTATCATGGCCACGGTCTCTGGAGAGCTCCAGCCTACAAAGCGATAACATCTGGTGCCCATTATCTGCCCAGATCTGTTGTGATTAGTCCATATGATAAGCCAAGCCAATTGCTGTGGGCAGGGCATCACTATGCTCCCCCCACCAGGGCACCGGAGCTGTCCCTTCTGGCTTGTGGCCCCTGCTAATTTGCCACCACGATTTCCAATGTCTGCGAGAATTCCACAAGGAAATCTTGGGGCCTTGCAGGGGCAATAGGCTGCGTGGCTGTAGACATAATGCTAGCCCCGGTAATAAAAAGGAAAGGTTTATCAATGAGCTCAAGCAGCTCTGTGTAGACGGTGATGGGCAGCCTAGCCCCACTTCCATTGTATCATGCTCATGAAACAGACTGAGAAAAAGCTAAACATTCTGATAACAGAAGCAGGGAAATAACTGAAAGCTACAAAAGGCAGGATAGGCTCAGAAGCTCTTTGCTATTTGAATAAAATGCATTTTGTGGCTTTCTGAATGTTTTCCATATTCTTTTGTTCATCCTCTCTCTCAAACGCTAAGACTCAGTGATAATTGAAAACTACCCAGGTAACCACTTACCCCTCCCACCTCTCTCCTCCGGTCTCCTCAGAACCTGGGCTGCACTGTTTGTGAGTCTCAGATCCAAAGTCAGCTAGTGTCTTGATTTTGCATCATTTCCCTTGTGTTTATATGATGTTTTGTCTGTGTTGCTGTTTAGAGTAAATGAACTGAAATATATATATATATATATATATATATATATATATATATATATATATCCCAGTTGGCAGAGTATCCTGGCACTTCAGACACAGATTCAAGCTTTTAAAAAGGATAGTTATACTTCATGGCAGAATTCAGAACTCATCAGTGCTGGGGCTGGCTGCTGTATTGCATCTTCCTTTAAAAAAAAAACAACCTACAGAACATGGTTATGCAAGTTTTCAAAGTTTATTTGGAATAAGGATGAACTTATTACTGAAATTTGTAAAAATGAAGCCAAATGAATCATAACTTTCATAGAACTGATAATTATTGAACACCTTTTTACTGAAATGAATGTTAATATTGTCATGAAATAAGTCCTGAAGATAAGAGCTGCAACATTTCCCCAAACTGAGATTGGAAAAGAGATTAAATTAACTCTTCTATGAGGGGCTGGCCAAATAGATCAGTGGATTAAAGTACCTGAAAGCAGGCACAGGGGATCCCCAGGCCTTGTGCTGGCTTTGCCCCCAGGACATGCTGATATGGCATGGATGTGGTGCTGCACACCTGTAATACCAGCTTTTGGAAGACTGTAAACAGGTAGGCCACTATGAGTCTGATCTAGTAGTGAGACCCCGAACACCCTGTAGACTTTTCCCTAAAGTACAAATTAATCAATTAATTAACTAACTCCTATGCTTTTATGACCTAACTAATCTTTTAAATATTACTTGCTTCAGAACATTTTTGAAGGGTATACTCGTCTTAATTACTTTTCTCTCTTTGTTGAAACAAAATATTCAACACACAAGTTTAGGGACAAAAGTTTTATTTAGCTCACAATCTGTACAAGTTTAGTCCATAACCCCTTGGCACCAAGGTAGGGTGGAACATGGCAGAGGGGTGGCAGAGAATAACAAAGCACCCAGCAAGAGCCAAATCAGGCTCTTTCTGTCTCTTATATTGTATCTAACCTGCCAGGCCTCGGGTGGTACCCATACAATCAGTGGACTGACCCAGATCTCATCCTCCATTAATCCCAGTAGCCTTGATCTCAGCACTGCACTATAACTTAATCGCTCACTCTAGAGTTACCCAACTGTGAAGACCCTGCCCCCCATGACTGCACGAAGCATTATGAGGACATCTAGATACAAACTATAGCATTCTGTACCCTGCCCCTGCCATGGACATCCTTTTATGCAAAAGGAATTTATTTCATCTCCAAGAATTAGTCCTAACAGCATTTCTGAAAAGTCTAAGTTGAAAAACTCCTCTGAAATATAAGGCAAACTGAGCTGTAAGCTTGTGGTATTTGATATGTTGTGTCAACTTGAGGGGTGGGAAGCTCAGCTGGATGGGCTCAGTGAATCCACACCATATGGCATGGAGTGCCCACCCTAGAGTGACTCAGCACTTATAAAGTATATAAAGGGATTGAAAGGGTTTCTTCATGCTGTTTCCCTGAAAGAGCTTGATCATAAAGGAGCTGGACTATCATAGCTATGCCACTTCAGTGGAGCTCAGATCTTCGCACCAGCTGCCACTACCTCCCTGAGGAAACTCCAGTCTTTGCAGTCAGCATGGAAGGAAGAGAGAGAAGGTTGATAGACATTACAGCTTCTGCTCTGCCTCTATTCTTCCTTGTTTTCTGCTGCTGTCTGCCTTGGAGTAGAGTATGGACTGAAACCTCCATTAATTGTGAGCTAAACAAACTTTCCCTTTCTTAATTTTGGGTGTCAATATTTTGTTCTAGCAAGAAGAAAAGTAACTGAGACCGATTTCCTGTATAAATAAGAAGAAAGTTGGACACTTCCAACATTCAGTGACACAGGATAGAGATTTCCATTCCAAAAGTTACAAATGGGGATATAAAATGGGACCAAAGCAAGTACAAAATCCAGCAGAGTAAACATTAAACCCATGTTCCATGTGCAGCATGTGAAGCAATTTATGGCAGCATGTGAACGCCAAAGGGCTTGGGAGGCTCCATTCTAATAGCACTTCCAGTGATTAGAGTTCCCATGGTCTCTCTCTTAAGCCAGCTCTGCTCCCTCCTTCTATCTTCTCTCAAATGATCCATGCTGCTGGTTTCTTTAAACTTTTGGGCTTTCCACTATACCTTTAGCTTTACATTCGCAGCTTTACACACTTCTCTCTCAGGGGCACACTTCCTGGCCTCCTAGGCCTTCTTCTGAAATCTGGGTGGAAGCTTTCTTGGCCCCACAGCTCTTCCATTCTGTTAGAACTTACAACCAGCATGACATAGTTGCCAAAAATCTACTGGAAGCTGGCATGGTAACCAGGCTTGCCTCTCTCTTGGGTGTAGAGGTCAAGTGCCGGATCACTGAGCATTCTGAATCCAATTCCAAGGAACACATTCTCTAGGCCACCACCATTTTGGGCCTTGGTGCTCTGGGACTTTCTTTTCAAAGCAAAGTTTTTCACTTTGCAAGTTTGGGGCTGCAAAAGATAAAGTCCTTTTGCTTCTTGTAATGTCCCAGGTCATCTTTTTTATTCTCCTGTTCCTTCTTAAAAATCAAGAACTTCTCTGCTCTAGCTTTGTAGTTCACAGCTTTACTGGAGCTTACTTTCTGACAAAACTCACAAAGTTTTAAAACATTCTTCTGTGCTCTTTGCTCTTGATTCTCAACATACATTTGGCTAAAATGCCCCAACAGTAGCCATGCCGCCACCCCAACATTAGACTGCCTTGACATTTCTTCTCTAAGATTAATCAGTCTGCTAATCTTAATTTCAGGTTCAGGCAGGCTCTATGGATGTGAGCAAAATGAAGACAAACTTTCTGCCAAGCCATAACACACATCATCTGGAACTCAACAACCAATGCAATCTTTCTTCTCTGCAGAAATCTTTTGAGCCTTGTCTTTACTGACTTTCTGGTCTTCTGATCTCCGTCCAGAATATTCCATAGAATGCAGCCTCAGGACTCCAGCACTATATTTTCAGCCAGCATCTCCAAATCTTTCAAAGCACTTCCTACAAACCATTCCCAAAGGCTCCTGAACCACATGGTTAGGTATAGTCACAGCAATGACTCCCCTTCTGGTACAAAATTCTGTTTTAATTACTTCTCTTTCATTGCTGAGACAAGATACACAACACCCACAAGTTAAGGGATAAGAGGTTTATTTGACTCATAGTTTATAGAGGTTTCAATCCATAATGAGATGACTCTAAGGCAGAGTGGAACACAGCAGAGGAACAACAGTTCATGGCAGCAGAAAGCAGCAATAGGAACAAGCAAGGGCAAGGCAAGTATCTTTCTGTTCCTCACATTATATCTAGTCTATTGGGGTTAGGGTTGTACCAATCCAATCAGTGGACCAATCCAGCAATCACTAACCCTTAATCCTAGCACTGTTAGTCCCAGTATTTTATTATAGATCAATCACATGCTCTAGATTCAACCACCTCCAAAACCCTTCTCCTCATGACTGTATGAGACTTTAGGGGACAGTTAGACACAAGCTATAATAATACTTGTTTGGAATCTTTTGGAAATATTTTGGCTAATAATTCAGAATATGAACTAAGGAAGCAAAATACAAAAATTCGCTATCACTTATTCAGTAGAGCTTATATTTTCTAACTACTTGCATGCCAAGTGTTGTGACTAAACATTATCACAACATATTTGTTCATATGCCACTTAATTTGCATAGTTGCATAACAAAAATAAAATTATCATTTATATATGAGAAAAAAACTGTGAGGGGTGTCTGAATTTCTCCTTTGTTAAAGTGTTTTGATATCATTAAAAATGGGCCTAAGATCCAAAATAGAGAAAGATTACCTTTCCAAGATGTGAGTTGCAATAGATTGCCAGCTGTTGAATTTTGTAATTAAGTGTCAGGTTTGTACAGGTGGAATCACTTCTGTAGATTGCTTGCTTTTATTTTTGTTTTCTACGGGCAGCAATGCTTGAAAATGAAAGGAGAAATATCAATTTCTGGGAAATTTACAAACCTTAATGAATTTTACTTTGCTTAAGTTCTGCTCACCTCCCCCCCCCTTTTTTTTTTATCAATTCATTTTTATTTTTTCTCATACTGCCCAGACCACATTAAACCATGGAGGGTTAGTCTGCCCTCAGTAGACATTCCTTCTCCTGGGTCCATGTCTCTCCTTTCAGGTTCTGGCCTGTGTCCTGTGCTCTGGAATTCCTTCCTACCTGTGCCAGGTCTACATGGTATGGCCAGAGAAGCTCAGTGGTGAAGCGCTCTCGGAGTGGTGGTGCCTAATGATTTTGGCTTTAGCTGGGCTGAGAGGTCTGAGTATAATCCATTAATTACATGCTGACGAGATTCACTCAGTAATTAACTTCCCTCCATTTCATCATGAGTGTTGGTGGCTTAACTAAGAGGAACCCCGTAGTCAAGTCACTGGAGAGAACTATGAAAACTGTCAGGAATGAAGTTGCCTCCCCAGGTAGGTTGATAGCCAGACTGTCCTTTGGATCTAGTGAGAGGAGAAGTCTGGTGAAGCATTTGGATAACTGGATCTCCAAAGTCTTTCCTCTGTCACTAGTCCCTTTTCAGTGCACAAAGAACAATAAATAAAGCTTAGGGTGGGTTGCAATCTGTTATTTAGGGATTTCACAAAACTAGGATTTAAAAAGGCAGTAACAGCTTATCCTGATTGATGTCTCCACCCTTACTTGAAACATTGGTGTAACAGGTTATCCTAATTGATGTCTCCGCCCTTATTTGAGACATTGGTGATTATCCTCTCTCCTCCCCGTAATTCTTCTATTGTATGACCTAAATAAAAAGGAGATGCTTCTGGAGTTCTGGGCTCACTTCGAGAGAGATAGATATCAATGAGACCTCTGAAGCTACGTTCAGTGGGTCTTCTTGTCGTCTCTTTCGGCTCCAGATCACAACATACAACATCAGTGGTTTTGCATTATATACTAATTTATCATTTCATTTGATGAGTGTCTAGTTACACTTCTCTTGTTTCTGGGACAAACACCGGACACCCAAAGTGAAGGAGGGAAAGGTTTATTTAGCTCAGTTGCTGGAGATTGCAGTCCATACTCATCTGGCTCCAAGGCAGAGTGGTGCAGGGCAGAGAGCATCAGTTCATGGTGGCATCAAAGAGCAAGAGAAGCCAAGGGAGACGTAGCAGCAACAGTGGCCACAGAGAGGAAGTCTGTCTCTCTGTCTCTCTTAAATTGCATTCAGGCTCTCTGCCCTAGGCTGGGGAAGTACACACACCCATATTGCCAGCAGTCCTCAGACCCATAATCCCAGTCTTGGATCACCCATAATCTCAGTGGGTCATGAGTTAATCTCAAGCACTAGAAGTCACCACCCCATGATTGCATGAGGCTTTGGGGGCACAATTAGACACAAACCATATAACAATGAGGAAGTACCAGGGGAAAAAAAATTATTGTTAACATAGGTAAATCAAAGTGTAAACTGATGAGCCTAACTATGTAAATGGTGTAATAATATGACCAAAATATAGAATTTTATTTTCTTTATGTTTCACAAAAGTTAAAACTACTGATTCAGCACTGTATTTTAGATTTTCCATGCATGTATTATTACATTTTTTTGCAATATTATCCATCCATGATAGATTAATGATTCCTGCACAAAGTTAAAATCTTATGAATCAGAATGTTTTGCAAGCTTTAATATGCACATAACATATTCTGGGTATGGCCATGCTATCAAAGCAGATAACAATACTGCTCTCTTTGACATAAATGCATTTCTTATAGGATATTACCAATAGCTTTATCTGTGGCATTGTAGATGCTCCTCTATTTATAGTTTTATATTTTTATTGCTCTTAATTTTAGTTCTCTTGAAAGAAGCAATTAATTTAGTAACTGTAGCAAACAATAAAGAACACATAGAAGTTATTTCCAGTGACACCAGGCAGCCCTGCACATTTTCCCGGCAGCTGTATTTTGCTCAGTCCTTCATTGGCTCTGTTTATCCACCACTCAGGAAAGCAAAAGCCTCACCTTCTGAAAAAGGGAGAACTCATGATTTGTGTTAGCACCAGGACAGTCTTGCGTGTGTGTGATGAGAATGTGGTTATTCTACTGCTTTAAATCAATAAATAGACCATTCATAATAATCTTTTAAAATCTTGTGCATATGGGTGCATTCAAATACTTATCCAACTTTGCAAATAGCAAGATCCTGTCTAAAAAAAAGAAAAGAAAGAAAGGAAGGAAGGAAGGAAAGAAGGAAAGAAGGAAGGAAGAAAGGGTATCATAGTGATGAGTAATGTCTCTAGGGATCAAGAGCTGTAGCGATGACCCCTGGCACAGCCCTGGTAGTTCCACTTGACTAGGCTTACTGAGGAGCCCTCTCTTCTGTGAGAGGTCAGACCATCTCCATTGACACTAATGGACCGTTTTATGCAGAACTGTTCATTTTCTGGAAAGGACCATGTCTGACTGGTGGAGTGATTGACGAAATCACTTCATTACAACAGTGCTTTTCATGCGTGGCCTTATTCCCGGTAGTGATGTAGACACCGGGAGCTGTGCATGGGCGGGCTCCACTCCACAACATGCATCAACCCCAAGTCCCAGGCCCTGCATTCAGACAATTCAGCCTGTGGCTGGCACCCCGCAAAACCAACTTCATAACTCCATTTGTTCCCAGAACTCCCCCTTTCCTGAAACTGTCACCGAAGACATTAGGGAGGGATGTCAAGCCCTTCGTCATTCTCCACAGAACAACAAATGATGCTGCCCATGGCGAGCATGGCCAGGGGGCCTCCCAGCCTGTGAGGGTGCTGCATGTGAGCTGGTGCCGTCCACTCCCGAGGAGAAGGCGCTTGCTCCACAAATGCCTACACTGTGTCCAACAGCACTGCAGGTCCAAAGCAGAACAACCACAGAGGGAGAAGGCGCTGCACTCGGGGAAGGAGGAGGAACAGGGAGTACTGAAATATGGAAGGCAGAATGGAAGCAAGAAGCTGAGACACGGGGAAAATGCTGGAAGCCTCTGGTCGAGTGGAGCCACAGCTCCTGAACCTACTGCAGACAACGTGATTTCCACAAGGGCCACTGTGCTCTCCTGAAGTTGCCTTGCTGGTTTAAGTCAGTGCTAATAAAACTAGACTTCCTTTAAAACTCAGTCTCAATTTTCCATCTTTCCAAATAGTACAGAAATGCTGCCTTTGCCTTTAAGAATACAATGACCAGCAGGCTGTGAAAGGTCCGTTTTGCTGTGATTTGCACAACCCAGGGCTGCTCGAGCTCAGCTGCACCAGGCTCATTTCCATAAGCATCATGTGGTGTTACAGAAACCACATTTTGCCAAGCTGTCAACTATACAGCCTTCTCTTTGCTAAACAGACCCCCATTAAAACTGTCTGCACAATTTGTCAGTTAAATGAGGTACAAGAGGGACGCTCTATTTGCCCCTAATTAGCTGCACAGACTACCTTTGTCTGTTTGATTAAGCATTCACATTATCAATTTTGTTTAATCTGATTCATTTCACACACCTCCCCTGGGACTCGGCCCATACGGTTAACTAATCTCTGGTATCATCTCTCATATAAGGCAGCTATCATCTCCCCCAGAATTACGTTCTACCCACAGGCAGCGTGATCATCACACTCGACAGAGGGGACTTGGTCTGCTCCTGGACAGACATTTAGCTCAGGACCTGGAGCTAAACCCGGACGTGCTTAACATAAAGGAGAGAGCAGCTTTTTCCTTGGGGCCATCTGTCCTCAGCCAAGCATCTCTTGGTTTGTTCATGTCCACCCATTCCCTCTTTCAGGCAGCAAACATATTGTCTGCACCAGGGGCCGGGGTGGGCTGGGGCGGGACACAGGCCATATAAGATAAGGTCTGCACTCTCCAACTGCTCACGATCTCAGCCCCTGAGAGGACCGTCAAAGCTGTCATGGCTGGCGCGCTCCTCCCCAAGGCCAGTTTGCCTAGAACCTGTCACTCAGGGCCTATTCAGCTTGGCTACCAAACAGCTCTCTGAAGAGAGCTTTCCAGAAGGCTTTAAACATGAGACTGTCTCTCCTCCCACTTCCAGCTTGGCAAAGTGGCCAACAAAGTGGCAAAGGAGGAGTCTTAGGAATTAAAACCAACAAATCACTCGACTATAAGGAACTCTCAGATGTCATTGCACCTCTGATGACTGAACTTATTCTTCCTCATGAAACTAAGACAGTTACGTTCATGTCTCCATCAACAGTATGTTAGCAGACAGTGTATTAAACATTCTAGGAAAACAAATGAAAAATTTGAGAGAAGATGTGATTGGCTCAGCTCTGTGGGAGTCTAAATCTATTCTGGGAATGACAGAAGTTAGGGAAACCGACAGGTATGCACAGTTCATGAGATACTAACATTCCAGAAAGATGGCATTAAAACCTTATGCTGGTGAAGGGTGTGATCTCAGAAACATGTTTTCGCTGAAAGGCTTTACTTCTTGGCAGGTGATACACAGAAGGGATGCTGGCACCTCAGCCTGGGAGGTAGGAGATTTGGAAATCATCTAAGACCATCCTCCATGTGTCTAGGGATTTCTGGGATGACAGGACTGGATTTGGGAACTGAACAGATCCTCAGGAGTGACTTCCTACATGGATCCTGCTATGCCGTAGAGTTGCCTTCTTTATCTCTCTCTCTCTCTTTTTTTTTTTTTTTATGTATTTGGTATAGGATCTTACTCTGCAGCTTGGACTTGTAGTGATTCTACTGTTTTCAGCCTCCCCAGAGCTAGGATTACAGGGATGTGCCACCACACCAGGACTCGATCTCCCGCTCAGCACACTCAGGGGTGGGATCTGCACAGTATGTGGTGCTGGGAATCGAACCCTGGTCCCTGCGCTTACCAAAGCAGGCACTTAGTCTGCTGAGCTATCTTGCTGGCCCTAAAGCTGCCTTCTGATTGGCCAGTTATAACACGTGCATAGCACATGCCTACTGGGAAGAGCTGCAGCCCACAGGTGCTGGCTCCAGGCCACAGATCTCTGTAGGTAAGGCCAGTCTTCTAATTTTGAAGCTACTTCTAATGTACAACTCAGATTTCCTTTTTCCAAGCATGAAACCTGCAGTTCTTTTAGCAGCAGTTCCTGTGATGGTTTCCAGCATGCTCACTATCTCCTCTCCCCCCACTTCCAGCATGCTTCAGGTTCTTAGCCTTCTTCAGAGTGAGATCCCAGTGCTGAGTGGCATATCCACAAGTGCCCAATAGACGGAAGCTGGAACAGGACTTAACTCTATGGATACAATCTAGGACCACATGGACTCTCACTGACCGCATTCCTGCGGGTTTTCATACTGGCCTCGAGCCTGAGAGTTTGTTTACTGATTGCCTTTATTCAGGCCTCACACTGGATTTGCCCCATGACGCAGGTCCATGACGACCCCCTTACATGCTATCTGATTACCGTCAATTCCTCGCTTTGGCTCATTCATCAGCATCTGGCTCTGCCCTGCCGACTCTGTGCTGCCTTCCAAAGGGACAAGGGCAGCATCACCATCTTCAAATAAGTCCTTGATTGAACCACAAAAAGGACAAGAATGAAAACTGGTTAAAAAAAAAAAAAGTTGCCAAGGTTTCTAGAATAAAGCATATAAGACTTTTGGTAAGCTATATCGGCAATTAGATGTGTTGAACACTGCACCAAGTATTTAATTAGTCTTTTCCCACTTACTACTCACAAGACTGTTTAGTATTATTGACATTAGATTATAAATGAAAACTGAGAGTAGCAGCTCAGGAAAATGTCTTCCATAAGGAATACAGTTAATGAGTATGTGGAGGAGTGCGGGACATAGCTCAGTGGTACAGTGTGTGTTTAGCATAGACAAGGGCCTGGGTCCAATCCCTGACACCAAAATATATGCACAGACACACACAGACACACACGCATACATGCATGCATGCACACACACGTTGTGTATTATATGGGGCTAAAATTTCAACCAACCACTGTCTTGCACCTTAGTCAAACCTATCAACTATCAACAAGTTACTATAGTCACTGCCCTGTATCACTAAGATCTTTCTTTCTTTCTTTCTTTTTTTCTCTCTTTCTTTCTTTCTTTCTTTCTTTCTTTCTTTCTTTCTTTCTTTCTTTCTTTCTTTCTCTTGGTGCTGGGGATTGAACTCGGGACCTTGAGCTTGTCAGGCAGGCCCTTATGCCACTGAGCTATCTCCCCAGTCTTGCCCTGTATCATTAAGAAACAGGAATCTGACCACCAGCAAAGACAGTAGAAGAAAAGAGAGCAAGACGAGCCTCTGCCATCCTGCCCAGCTTGTCAGTCCCTCACACATTCCCATCAGGTGAAAGGGACTGCGGCTGCCCTGCTTCTGTTGGAATCCTGCTGTTGTCATAGGGCTCCCTCGAGTTTCATTATTATTTATTCTTCTGATCCACTTTCCACCTTCAGTCATCTCCTCCAACTTTGAATATATATACATATATATATATATATATATATATATATATATATATATATATATTTGTAAAATGTATGGCATTATTGCTTTGGTTATTTCCATATACATAAAGTACACTCAGCTATGGACCACTTCCACACTGTGTGTTGTATTTCTCTTCCTGACCAGTATGTTTTATTTATTTATTTTTTTTAATGTATTTAGTACAGGGTCTTACTACATAGATCTGACTCTTAGTGAGCCTCCTGTTTTCAGCCTCCCAAGAGCTGGGATTACAGGTGTGCACCACCGTGCCCAGTCTCCATCACCGTCTCAGCGCACTCCAGGAGCAGGGCCAGTGCAGCATGCTGGGGATCGAACTCTAGTCCCTGAGCCTGCCTAAGCTGGCACTTTAGTCTGCTGAGCTATCTGGCCAGCCCTTGAGCACTGTGTTTTAAAGAATGCTATCTGGCTGGGCATCTGTCCAGTGCACTGCCTCTCACTGCTGCACGGTGTTCACTGGCATGTGTCTTCCACGTCTCAGCTCTACGTTCTATCAGGCACAGAGATGCGGATTGCCTCACTCTCTGCCAGGACCAATCAGGCCGACAGAAACCTAGAAGACACTTCAGTGATGTGAAGATGCAGGAACACAAATAGGCTAGCCTCTCACCCATCTGCACAATCCAAGAGAGTCAAACTCAGAAGCTCTAAGCTTCTGAAGCGGCTGGGAAATGGGGCAGTGTTGGTAACAGGGCCCAAGGCTTCACTTAGAAAGCAC
>PVJA010000330.1:28523-70383 GCA_004027025.1 Myocastor coypus | reverse complement strand
TGGGGAGGTGACGGATATAACAATTAGCCTGATAGTCATGAGTATCTGGATGTACATGCATATCTAAACATGACGCTCAATATTTTGAATATAGACAATTTTTATTTGACTAGAAAATTTTTGATCAGGATAATTAAAACCCTAGCCTAGCTAGGCTAAAATAAACCACATACATTTTAGAAAAAAATAAGTTAAAAATGGGAGACTATAGCTCAGTGGATAGAGCGCTTGCATAGCATGTATGTGTTCCTCATTCCCAGTACTGAAAAACAGATAGGTAGTAAAACTTACTGAATAGGTAGCAATCTTTATATTTTGCCACAAAATTTGCTTTTTAAAGTAAAAGCATGTTTAAATTCACTACTAGGTCTGACTTTATTTTATTAATGTTATCAATATCATTTTATTTTTATTTTAGCTCTTTTAAATGTGTCTGGTCCAGGGTCTCACTGTGCTGCTCAGACTCCTAGGAATGCCCCTACACGCAGCCTGCCCAGCACTGGGATTACAGGTGGGCATCACCACACCCAGTCTCCGTGGCCGACTCAGCCTGTCCATCTCGCCAGCCCCAGCTTTTTCTTTTTAAATTTGTGTCCTGCTTCGTAGGCTAGGCTGGCCACAACCTCACAAAGATCTTCTTGCCTCGGCCTCCCCAGTGCTGCAATTACAGGCCTGTGTCACCACACCCAGCTAAAATAAAGGTGTTATTAAAATAACTAAAAGAAAATTCTAGAAGAAGACATACTAAAATGTCAATAGCGTATTTTACATATTTTAAATAGTTATTTTATAATGTTAAAGATGAAACCAAGGAACACGGTGGTCCCTGGACCTTATTACCCCAAATGAAATGTCTCTGGGTGACGAGCAGGGGTGGGGGTCCTCAGTAAAGAGAGATGGAATCCTCAGGAGGCCCAGAGGCAAGACTGGATTTTTTCCTGCCTATTCCATCTGATGTCTAAAGCTTTTACCTTTTCCCAATTTGATGTGAAGTTGCTTCTCCTTTATCAACATGGATCGATCTGTTCATTAGCTGACTAGGGCATCTGTACTGGTGCTTTTTCCTCATTTGAGTTTCCTCTTCTGTAGAAAATATCTACAGACTCTTAGCCCATTTTTCTACTTGGTTCTTTCTACCCAAGTTAAACTTAGTAAGAATAAATTGGAGATCCGTCTTGCAGCAAAGCAACTACAGTTAATGATACTGGATTTCATGTTCAAAATTGCTAACACCTCTTCACATAAAATAAATATTGAAGTGGTGGCCATTGCTTGCTTTAATCTTTCCACTAGGCAGACATATATCATACACACATTGTGCCCCATAAATATGTATAGTTATTTTCAATTGAAAATAATATTAAAGATAAATATTTTAAAATGCCATATGTTATTAATTTGGGTTATATTTCATTAGAATGAAGAATTAAAAAAATGCTCCACAAGGTTACCTTCTGCCTCTGTTAATGACTCTATTCCATGGCCATCCCTTTCAGACACGTGGCCCCAGAAACTCAGCGCAGCACACACACACCACTGCTCCCCCGCCACCTATCTGCCTAGACTTAGTGCCTCTGTCCTTTGCCTAGTTGGCCAAGCAAGAGCTCGGTTTCTCCCTGGCCTTGCCCAGTCGGCAGTCACACTCCTGCCCTCATCTCACCCTCCCCATCCCACCCCCACGTGTGTTTCCCGGGTCGCAGATCCCAAATACACATGCCTAGCAAACGCCTCCCACCATCCCATATCACCATCAGGGCCCATGACTGAAGTGAGTATGCAGCGTCAGTGAGGAAATATGAGCGAGTCCTAGAAATAGCTAGGGTGACTGCACAACGAGGTGGATGTGTTTAGAGCCACTGGCCTGTTCACTTAAGAAGTGGTTCAAACGGTGTGCTCAAAGGTTATACAGACTTTACCACAACTGAAAACAAATGGGGCAAGTCATTTTCATTTGGGCAAGGTTTCTTCCCGGTCACCGGTCACCGTGGACTTCTTTCTGTTACAGAAGCCCCAATGCCTTTGTCGTCTCACCATCCTCTCCTGGCTGTCCTAGCCCATGGCACTCTGCACATAATCACCATCTCTAGTACCCAGATACCGTGCAGTTTGACTGTTCCAGACATGTCCTCAGGTTCCTTTGCAGTCTGTCTCTCCATCTCTGCCCCTGTAACCAGTGAGCTATATTTTGATGCTATCGTTTTGTCCGTTCTAGAAATGCACATAAATAAATGACATGGTACGTAGTTTCTGTGTAAGACTGTTTTTACTAAATGCTTGCTCTTTAGAATTCTTTTTAATGCTGAATAGCATTCCATTGTGTAAGAATATATAATAGCTTATCATACCTTATGCAATGCCACTTGATGAATATTTGCTTGTTTCTAGTATGGAAACATTATAGGTAATGCTATTGTAAACATTTCCATACAAAACTTAATATGTACATATTTTCTGCTTATATTAAGATAAATACTTGTGAGAAAAATTGCTAGGTTACATACCAAGTATATATCTGACATGATAAGAAACTATCAAGCTATTTTCTAATTGTTATACTATGGTACATATTTATAAGCAGTGTATGAGGGTAATACAGATATTTTTCAGTCCTTTTCAACTAATGCCAGTATCTTTTATGAGATTCTTTTCTTTATTTTTTCTTTATTTTCTGGCTGGCCCAGCCTGCCCTGAGGGTGGGGCTGTCATGACATGTGGTGCCAGGGCTCAAACTGTGGTCTCCTGTGCCTGCCTAAGCAGGTGCTTTAGAGTACTGAGCTATCTCACCAGCCTCTCTTTTCTTTTCTTTTCTCTTTTCTTTCTTTTCTTTTTCTTTTCTTTTGACACAGGGTCTCACTACGTAGTTCAAGCTGGCTAAAACTCATGGTGATCCTCCTGCCTCAGCCTCCTCAGTGCTAGGATTCCAAGCATGCACCCCCACTCCTGGCTTCAACTAATACCAACATCTTGATCCTCCGTGCCTGTTCCTATTGATGATATGTTATGTCTTCATTATCAAAGGATTGCTTCGTTTCTTTGCCTCGGGAAGGAAATTTGGACGGCACATGCCAGTGACTCTAGGTATTTTATCCTACCAAAGAAGTGTTACGTTTCTTTTGTTCTGGCAGACAATGAAATTATTGTTGTATCGCCTCCACCTAGTCGTGCTGTCTGTCTTCGCTGATGAGGCTCAGTTCTAGCGTCGCCTCCTCCCAGCGCTCAGGTCTCCCTCACAGCACAGGGCTCATCCTCACGTCTATCTCTCTTCTGACGGAGCCAAGACTCTGGTGCCTCATGGAGCTCCACAGCCCTCCTGCTCCTCACGCCTCCGTTACCTGAGGTCTCCAAATCTCGTGCTGCACACGTGCAGATTGGTCTTCTTTGAAACTCCCTGCTGCAGCTCCCTGCTCCAAGGCACTCTGCTCTAAGACCTGGCTGCCTACTGTGCCAACCCTGAACCCGGAGCTCCTCTCTCTGCTCCTTCCACTCGGTGAGGATTTGCTTTCTGCATATGGTTCCCTGTTCCAGTATTTATTTATTTATTTATTTATTTATTTATTTATTTATTTATTTAATTTTTGCAGTACCAGGAACTGAACTCAGGACCCTGTGCTTGCCAGGAAAGCACTTATTCCACTGAGCTATCTCCCTTTCCTTTCTTGCTCCAGTGTTAAATGTACTCTTAGGGAGAAAGGCAGGGGGATGCTGCTTGCCTCCATTGCATTTTTCTGATGACTAACTCCTTGTGTTGTGAAATTATGTGCTGGAGTCGAAAGGACTGAGAAGACCTGATGCAGATGGCTCAGAGGACTCACTGAGATTCTGTCCTCAGTGAGTCAAAAACTTCCGAAACAAGTCAGCTTTATTCAGGATAGTCAGCTTGATCTCATGCACAATCACCTCAGCAAAGGAGAACCACGTGCTCAGGCACAAACATGACCATGGTCTTCATTAAGTTCCATCGTTCTCCCATCCTAGGGTTCATTCAGGGATCAACCAATAGCACTACAATAAAGGGAGAAAGCAAAATCAGAGGACCCACAGTTGAAGCTGCCCTACCTCAGCTGCCTCTGGGCCCCGCCCATCACACTCTGCTTTCTGAAGCCCATCAGACTACACCTGAGTGTATTGTCCAGTGCATGCTGACAATCCAACACATTAGAGATTTTTGAGGCAACTTATGTTAATGTGAAGAAACTCTGACCTTATAAGAGATAAGTGGCCAAGATCAAGAGAATAGGTGAACTATGCAAATGTATTTAGCACAAGAAAACTTACAAATACATCACTCACAAGAACAGATTAAAATATGCCGTGTCTCAACTATTGTGAATGTACTACTACATTTTGAAACTATCATATTGTTATCTCTTATTAAAAGTAATAAAAATTAAAATTCAAAAAAAGAACAGATTAAAGCAGAAAACCAATGATTATTTCCCTAAATATAGGAAAAGCCACCGAAGAATATTCCATATCCATACATAATTTTTCCAAGCACAAATATAGTTTAGATGGCTTGAGTACTTAAGGCAAAAAGTAACTAGAAAATAAATTTTATGAATAGCAGTAAAGAATTTCAAATCCTAGAATACATAAGATTATACCTCTCTTACATTTTATGTGCATTGTGGAATTGTCTTTTTCCAAAAGAAGTTTGAAAAAATGCCTGTCAAAATGTTAATTATGGTAGATTCCTGAGTTTTACCTGACACTTTTGTCTTTTCTTAAAAAGACTCCTATGTTGTTGAATTTTCTAAATACATGGATTAACTTCATACTCAGGATTTTAAAAACAGTATGCACATTTTTAAAATAACATTTTTATTTAAACATTTTAGAGCTCAGTGAATAAAATTAAGTATGTTACTAGGAGTTAATGTTAGTATCTACTCCCAATGTTTCTAACTGGTGGATAACTAGTTATTATTAAATAATCAGAATAATTATTTAATATTATACACTGGAACTATCGACTCATTGGTTTAGTATTTCATCTAGGGCAGTTTTTAAAATGTCTTTGAACATTTAAGAATTTCCAGTTATTCAATAAACATTTGTTGAAAGTCTAACATCTTGAAAACAGTTTTTTCATTCCTCATTTGAAGTGGTGGAAAAAAAAAAAAAACCCACAAAACCAGGTTTAGCTTAGTGATTTTAGCTATGGCTTGTTTAGAAAGTATGTTTGAGATCACTTAAAGATACCAAGTGGAATTTTAGTCCCATATTGACTTTATTCTCAGTGTTTTCCTAGTATCTGCTTCTTTGCTTTAATTTTTAATTTAAGTATTTTAAAGATCTCTTATTTCCCAATAAACAAACTGATTCATCTACATTTAAGACTACCAGCTCAAAGCTCCGGCCTCATCAAACACTTGCTTGTTCTTCCTGGTATAAGGCTTCTGTGAATAAACATAACTTGGAGTGGTGATAAGCATCCAAGAACATCTGGCCTACAGTGTTAATAAAATAAACCTTAGGTTCTATAATTTTTTTTAGTGGATGCCTAGAAAAAAATCCATCTTCATACATGTCTGCTTTTCATCCCACTTATAAGAAATTGAAAAAATTTCAGGTAGAAAATTAGTTTTTAACATAAAACACAAAGGTATTCTACATAGTACAAAAAAAAAAAAACTTAAGTCAGATGAATGGAATTGTATCACTGCATAAATTTCATAAACTTCACAACAGTGGCTTAAGCTAATCAGGCTCTCATTTAGATGAATAAGTTTTTTAATAGCTCTGTGTGTTCTGCCTTGGGAATCATTCTGACTCATTAACTTCTTACATTTGATGCCATTAAGTATCAATACTTATGCTCATTGGCTTTGCCATCAGTTTTATATCAATCTAATTAGTATCCCTATCTCTAGTCATGTTAATTAAAAAGGATATCAAGTCTCAAAGATGAACATTTTATTCTCCGTCATAATATTTGGCTCACAATTAACAAATAATTACGGATAAATGCAAGAATGTAAATTAATCTTGCAAAATGGAGCAAGTACTGGGAGGCAGCTAGCTCATTGGCCCATTCTTTGGGGATGAAAGAAACCTGTGGAGGAGGCTTTCCCGTGTCCTGTGTGAAGACACAAAGTGAGGGAAGTGGTGCTTGTTTTTACTTATGTAAAAAAAAATGTTATAGTACCTGCACTAAAATAGAGATGCTTCTCAAGAAATGTGCCATAGTTTTATCATTTTTATTAGGGTAGCTTTCCTACATCAAGTTATGTTGGAAATCATTACTAAGCACATTTTCCCCTCAAAAATACATCAAAAAGAGGGGAAGATAGGCAATACTGACCACTTATTTTGACACATTAGGTAATGACTGAAGAATCACTCTTAAAAGGCAGTGGTTTTTCCAAATATACAAGAGTATGACCAAAATACATTATGAATGTTATGTTTGAAAATTTATGACAGTAAGTGACACGCTCCACGAATCCCCTCAAAATTCTTCCTCTGATTTGGAATGCACTGACCTTGTCGCTCCTGCCACTTTCTGCAGCAGTTCTGCAAGGCCTCTGCCATGAGTGGTGAATGCTGCCACAGCTGCATGCCAGCTGGCAGAAAGGCAGGCTAGAAGAGTACTGGAGCATATCCTCCTCCGCCTTAGGCTCTGGGTCTGGTATTGCATGACTTCCGGCTCTTGCTGAAAGTCAAAATGACCATGAGTGCTGGCCCTGTCCTTTAATGGAAACTGGGTGTGGTGGATTGCCCCTGTAATCCCAGCTCTTGAGAGGCTGAAAACAGGATGATCACTACCAGTCTGATCTGTGTAGTGAGACCCTGTAGACCTTGTGCTGAATACATTTTTAAAAAATGACCATGAAAGGTAAATATTTTGAATCAGCTCAGGACACTGAGCCAACTGTGACAATGTAAGTGAAAGCACAAAAGACAACTTCCAGGAAAGCTTCAGAAAGTGACAAGCACGATGGGTTATATGTGGTCAAAGCAAGAGAATATTCTGAGAGACATTGATGGCCAAGTGTCTCTTATAATAAATGCACTCACATTTATACAGGGACCATAATTTTCAATCACAACCTTAACAAGCAGGACACAGATCACTGAGGGGGAAAATTCTGGGACAGAAATGAGTTAGCAGAGTCTTGAAGCTTACTCAGGTGAGGGAAATAATTCGATTGTCATCTAAAAAAGAGGTTGGCATGCTTTTTTAATAAAGGACCAGCCGGGTGTGGTGGCTCACGCCTGTAATCCCAGCACTTGGGAGGCTGAGGCAGGAGGATCGTTGTGAGTTCGAGACCAGCCTGGGCTACAAAAGTGAGCTCAAAGCCAGCCTGAACTGCTCAGTGAGACCCTGTCTCAAAAAAAAAAAAAAAAAAAAAAAAAAAGGACCAGATAGTAAATATTCTACATTTTGGAGACCATGTATTTCTGTTGCTATTACTTAATTCAACCATTGTAGTGCAAAAGGAACCAAAAATAATATAGAAAGGACTTGACATGGCTGTTTCAATAAAAGTGCATTTATAGGCTCTGAAATTTGAGAATTATATCTTTATATGTCAAAACATATCAACTCAGTTTTTATAACCACTTAACAATGTAAAAAGAATTCTTACCTTTTCAAACCAGGGAAAAATAACCAGTAGACCAAATTTGGCCCTCAATCTAAAACAGCAGTTGGTACAACAGAAAAGAAGAGAAAGCAGAGTAATGATGACAAGATGGATCATGCAGAATTGGTGAGTGACTGAGTGCTGGAGGCTGAGGGAAGAGGGAGTGAGCACAGCAGAGTCCTCGCGCATGGCCTGGCTACTGGGTGTGGTTCATGGTGCAGAAATGGGGGCTATCAGGAAGGGACTAGAAACTGAGGTCAGACTTGTTAAGTGTTACTAGGATACGCAAAGAGAGACACTTGACGTCTTGCTGAACAACAGCTGCAAAGTAAAAAAAAAAAAAAAGTGTATTTGCCAATCTCAAATTGTGCATCATTTTATGAGGACTCATATAACTGTAGTTATAGTGTAGCATTCTCCTAGCAGAAACTTAGGAAGGCTAAGGGTGAATGGAATCCAGAATGATACCTTCCAAAAATGAGATCCAGACTTAACCCAGCTAAGTTGTGGTTGAATTCAGGTGACCGGAAAGCAGTTTCTCTGCCTACGTTGTGAAAGGAAAAGGGAAGCTTCTCTGGAAGAATAACATCACATGGAGCCTCGGCAATTGTTTTCCATACAGTAAGTACTAGAATCTTCTCAAAATAATTAAATAACCCACATTAAGGAGAGGAAAAGTTTTGGAAGATGGCTCAGTAGTAGAATATTTGCCTACCATACATGATGCTCTGGGTTCAATCCCAGCAGTGGCGGTGGTGGTGGTGGTGTGTGTGTGTGTGTTGGGGGGGGGGGGTTACAAGTAGCAAGATACAAGGTTCAGGTGACCAAGATTTTAAAATAAGTATAGTAAGAATGTAAAAGAAGTAAATGAAAATACGGGAAAATACACAAAATGATTGAGAATCTCAATAGTAAACTGGAATCCATAAAACTGACAAAGTGGAAATTCTAGAATGGAAAACTAAGGCCAGCCTGATAGCTCAGTGGATTATAGCACCTGTTTAGGCAGATGCAGGGGACCGGAGTTCGGTTCTTGGTGCACTGTGTCAGCCCAGCCCTCAGAGTATGCAGAGACTGTGATTGAAACTGGGCTTGGTGGCACTCACCTATCTCAGCGCTTGAGAGGCTAAAAATAGGAGGATCATTATGAGTCTAAATAAATAAATAAATAACCTGCAGGAATGGAAGCTATGTACCTACTCAACAGCTTCTGCTTCACTGAAGTTGGCCAGTGTGAGAACATACCAGGTATGCAACTGGCCCTGAGCCCCCAACACAGTGACAAGCTTCAGACTGGAAGCCTCCATCTGAGGACAGACTACACATATCAGACCCTTCCTTCTGGAGGACTCAGCGATTCTCTTCTTCAGCACTTCATGCAGGGATCCACATTCCTTCCCATCCTTCTACCAATATGACCAGGGTGGAACTTAATAAATCACCTTTGGAAAAACATAACAGTATCTCACTCAGTATTGCTACTGAACAAGAAAATTTGCATAATACGGAAATGGGTCAATGTTCATAGGATCACTAGTTATGACCCATGCCCCAGACACAGCTGTCTTTGTAGTACAATGGATTGACTGTCTTTTTGAAGCTTCAATAATAGTACATCCAAAAAACAGTTCATAGGAAAGTTGCGGTACTCACATGCAGAATGCAGCACATAAGAGGAATGAGTAGACAGTATGCAGAGCTGTTTTCAAACAGCTAGAATCCTGGGAAGTGAGATTTTCAATAAAGGGTTAAAGTTGCTTTCTCACTACTACCATCAATAAATCACTTCTTGCAATTAATTCTCTATCTTTGGACACTAGGTGTTAATACATCTTAGCGCTTCAGAAAACAGTATTTTCACTCAGAATAGTCTCATGGAATTTTAAGTTTGGTAGCTCTGGTAGTCAGCCTACAAGACAAATGCTCAGGGAATAAAAAGAAGTTCTGAATTTATTATGATAATTGGCTCAGCTGTCAAGAATAAATAAAATTGCTGCTCAATATTGTAACCAGGAAGCAGAATGTAAAACAGAAATATTCCTAACAATAAAAATTAATGAAAAAAAAGCTAATGAGAAATGCTAGTACTAGATAGGCAAAACTATTCAGTAATGAAGGCTTGCTATGCTGAAGCAAGTAATAAATCCTGCACAAGTAAGATACCTACTGTGTATAAAAGATCTAAAGTATCTCCTTACAACGATGGGATAAAGCTGTAGGCTGAAAAGTTAGAAATTGGATGAAAAGGAGCTTAGGGAAGCTTAGGATAATAAGCAAACACTGAAAGAAAAAAAATAGAGGCAGACAGACACAGAAATGCAAACACCGCACAAATAGATTGTTTTAAGACTCTCCAAACTGGGGATTTTGTCTGCTGTTTGGATCCTTCTTCATGGCTACTGCTAGTGTGGAAGAAGTCCATGCAACTCTGGCAGGAAAATTTTTCCCCCTTTCTCTTATTCTTAGAATTATCATTATTATTGTTATTATTATTATTATTATTATTATTATTATTAGTCTTTTTAAGACAGGGTCTCACTATGAAGTTCAGGCTGGCCTTGAGCTCACTTTTGTAGCCCAGGCTGGTCTCAAACTCACAGTGATCCAACTGTCTCAGCCTCCCAAGTGTTCGGATTACAGGTGTGAGCCACCACGCCCGGCTCCTAGAATTATTTTTCTTACTGCTTCTGCAGAAAGGATTTGTCCATTCTTTTCTATCCTTTTTAAAAGACAGAATATAAATTAAGGAAGCTTCTAGAGGCCATTTCCTTGCTTCAGATAAGAGATTCCTCAAAAGGTCCCTGAGAATTTGTTTTTTCCAGTTTTTGCACTATTTACTCAGAACTCCACCTGGTGTAGCAGTTAAAAGTACAAAGTGGTTGAAGAAGGCCTCTCTCCTGGAATAAGATCAGAAAAAATATAAAGATTCACTTTAATTAATTTCTACCCTAAACTACTTTCATTAAACCAAGTAGGTGCAATTAAAAAACAAAAACGAAACAACAAAAAAAGAAGTTATCACCTCCACTAAAATTGAAGTCTTGCCTGCTCCTTCACTGTTTTGACCAATAAAATATAGTAAATATGGTAATCCAGGTATAGGACTTAAATTGAGACCTTTTCTTCCTCTCTCTTGGAAGCCTTGACTTGGCCATCTGACTAACCATGGAAGTTAGTAGAGTATTCTATAACGCCATGGTGCAGCTCTGACCATAAGACAGGTAGGTCCCTTGTGTGCTCATTACCAGCTTGTCTGTTTCTGGTGAGGCAGAGCACATGCAGAAATGTCTACCAAGTGAGTTTACTATTTAGATACGTAACAAGGGGCAAGCATAGCCAAGGATGCAACTGAAACTAGTTTTGCAATTTCCAGAACTCTGCCTACTGTTAGAGCATACACCAGAGAAGACCTTGAAAGGCAGTGTCCTAAGATGTGCCTCCTAAAAGGACAGAAACAGAGGCTGCTGTTTCAGGCAATCCCTCAGGACGCTGCATTCTCAGCATACTACGTAATCATTCTTGAGAACTACAGGCAAGAAAAGGGGAGAACTGGGTCAGGCCAAATTTATTTGGAGAACTATTCTGTACCGATGCCAGACAGAGGGTCCCAACCCTTCTCCAAGAATCTAGGCATGTAGGTGAGGCTATCTTTAATAGCCAGACCACCCTGAGCCACCTACTTGGTATAGACATATGTAATTAGCATCTCAATAGGCAACAAGCAATAAAACAAAGCCAAGGGACAGCAGTGGTTTGGGAATCCTAGAGAGCTGAGATTCAAAGAGAACAGTAATAGCTTACTCTGAAGGCTTTCCATTAGTAGTCTCCTCCCTTGCTTGAAACTTTTGTAATTAGTATTTGTGTGAACCTACCTTTGGGCAAATGGAGGTCAGCGATTGTGACACTTCTTTACTAAAGTGATTACGCAGGGGCCCGGCAGGATTGCTCAGTGGTCTAAAGCCTCTGCTTGGAAAGCTTGGGCAGCTTCCCCAGCACCACATGCTGTGCCAGCCCTGCCCTTGGGGTGGGCTGAGCTGGCCATAAAAATGAATGAATAAACAACAAAGGTTCTGAAACAAGAAAATAAATAAATAAATAAAATAAAAAAATAAAGTGATTATGCACCTGAGCACATCCCTTGACCCCCCAAATAAAAGAGATACTTCTTAAGGTTAGCAGGGCTCACTTCAAGAGAGATAAGCCTCAGTGAGACCTCTGAGCTAAATTCATCGGGTCTTCTCGTAGTTTCTTTCGGCACCACTGACACAGAACATCACAACAACTTGGTATCACTGAGTGACTTGCAGCTAGAACCATATGGAAAAGTAGTTCCCAATGATGTTCTGCGCCGCTGCCTGAAATGGAAAATCATGAATATAATTCAGTGGTGGTGGCTTCAAGCCACCATCGTGGATAAGTTTGTTCTGTAGTGATAGATCACCACAATAAGACACATGGCAGAAAAGCTGCATGGAAATACTACTTTTACAAATTTCCCATAATTCCTCCTTAACTTTATTTCATAATTTCCGAGCTGCCTTCTGTCCCTATGAATATTGTGCTTCTGTGTTAAAAGACCTCTGTGCTCCTCTGTTGAGGGTCTAATGATCTAGAAGCAAAGCAATGCTCATTGGGGAGATTCACACTTTAAGAATCAGTAAAAAAAAAAGTCTTTTTAAATTAAAAATAATGTAAAATATTCCTCTCCTCTCTATTCTCATTCCTATTTTATGTTCTTAGTATACCATTTAAGTGAAGCATTCTCATTCCTATGTTTGACAGATATTGGACACTTTTTTTCACATTTTTTTTAAGAGTGAGAGAAATCCTCCCCACAGTGGCTACTTTCCAAGCTCTGGTCACCTACCGCCTATTGAGCAGAGTGGGTGAAGCTATCTGTGAATCCATAAAACATTTGAGAACCTCCTGGGTGAAATATGGTGTTTGAATTATAAGATCATTATCATTAGCAATTGGCAGGAGGCCTCTCTCATCTCTCCTAGAGAGATTACAAGGGTTGGAGGATGGTCCCCTTCATCACCACACTGACCTCACCTGACAGAAGCCTGCAGGACTGAAAGGGAGCCCAGTCCTTGACCACCTCAGGCCCATGTGTGCCTTTGCTCTGAACAACACGGGTAAAAAAATGAAATTCCTTTGCCAGACAAAATGGCTATGGCAGTTGGTGATCATTACCCAGAATATTGTTTCAGGGGAATTAAATATGAGAAATGTCAAGGAACGAAGAGATACAACGACAGTGGCTTTGGTCATCAGCTTAATTGGTTTGTGCACATGCCTCAGACATTCTGGTATGACACCTGTGACCCAAGTTGAGTAGACATATATAGGCACACAGTTGAAACTAGTTTTTAATTATCTACTAAATAACTGTAGCCTACAGAGTACCGATGATGCACCAGGAGGTCTATATTTTTTTCTTGCTCTATCACTGTGTTTTTCATTATATTGATAGGTAAACTGAGGCCCAGGATTACATAGATAAAAACTATCATGGACAGCCAAGTGTGGTGGCCCACACCTGTACCCCTCTACTTTGGAAGACTGAAGCAGAAGAATAGCAAGTTTGCACCCAGCCTGCACTACTTAATACTTAGCAAGACCTTGTCTCAAAATTAAAAATGAAAAACAAAGTCAGACATGTAGCTCAATGCAAAAGCCCTGGGCTCAGCTCTCAGTACCCTCTCCCAAGGACACATACAGAAAGAAAAGAAATAGGGCTGGGATGGAGTGGAATAGTACTTGATTGGCATGCACAAGGTCCTGCAGTAGAAAAAAAGAGGGTTTGACTATTTTCTGATGCAAAATAGTTTCTGTTCTTTCCACATTTTCAATACTAAATAGGTAGCATAAGCATGGACTTCAGAATCAACCCCTTAAAAACAGTCAGGCAAGCTAATAATAGCTAGCCGAGTAAAAGCATTGGCAGAAGAATATGTCGCTAAAATGAGGATTCTGGAAAGGACGTTTGCTAGTAAGGACACAGCAATCCATCACTGAAATAAATACAGTGCTTCAGTGAGGTAGACATTACTATTTGCCCCATCTTACAGACAGGGAAACTGAGTCACTGAGAGGCTAAACAATGTGCCAAATTTGCCAGATCCTGAGGCTATGAAGTCAGACTATGTAGCTTTATCATCCAGCCTTTCCACTCGAATGTTAGCCAGAGTCAGAATTCAGGGTCTGTCAATTTCTCATCTTCTGAAGCCAAAGATTCTACTTCATCTTTCAACATTGTGTTTTCCTCATCGATAAAATACAAATGATTACATGTGATGCATGACCTTGCTCGGAGAACTGCACATTTAGTACATGGAGAGCACCAGGAAGACACCCGGCTGTCAACAAAATGTCAGTTTGGTCCAAATTCCTGGCTCTGCCTCCTCTCCTTTTTCTCTAATTCATGCTTGTTCTCTCCTCCCATCTTGTCCCCCTTTGGTTCACTAGTGGCTGCTCCATGTGCGGAGGCAGGTCCACAAAACATTAGGCTGGCACCTTGCCTTCCAACTGGTGCTGATGCCAAAAGCCGCAAAGGCAGAGCTCAAAACCTTTGTCACCCTGGATATCCCCTCCCCCTTCAGTGGAGCTGGCACTACCCAAAGTCATTTAAATCTGAAGTTGGATTGATTCTCTGGAGTGAGAAAATATTTCTGGCTCTAAAGATCCAAACCAGTACAGTAGCAAGTTCAAGTCCCTGCAGGAAATGCTGGGGCTGAAACTAGGATTGCTCCAAGACCATCTATGGTGACAACACCACTCTCATAAAGTCGGATTTTGGATTCATCTGCAAAGAGATCCATAGAACCAGAGCTGAAGAAACATCAGCTGGTCAGGCTCAGCCCTTACGTCTTTCATAGCCCCCTTGTCAACAGTTTGAAAGCGAGATGGCTAATTTTGTGCCTGACAAGAAAGGACGGATCATTTTCTCGGATGCTGTTACCAGCAGAGTCAGAGCTGGTACACTCTCTGAGGGAGTCCCTGAACCACAGGTTACTGGCAGGCAGACAAACACTCGCTGACAGCCATTTGTGACCAACTATGAAACACCATCTGCTGTGGGGGGGAGGGAGCGCTTGGGCAAGTGAGAGCCGTTGTAGAGCTTTTTTCTGTGTGAACTCTGGGCAGACTTCATGTGGCCCTAAAGGAAAACCTGCATCATCTGTGTCCTCTGGAGCCACACGCGTATGCATTTTAGAATGCTGATTTTTTTTTTTCTAGAAGCAAAAAGATTCAAACATCAAATAGATCTTCTAATGTGCAAACATTAAACCACTGAATCTAGCCAAACAATATTGTGAAGAAAATATATTCCAGAATTGGATGAAGTATCCTTGGTGGCTTGAGCCCAGTTGTACTTGGACTTTATCAAAAGGACAATAAAGACTAGATTGATAAGCACCGGATGTTTTAACATGGGATTTTAAAAAAAAAAATTCCACTATTTACCTATTGTGGGTAAAGCTGACCATTTGGGGAAGGAGTTCTGCTTCTCGACGACGCAGGATTCGACAAAGGATATTGGTCAAAACCAGAGCAGTTACTTACTCTAAGTCAGGGAAGCATTGTTTGGAAGCCAAAGACACTCTCCTGGAAGGCAAGGCTTAGATTCTTTGGGATGACTCTTCCTGCTCATTAACTTTAATAAGGTGCAGAGCCTGGTGGACACCAGCCCTCTCCCTCTCTGTTCGGAAGTCTGGATTTTCATTTTTAGGAGGTTTAATTGTCCTGTCTCATGATTAAATAATGAGAGCTGGCATCAACTCTCTGATGTTTAGCTGATCTTGCGCTTATCTTGAGAGGCCTGGGGAAGATCATAAAGCAAAATGCTCCAAAGCCAAATACATAAGTAAATATAGATAAATAGGTAAGTAGCTAGACACTGCCTGGTAGAAAAATGCCACTGACTGATTCCCCTTGGGCTCAAGGGTTTTAACAGGACTTCCAAAGTTTGCCTGAGGGAAATACTTTCACAGGTTAAAATACCTGAGCTCGGTGCTCCGCTTCCCACTGCAAAGCCTGCCCATCACCTCCCACTACAGCTGACACAGACTGGAACGTCCGGGCCCACAGCACGTTTTCAGCCCGACTTCGGAAGCCAGGCGCATTTGCCCATGTGCGTCCTCCCATTTTAATCTCCGAGAACAGGAGAGGAGCCTCCGTTCTGAGGCTGAAATCCAATACCCGCAAGGAAGGCTCCAGATCCTCCCCAAATCTGTGCTCTGAGGGGAGGAGGGGTCGAGGTAGCCGCTGAAATCTTTAGGAATCCCATTACACCAAGGCGTGGGTAGGACCCGCCTGCGCATGGGGACATAATGCCGCGGCGACAGATAAGAAAGAAAAAAAAAAAAAAAAAAGATTTAAACGTGCTTTCCCTTATGACCATGCAATATGAAAAACAAATTTAAACATTTGTCTGTAGAATCAGGTGATGATCGCTGCCTGCTCTCTCAAGGGGAGTCGGGAAATGGTCCCTGCACCTGCCACCTAATTCAGTTTAAAACCTGCCACATTTAGCAGGAGTGGGCTGGCATAATGAACTTCATTCAGGCTGTCCTCGGAGTCAATAACTTATCCCCAACTGCTTTTGTTTCTGCAGCCGCAGCGCCTCTGATCAGCCTGAGGTACTTATTCAAGTAAAATTTATTTTCAATTGCCAGCCATCATGCTGCAGGCACAAGCCTGGCTCTGACAGGACCTTTGCTCAAGGCTACACTATTGTTAAAGTTTGTGTCTATTGTCTGGGGTCTTTGATCTGTCAAAGCTGCTTAACAAGCTGGTAAAAACTGTTTCAGATAACAGGTGTGTCCTTTGAGGGCACAGGGACATTTTTCAGCTCCTTTAAAGGACTGGACTGAGGAGTGACTGAAATTTACAAGCTGGTTGGTGGTGATATATGTAGAGCACTTTTAAAACAAGAAAGTGAGATTTAATGTCTACTTCCTTGGGTCTGAATGAGAGATTTAAGAGACATGTTTGTTTTTGTTATTTGTTTAATCAAGTCAAGTGTTAAATTGTTTGTATGTAGATTTGTAAGGAATTTGACCCAAAGTGGATGGGAGAGGCCACCGGCGAGTCCACAGATAAGTTGTTGGCTACCTGATGCAGAGCCAAGGACACCTGAGAGCTCCGAAGTCTGCTAATTGCCAGGAAGGGCCACCTGAAAGCAAAAGGTGACAACCACACAGAGACAGTGGACAGCTCTTTTACCTGATTTTCAGCCAGATAAAGTAAAGTCAGGCATTACAGGAATTCTCTTTTCAGACCAGATGATTTCTTCCCTTATTTTCTGGAACTTTCTCTTTTCTCATCTGAGGGTAAGTACATTCTCAGCTGCTTCTTTTCAAGCCTATCATAAACTGTCTGACTCCTTTCTTTATGTCAGTAATTTTGTTTTGGCTGAAGATTAATGGGGTTGAAAGAGGTGGGGCTTGAACCAGGGGACACAGTTGGGTCATTTACTCTCTTCATCTGCATAAAGCTGCCTCAAATTCAACCAATCCTCTCTGGGAAAGAGTTAAGTCAGGGTGAGCTTTAATTCTTTTTGTAAAATGACCAAATGCTTTGCATCAAACAGATAACTTTCCTGATACTTCTAAACTGCTTTAGAATTCAAAGGATTAAAGTTAAAAAGCCTAGCAGTGTGGTTTTTTTTTTTTTTTTTAATTCCAAAACCATCTCTAGAGGGAGGAACCAACACAATTTATCTAAAATAATGGTTCATTTGGTTTCTTCCTGAAAAGTTGTCTGAATGCAGCTAACATACCTAATTTTTTTTAAGTCTCTAAGAAAGGAGATTTTAAAAGAAACTTAGTAGGAAGTGTTAAATAAAATAAGTAAAATGTGTCTTATTCATTTTGCCCCTAAACTACACTGATGGAACATGAGCAATGGAGTCCATGGAAATGTTAACATGATACACAGACCTCCTCAATCAACAGGAAAGAGAAAGGAAACCCAGAACTCACTGTGGAAAATGCAGCTATGCATGCTGAGAAAACAAATCAATTTTGGTTTTCATCCTGTACCCTATTAGTAAATAATCCCAGCGGGGGGCACTATGGCTCCAACATGGGGGGAGGCTGTTTAAGTCTGGGCAACTTCCTTGTTCCTACCAGCATCATCTGTGCCTATTGCTTACCCACAATATATGCAACACTTGCGAGTTCTGAGGATTAAATATGCTAACTTTTAAAAATCAGTTTGGCTCGTGGTTAATATCAGTATTCATAGTTGAGTCATTTACATAAATTCTTGGTAGAGAAAGTAAGTGACTATCAATTATCTTGGTACAATTGCTGATAGGTTTTCCAGCAATTCACAGCAGAGAAACAGGCAGAAGGAAAAAGGGAAAGGGGCTTTATTTTCTTGGAGGACAAGGAGAGAATTTGGGGAAGATGGGGAATTCTTCGGATTGGAACAAAGAGAGGCTGAGACTTTTATGGCCGCTTGCCAGGGCTGGGGTTTGAGTAGGATGTTTAGATATACCTGAGGAGCTGGCTGAGGCCTGCCCTGAGGTGGTGGGACAGGTGAAAGGAAATTGTACCCAGGGCTGAGTTGGAGAAGAGGCAGGGTGGTCTTTGGGAAGATAAGCTGTTGTTTTAAGGGCTTCAACAATATTAGATGACCACCATGATGATTCAACAGTTCATACTAGGGCCAGAACCTATCACTTGCTAAGGCTTGAAAATCATCAGAAATAAGCATTTCCGGGATATAGCTACATACAACTGTAAATCCTCTATGCATTATGTAAATCCTCTTTGTATTAAAGAAATTAAATTTTAAGTGGATGGGAAAAACAAGACTAGGTAGAAAAAGCAGCATATACTCAATTGTTTATTCAAACTGATTTGTAATGGTAAAACACCAAGAAGGAATCTACACACAAAAATAGAGAAAAGGTAAGGTTTCATCCTCATGAAAAAAAAAATCATAACCCACTATTTCTCCCTCTTGTATTTATTTTAAGGAATGATATAAATAACTGTTCTGATTCTAACACTGTACTTGAACTTCTGTCAGCCTGCCCGTAGAAACACCCTCCTGATTGCTTTGCTGTGCTCCTGAGAAGTGGGTTTCCTGGAAAGCTAAGTCAGTTTGAAGCCTTCAAGAGTGGCCTCATCGAAGTCCTTTCCCCTCTGGAGAGGCGGGGGCGGGACAGTTGTCCTCATGCTGGTGCTCCTGGCTAGGGAGGATTAAAGTGTTCCCCTCCCTGCTCACCCCCCCCACCCCTACTTCACTCCTTCCCACTCATCCAGAAGAGCAAGCAAGCCATCAGAGAACACAGGTCTGCTGTCTGAAGCTACTCACTTTATCATACTCTTATTGTACCCACTGGTACCAGTGTCAGTGTAGAAGTTGGAAGCATGAGTCCCAAGGGAATAAGGCAGGTGGGCAAATCTGCTGCTAATACCTGGGCCCTTGAACATGGGAATCCTGGAGCTCACCTGTAGCAGGGACACCTAGACTGCAGGATGGCTACGCGGGCTGGAGCTAGTGTCCTTGATATAGATAGTTCACTGGCCTAGGTGCTCTCTGGGCATAGCACCCAAGCCCTCAGCAAAGCCGGCAGCAGTGAATAAAGACTAGAATAAGGGTCTAGGACCTCAGCCACGTCTCACAGGTTGCACGACTAACAAAACCCAATTTTTTAGGACTGTACATCTGACATTTGCTGTTCTTCTCAATAGATGGCTACCATCCATCTGCCCTTATCTGCCCTCAGCTTACTCTTGAGGAATCAAGGATTATTCGCAAATGCAAGCTCTCCAAGCACACTGGTGTCACCCCTCTCATTTCACAGGGAAGGTCACAGGTACAGAAGAGCTCATGTCTCAACTGAGGTCACACAGCTCAGTGAGGCAGCCTGGACAGTAAAACCTTGCTTCCAGAGTCCAAATGCCATTCTTTCAGTGGCCAACGTATTCCTTTTGTCTACTGTCCATAGCTCTAATGCTGCACTAAAGGAGTTGTAAAAAAGAGTAAGAAGACAATTTCTGTCCCTGGGATTACATTTGAGTCCTGTAATCAGTTGTTTCAATCTCTTTCTCTATTCCTCTTCATGTGTATAATGAAGCACAGTGAAACGTCTGCTCATGAACTTAATTTTATAAGTTGGGGGAAGATGGCTTCATTTGTGTTTAGATAGGAAAGATGGCCATGGTTGTGTTTGTCACTTGACATGGAGTTTGTGAAGAGAAGCAAAATTTTGTAGAACACTTTTGTTTGAGCAGGGAATTGTTTGTGAGTAGAAGCATTCATGAACCAAGGCCTTTTTGTCCTGAGGGTGGAAGATGAGTTATTTCTTACCTACCATCCCTGTAACAAACAGGATCCCTCAAAGACACAGAGGGTAGGAAATACAGGGAGTGAGAGACATTTACTTGAAGGAACTGGCTCATAGGGTAATTCTGGAAACTGCAGGGCTGGCCAGATGGCTAGATATCTGGGATACAAGCTTGAGACAGAATTTCTCCTGCTCTAGGAAACTCCAGGTTTTGCAATGAAGACCTTCAGCTGACTGGAGGGGATGCACCAACATGGTGGGGAGTAAAGTCCTTGCTTCAAGTCAGCATATTTTAAATGATAATCACAGTATCTTACAGCCTGGCCAAGGAAACAGATGAAACCAACCACCATCCTGTCTCCACGCATGTCACCCATTGTGATAATTCCCATGTCCTAGATTTCTCTGATATACTTAACCCTCATGTCACAGCTCACGTGTCCCCCCCGGTGGAGCCTCTGCCAACATTCCCAGGTAAAGTCAAGCTCAAGTTGCCACACTGGTGCTCTTCATATCTCTCATCAGTATTTTGTCCACTGATTTGTTGTATGTGCCCTTTTGCTTTCTGTCTCCTTCCTGGGATGAGAATGATGTATCTTGCTTGTCTTATTGAACATGTTATCCTTGGGAGTAATTTGGGATACTAGTTAAAAGTACAAACACTCAACATGGACTGGCTGAGTTTGAATCATTGCCTTGATACTTAATAGCGGTGTGACTTTAGGAAAGTTACTCAGCCCTCCTGGACCTTGGTTGTACTATTATTAAGACTGAAGTAATCATAGTATTTAACTCAGAGGACTATCATAATGATTACCTGAGATAATAGAGTTAAGAGTGAGCAGAATAGGGCATGGCACATGGCTAAATGCTATGTGCACAATTTTAGCATTCTAGCAGGAACTTAGAAAATATGTGCTGAAAAAGATGAATGAATGGGTTGCAGTGCTTTGGCCCCTGACTCCTGCCAATCTGTACCATCCTGGATTTGCTCTCCCTCAGCTCCTGGCACACACAGGAATTCTCCTTTTCTTGAGCACTGAAGTATTTTCCAAATCTCTGCTCTCTCATTCTGAGCCCCGCTCTAGGCCAGTTCTCTTGGCCTGCCTCTTCATCTGCTTACCATTCAGCTTACTGCATGACATCTCCCCCACCAAGCTGTTGGCTGTGTGCCGGTGCCACCCCTTCATGCTTCCCTCAGCACTCACAGAACCCAGAGTAGTGCCCAACACAGGGCACACGCCACTGACTGGATGAAGGGCAAGAGCAAAAGCATCACCAGATCATCTGATGGTCCCAGGAAAATGAGACTCATCATGGAGGTGACAAGTGCTAGTGGGGAGGAAGAGAGAGGAGCAGCACCTGGCAGGATCCCACCCACAGACGTGGCCACCCAGAGCGCAGTGGGTGAGAGGCAAAAAGGAAAAAAGAAAAGGAAGGGAAAGAAAAGAAGTCCAAAGGGTGTTCATGATGGCACGCGCCGGCTCCTGGAAACACCAGTGATGAAGCAAGACAACACAAGGTCAGAAATTCAGCTATGCCACTTACTGGCTGTGTCACCTTTCCAAGTTTCTCTAACTTTACCTAGAGGAGGGCGCCACCAATCCTACTGACTTAGCCACTTTGCTGTCACTGCGACAGAATACCTGACACAATTTAGAGTCGGACTTACACAATTTTGTTTTGGCTTATGCAGTCCGCTTACTCCAAGACAGACATGGCGAGGTGGAAGGCATGGCAGGAGAAAACTTCTCAGCCCAGACAGAAAAGCAGACAGAGAAGGGAGCAGTTGGGAAGGAGGCACAATGTGTCCTCACTGGCCAACCTCTTCCAACCAAGCCCTGCTTCCTAATAGCACAAGTAAGTACGAACTCAGTGATGGGTCAACCCATTGATAAGCACCTTACGATCCAGTAGAGACACGCGACTTTTAAAGCATGAGACTTTGGGAGAATATTCTGGACCTAAACCACAATACCTGTCTTGCCAAACTATTGAGCGACATCTCTGAAATTATGCATGTTATCCATTACAAGGCAGCTGCTATTAATACAACACATGAAAAGGAGTCCTCATGATAGTTAGGCTAGTCTTTCCTTTTTGATATATGCTTAAGTTCTAAAGTTATTTTCCACTCCGCTATGGTTTGTGTTCAAATGCTCCCCTAAGCCCTCATGAAGTCATAGGTGGGTTTTTTGTTTGTTTTGTTTTAAAGAAGTGGCTGCATCTGTAGGGTGTGGTGCTAGGATTAAGAGTGTGTGATTAGTAACTGAGCCCCATGATGGGTTTGGCATCACCCTAATCTTGGTAGTCTGGGTAAGATAAGAGGTGGAAATACATTGTTTAATCTCTTGTCTTGCTGCTTTTGCTCTCTTTCATAGCCACGAACAGTTACCCCTGTGCCCTGTGCCATCCTGCCTTAGAGTCAGCTGACTATAGACTGAAACCTCTGCAAACTAGGAGCTAAGTAAACTTTTCCTCTCTTAAGTTTTCATGTTGGGTATTTTGTCTTAGCAATAACAAACACACTCCCTCCCCCCCAAAAAAAATCCTAGAACTGTATGTGATAGTAGCCCTTATTACAATATACTTATGTTTTTTTGAACAGAAATAACTTCATTCATGTAAATAGGTGGATCACTATGAGTCTGACCTAGTAGTGAGACCCTGAAATCCCTGTAGACCCGTCCTTAAAAATTACAAAAAAAAAAAAAAAAAAAATCAGATTGAGATTTTGTATTTTAGGGCCATGAAATTCCATATTTGAAAATGAAACTGTGGGTCATCTTTAGTATCCAAAGACTAATTCTATTTTACAACATTTTCATCCACTGATCTACAAAATGTTCTTTATATAGTTATGTTCCAGGCAGCTCATGCAAGGCACATGGCTATCCTATCCACATTCCAGCATGAGACAGACAAGCGAAAGCAGAAGCTCATCTGGTTTCAGAAGAGAGACAGAGGAACTTGCCACTGTCCCTTCCTTTCCACGGAGGCAAAACAAGCGATCATGTGTACGCAGGCCTGCAGGCTCAGAAGAACCTATTGATACTTGAAAGTCTCTCATTGAGGTTTGAATCCAGATGCATAATGTTCTTCCAGACAATTGGGAAGTTCGTTGCTGAGGAATTTTCCTACTACCTACTGTATAAGACACTGCGAGAAAGGCACATGCAGTGGTAACGGAGAAGGATCCAGTGATGAGTGTGTCTCGGGTTTTATGATAGGAGAAAACTTGTTCCCAGGCCCACACTCATGAGGCATTAAATTGCTTCAAGACAGGAGGCAGGGACCTTGAGAATTCCCACCTGTAGTTATTAGCTTTGGGCTCGCAAAAAGGGAAAAGATAGGAATATTCCAGCACTGTCAGGCCTGTACAGGGTGTGCTTGTGGCAAAAGTAGAGAGGGAGCCTCATGCTTCTCTAAGGAGTTCTCACCCACCCACTCACCTTTTTGAGGGCCTGCCCCTCAGCACTAATACATTGGGAGTTGCATTTCCTACACATGAAGATTGACTAACATGTTCTAACTACAGCATAAGCTGTACAAGGAGTTCAAGAAAAACAAATAGAAAAAACAGGGCTGGTGAGATGGCTCAGTGGTCTAAAGCATCTCCTTAAGCAAGCTTAGGCAACCACAAGGACCGAGGTTCAACCTCCAGCACCATAGCCTCCCCCAGAGCAGGCTGAACTGGCCATAACATTAAAAAAAAAATTAAAAATAAAATAAAAATAAAACAGTGAAAGGTCATGGCTGTATACTACAGAGAAATGCTCACACCCAAGGGAAGGAAAAATACATGCTGTACTGGGTTGCTAGGTGAAAGGGAGTTCTGTCACTAGAAAAGTGGTCAATGATCTGTGAAGGACACACAGCACGGCATATTCTGAACAAGCTAAAAGTCGAGAACAAGATTGACCAATGGCAAAGTAGAAGGATCTTAAAGTATAACACTGTGTGGAGTATTCTCCAGTACATGGATTCTATATAACATTACTCCTACACAATAAAAATAGGTGAAAGAAGCTAAAAATAGGTACACAACACAATGCTGCTTATTTTATGAGGATTCCTGTACTCCTCACCTACTTAAGAATGTACAAAACACATCCAAAGCCTGTTGTGGGACCAGAGAATAGAGTTAGATAGTGACTTCATCCCAGATGCTGATGACAGTGAGACAACCACCAGTGATGCTATCTATTTCAGGCTTCTTGGGAGACAATCTTCCATGGGTCTCTTGCATGATGACACATCTTGTGACTAGAGAAATAGGAAAGACTTGCTCTGCACCAGCCACTTGGGGGCTGCCAGTATAGACTGCCTCATGTTTCTCTCTGGAGCACAGGCAGATTTCTTTACTTCCCAGGATAACAAGGATAATACCTCACTCTGAAATACAAGACAGGCTGATTGCTGGAATCCCATTACAGGAGAGTGAGGGTTTCTGAGCCCAACATCCCTGTGATGTAACTCCACTTGCTACCTGTCAAACCCTCATCTCTGTATTCCCATGAGAATTAAACCTGAAGGGTCAGGGAGAACCAGTGTGAACCAGAAGTCCATGACACTTTCTGTGCTATGAAAAATAAAGCCCAGATGCATCCCATCTTCTGCTGGCATCTATGGAACTGACAATCTATTGTCTGAGCTTGAAAATAAGGCAAACATCTTGCAATTTATAGTTCTAAAAAGTTGCCAGGTGATGTCGATGCACCTGTTCCAGGGAGTACCTCTGATGCTCATTTATGGAGCTCCTACCAGCTGTGCAACCCTGAGAAAGCTCCTTTCTGTGCCTCAATATGCTCATCTAAAAAATGGGGATAATAAGAATATGCCAGCTTCATAGGCTTACAATGAGAACTGAATGGTTAATACAGGCAAACTGGTTAAAGCTCTGATACTTATGAAAACTATGTCTCTGCTATAATTATTCATATAAATATTTTCTCCAAGTTGATGTAATCTGGTAACACATGAGCACCTCTGATCATCATGCCCCTGTCTGTCACCTAGGAAAGCATGCTCACCATCTCCATTGTGTTGGAAAGCTATGCTGTGAAGACAGTGACTTCATCCCAGGTGCTGATGACAGTGAGACAACTGCCAGAGATGCTACCTGTTTCAGGCTTCTTTGGGATGCAATCTTCCACAGGTCTTTTGCATGATGACACAGCCTGTGACCAGAGAAACAGAAAAGACTTGCTCTGCACCAGCCACTCAGGGCCGTTGGTACAGACTGCCTCACTGTGAACACTGTGGTTCTGGAACCTACTTCTGTGTTGCTCATCATTTTCTATAAATAACAGGCCAGGAGTGAAGGTATTAAAAGAGGGTAGCAGGCTTCCTAGAGACTCAAATTGGCTGGAAGTGCAGGCAGACTACAGGTGTGAGGATGCAGCGGGCTGGAGGATAGCAAGTCCATGTCCCCTGGAAGCAACAAGGCAGCCTGGGAGTGGGCAAAGAGTCAGGTAGCCACTGGGAAGGGAGAATAAATGCAGACTGGCAACAGAGATAGAGAAGACAGCCAGAAAGACGGCGAGACCATGGAGGTACAGGACAGAGGATCAGAGACAGGAAAGGGGAAGGATGAGGAGGAGGAGAACTTACTTATGGGCCTTTCATGTCCCAGAAGCAGGCAGACATGTTTCTTCCCCTAAGTAACATCTAAATGACCAAAAGCCTCCATAGGTAAACAATCTAGTAAGAGTAAAGCTTGATGTCACGCTACCAGCAGAGATGTTTTGCATTTTTAAGTGGGCACCATGTTTCTTGTCTGACCTGCCTCACATCATAAAAACATTTCACACTTGCTTTGTAAAGTATTCCTTCCCATCTCCCACTTCCAACATCTGCCTTCAAGCCTCTAGCATGCAGAGACATGGACTATTTCAATGAGTCTAATTCCGGTGTTAACAAACTCTAGAACAGCCCTGTGTGCCGCCACAACTCTAGAACAGGTTTAGCTGAGCAAACACCATATATAATTTCCAAAGAAGGCAAAAAAAGGAAAAAAAAATCTGTAGAGGCTGAGTCTATGATTGTAAAAGTATCTATAACAATGAATGTTACTCATTGTAGGTGAATGCGCTCTCTGGGCAGGAAGAGATCAAAGGTCCCATTTAATAGACTAGCAAACACTCCATAGATTAAGGAAGCTCTCAGGAACCAAGTATCTAAGGGTACAAATTAAAAATCAAAACAGAACAACTCCCAAACTTCTATTAACCCACTTCTGCAGGTCTAGTGAATAGAATTTCTAAATTGTACATTGGTCAATCTTGGGGTCTAATTTATTAACAATATCATTTAGTAATGGGAAACAAATGGCAAACGAGGAATGTTTTCTAATGGCATGTTTGTCTCTAGCACTATGATAAATTCAGGATCATGGACACATCGTTTCCTAGGTACACAATGATGGTGTTTGCCATAGAAAAGGACAATACTAGCTGGGTCACAGAGGTCATAAGGTCCCTCCCTCTGCATGGATCCCACTTCTCCCATGGCTGAAGTGAACAGCTATCAGTACACAGACCAGAAACCAAGCCTACCACTGAGGGAGAGAGTCATCATGCTGCGTTTGAGTCTCCCCTTCCGCCACTAGATTTTTATACTTTCCCAGTGAGAGAAAAGCATGTCTGATCATTTCATAAGAAACACAACTACAATATAATTTGTCTGCTTTTGAGGTAGCCTCCTTTAGTACATCCTCAAGGCCGGCTTTCATCAACATGTGGCCACTTAGCTCCTCAGAAATGATCATGTGGCTTGACAGATGTGGACTAGTATCTTGCTTAGGCAAAGAACTAGATTCGCATCATCAGATTGATCACTTGCATAACACCCAAATCTAGAGATGCTCGATTTCAACTTTTTGTAATGTTTTACATAAATAGGTCCCAAAGGCCAAATGTGCCTTAAATTGAAATCAATACTTTCTGTTACTGTAGGATATATTTATTGGTGCCTGTTGTTTTCCTTAAAGGAGTATTTTAAGAATTGACTTTTTCCAACTGATAGCCTCTGATGTCACTAGACGATTGCTTAGTTTTGCTTGGGCTCAAATGTGACTTTTAAAAATATTTAAATTTAGAAATATATTTAATTGCATCATGTGCTTACTACCCACCAAATATGAAAACACATAGTAACAGAAACCCAAACCTGCCTCCGGTTTTGATCCTGTACTTTTTTTTCTTTCTCCACATGACATTCAAAATTTGTCTTCTTAGATTTAAACCACTGATAAACGACAGAGAAAAGTGTCCAAATCAAAAATATATTAAACAATGAGACAAAGTATAATCGGTACAATACAAGATTGGAGTAAAGAATAATAACTGAAGTCTCAAATGAAAGAGAAGGAAATTTGACACAGAGGGGTAAGGGGACAGAGAAATCAAACAAGTTCTCTTTTAACGTTCCTCAAAAAACCTTAAGCTTTAAAGATTACTGGAAACTCCAAAGGAGGAGCTCTGTCCCTCTCCTGTGAGATCCAGCCAAGATCCAGCCATTGTAGGCTGAAACTTTTGAGTTCTAGGTGGGATTATTTGTCAGGGATTTTGTTTTGTCTGGGTTTTCAATGGCCCAGCCCCAGCTGTACATTTGGGGACAGACCGCAGCCTTCATCCACTGAGAGTGTGCAGCCGTCCATTCGGAAGCCTCCCTGTCCCCGCAGAGCTGGAGTAATTAACAGACTATTAAGTCACTTCTGCTTTATGGAGGGGGATATCGTGCAGGTCAATGCTTTGAAAACCTTTGTGCTTGAAGGATATTACAGGATTGTTTTCTGTTTAGAACACAGCCTTGGTGAACTCCGGGGTCCAGAGACAAGTTTCTGTAACTCAGGGAACTAGGAAGAAAAGGATGATAAGGACACTGACCCCCCCCCACACACACACAAAGAATTTCTCCCATCTTCTACTTCCTTTTATTTTCCTTTAAAAAGGAAAAAAAAAAACAGTTAAAAGAAAAACGATTTGCTCATTTGGTGATGATTAATGGCGACATGAATTCAGGAGATGCCCAGGACTGAAGTTTATCTCCCTGTCAATAAATCTCTAAACAACTGCCAGGAAAATAAGTACAGCCTCTATTGCTTCTGTTTATTTCCGTATCAATCAAGGCATCTGCTCCTGTCCTCTCTGTCTAGGAGAAGGAATGGCCAGTATGTTTTCCAGCATCTGAAAAAGCCATAAAGGTCACGCTTGAAGTTTGCATTTTGTGTTCAGTGGAGTTTTTAACCACTTTCAAGAGAGCCCGAGTCTTCCTGAGGGCTCCCAGGTCACTAGAGGCAAGCTTATTTTTTGTGCATTTGGATGCTTGGCCTTTGCTGTTTTACAGTCCTCCCCCCCCCCCCCCGTGTCCCTTGCAGAAGCTCAGGGAGGAAGCAAACGCCCCAAGGCGAGTAGCTGCGCTGCGCTACGTCCTAGGCTGATGCGTGGGTCTCAAAGGTGCCATGAACTGCTTCGTCCTCTGCTGAAGTAAAACGAGTGAGGAGCGGAGAGGTCCGGCCGATTCGAAGCAGAAAGGAGTCCCCAGGAATGTGCCCGTTCCAATTCTACTTCTCCTATAAATCCGGGGTCTAGCTTAGGTAGAAGCAAGTTGGGGCGCCGCAGGGCTGCAGGGAAAGGGCCCCGATCCCCACGCCGACCCGGAGTTTTCAGGGCCTCAGCGAGGGGATGGGTGTTTTCAGTCCCCTGCTCCTGCGACAGTCAAGGTGGAACTGATCCTAAAACTCCAAGACGCTGGACACCCGCCTCCCCCGATCCTGCCCTCCACGGCAGCAAGAACCCTAACCGTTCCTCTTCCGCCCGATGCCAGGTCCCTACTAGGACATGACCCCTCCAGACCTGCCCACCCTGCCCTCCGCGCGCCCCAGCCTTGACCCTGGCGGGCCGCTGGCGCTCCAGTCTGAGCGTTGGCGGAGGAGCAGGCGGCAGGACTGGGGTCGGTGGCGGAGGCTGGTCTGGTCGGATCCAGTCCGGTCCAGTCCGGTACGCGGGGCTGGACAGCCGAGTCCTCCACCAGGTTCCACTCGGGCCTGGCCGGTCCTGGCCTGACCTCGTTAGCGAAGCCCGCAGACCGCAGAGTGCGGGCCGGGCCGGGGCCGCATTCCTTGTGGTCCTCCGCCTTTTCCGCCCTCCCCGCCTTCTCCAGAGCCCAGGCTCGGGACTCTGGCCACATCGAAGCGGGCTGAGCTCGTCCCTGGCCCGCGCCCGCGCCCGCGCCGCCTTCCCTCACTGTCCGCTTCCTTCTCGCCCAAGGTTTTGCAGAGCAACGAGAAGTCTGGGACGAGCCCGGCGACACAGAGGCTCAGCCCGAGATTCCTGTCCTGCCGCAGGGCACCGGAGGCTGGGAAGAGGGGTCGGGGGCCTGGAGCGCAGACCGCGACTGCTCTGCTCCTCTCTCAGCAGCTGCGAGGTTCCGGGGAAAATTTCACGGAAAGTGCACACTAGGCGGAAAGGAGCCCGTGGGGTTGGGTCCTCTGCGGTCGTGGACAAGGGCATGAGTAGCGGGGCTCAGACTGCGGAGACCCATGTTCTCCCAAGGGCCACCGAGTTAGTTTGTCTCCTACACCAGACACCCTGCCTTGGGATAGCTCACCGCAAGGACATTTCCAAAGACTTTTTGTTATTGCTTCTAGGGCTTCCTGGCTAGATCTGGCTGGGCCCACTGACTACGGGGGCGTGAGGTCCCTTGGGCCTGGGGGCGCTGGGCTCTGAAGAAAGTACCTTTGAGGAGGGATAGGTACCCCAAGAGCGAGGCTGGGGGCTGCGCGGCAGCTGCGGATGTAGGAGGTTGGGAGAGTCCGATATCCAGTAAGGTTACAGGTCCACGCCTGAGCCTAGCACATCGCAGGCGCCTGGGCTCTCCTAGAAGAAGGGGCTTTTTGCATTTTCTCCCGGGGCATCGATACAAGTGACAAAAGTTTGCTGAACTCAGCAGATTCCTTAAAAAAAAAAAGCCCAAAAGAGGAGAAGGGAAGGAGGCTTTAGGCTATGGGAGCTGGGAAACAAATCTTTGGCTTTGTCAGCTCAGGCCATCTCACCCAGTCCTTATAAGCCCAAGGCCCCAAAACTTGGAGTGACAGGAGGACAACTCTAGGAGCAAAGATGTGGTGGGCACAGCGAACTCTGGTCCCGTTTTTCCTTCCCACGAGCGACTCTCTTTACCCTGACAGTCCAGTCAGGGGTGCAGGAGCGCGGGGAGAGTTACTTCTCTAGCATGGGCTTCTCCATTCAGGAGGCTGTTGTTGTCCTTCTAAATGTGAAGCATCCTTTACTTTGGAGTGAAGGGATTCGCTTCCTATGTGTAGACTGAATTTGACACTACTTCAAATGAGAACCTTGCAGATAGTAGTCAATTTAAAGTGAACAAACATTGGCAAAGAACATTTTTTACCCCTCCTGGCCAATTAGTCTTCCTTCTGGCCTTGCTAACTTGAGAACTTAACCAGGAAGGCAAGGAAAGTCAGGGTCTTCCTACAAGCCCACCTCCTCATTGGCCTCCCTCTGCTACCCACCACAGGGACCCTCCCCAAGAGGCAGGACTGACTTTTTTCTTCCCAATAAATCCAGAGTCCCCAAAAGATCTGTTCTCAAATCTCTTCTTGATTTCTGTCCTGCTTCTAAAGAACTCTTCTCTCCTAAACTTCAGGCAAAAGGAACTTCTATAATGCAGAAAAGAGTGTTGGGATTTGTGGGAACCAGCCCCCAAGGTTGCCAGTAGTGACCTTTTCAGTTCCATTTGGTGGCTTGCAAGAAAGCAATCTGGGCTTTTAGCTCCTTTCAGCTCAGCCCCCTGTGACTGTGGGTGTTCCAGGTATTTAAACTGACTCCTGGAGTTCACTCCCAGAATTTCAGCTGCGCCTTAGTGTGGAGTGTGGCCCTGGGCTCAGCCCAGCAGCCCACCCCTGGGCCAGTTGCAAGGACCAGGCCATTGGAAACAAAACTCGAAAGAAGCAAACAGTTGCAGCGAAAGTCATTTTCCTGATTGATGAAACTTTCTCTCTCCTCCCTGTTCTGAATAATAAACTCCAGGCAAGGCTGGAAGGTTGCCTTGTGTTGGTTTCAAATAAATCCTCAACAAGCTCTTTCCCCACTCAGTGAAATGAATCACACTTGGGAAACAGACTATTATTCCCCCATTTGTCTGCCCCCATCTAGCACCTTGGTCACAGAGCCTCACTTTGGTCTTCCTCCCCAGGGGAAGGCCTCTGTGAAGGAGAGTAAGTCAGATAGAAGGGGACCCACAGAGGTCCCTCATCCCCCAGAAAAGGTGAGGATGGGGCTGGCAAGAGGATTCAGAAAAGCTGGGCAAAACCTTCCTTAAATATATCCTTTTAGCTGGATCTTGGAAAGATATGGGTCTCAACCAATGTGAGAGATACTGTGGCTAACTCAGAGGCAGATTCTGGGGAGGTGTATTTCCATCCCAGGGCCACTTTCCTCCAGAGGACATAGCCGTGTGAGCTGTTACAGTTCCTGTCCTTTTAATACAAATCAGCAAAATCTTCTGCTAGGTTACTCTTGTTGACAGAAACTATTTGGAAGTGTTACCGGGGTGGGGGATGAGTGAGAGAAAAGTAATTGATTAAAGTGACCCCTGTTTGAGCCTCATTTAGACAGAAGAAGCCTCATGTATTTGGCTAATCTGAGCAGCAATCTTCTAAGGGGAGAAGAAAGGAGCGTTCTAGCTATAAATCTTCAGGCTGCTGAGACTTGGGCAGTTGTTTGCTTCCCTGGAGCTCACCTTACAAAGCAGAGAGGCTTCTGATTCTCTGCAGGCAGCTGCCAGGGGCAGGCAGGCAGCAGCATGGGTGCCTGATTATTCCGTAGAACTCTCTCTTTGTTGACTTCTTCAGTGCATACTAGATTTTAGCAGGGAGGGAAAGACCCGCCAGGTCGATTTAGGAGTGAAATAAATGAACTCACTGCTTCCTTCTTGTTGGTTGCCAACGCTGCCAGGGCAGCCATCACTCTGCCTGTCTCCTCCTGCCACTTTCTGATTGCAGATTACTTTTTAAATCTCAGTTGCAGAGTTTATGAGAGTCAGATTACTGCAGAGAAATAAGGAGGTTGAAGAACATCCAGTTGTAATAATTAATGCCAACTTATCCATCCTCTTTATTTGAGAAGAATCTCCATATCCTCCTCTGCCATCCAAACCTCGCACTCGCACCCAGATTCCTCACAATAGGGTCCACAGATTTCCTATACCATGAGCTCCACATCGAAGATTTTAAGGCAAAGGCAAAAAAACAGGATTTAATGTTTCTTTTTTATTTGAAATCTGATCCAGAAACACTGGTTATTAATAAATATATCAGTTATCAAGAATATATAAAAAATAAAGACAGGTATTGTCTTTGAGGCCCTAACAAAATATTTCAAGCACATGTTCAGGAAAATAAAAACAGCCCACCCCAAACCACAGTGAGTTTTCAAAGCTGATAACAGAGAGAGCCAGCAACCCCACATGCAGAATAGCTGAGCAAGGGGTATAGGGCAAGGTACGGGGTGGAGGCCAGGCTTTTGCAATTGAAGCCCCCAGAACAGCCAGGCAGGTGTGGAGTGAAGTTTGCAGGGTGTAGGGTAGGGGAAGAAGCGAGTGTGAGTGTGGGTCTTTGTACTCTGCCCCCTGTTCATTTCATACAACCACAAACGGATACATGGAGTACTTCAGAGAATTCACTAATAGATCCTTGTTACAAGGAAAATGGCACTGCAGCCTGCACAACATGGTTAGACAAGATTCATTTAGAGCCTGCATGCATTCTTTTGATCTACACTGTGTGGAAAGGAAAACCCAGAGGAGGTGGTCATGCCCTGGATCGGAGTTAAGATTCAAAACTTGAGTTTTGAGATGTATATTCCTAATCTCTCTCTCTCTCTCTCTCTCTCTCTCTCTCTCTCTCTCTCTCTCTCTCTCTGTGTGTGTGTGTGTGTGTGTGCGTGTGTGTGTGTCTCTCTCCTCTAGGAAAGCCAAGGCAGGGAGAGAGACAATCATAACTTCATAACTCTTTCCATCTCAAGTAAATATTTACATTTGTTTTGCACAAAAGGATGGCCACCTTTTGCCGAGGTGAGAGCACAGAGCCAGAGAAAGCCAACTCAGAAAGTTCCTTCCCAAGTTTTTAACTACACCGATCCCATCTTTATACAACAACTACGGTTTCTGATGAGAGCACAGGGCAGTGAGAAATACTGGTGCGGCGTGGGGAAAAGCAGCATGCATGCAAAACACGACGTCTGGTCCGGGTCCCCTTCGCTACTACCGAGAAATTGCGGTTTGGTTTTGGTCCTTTCTCCCCACCCGGCGGTGCAGTAGGAGCTGAGATCGCTTGGCGGCATGGAAGGTCGCGGACCCGGTGCGCTCAGCCTCCCTCCACCGGCCCGACCCGGAGTCCCCTCCCTCCGCTCTGCCCTCGTGCTCCACACCGCTCACTTGAGCAAGTCCTTGGACTCGGCCGAGAGCCGGGCCATGTTGGCGGTGGACAGGGCGGACAGGTGCGGCGGCGGCGGCATCTGGCAGATGGCGCACGGACAGGGCAGGCCGGCCCAGTGCTGGAAGCCGCTGCCCAGCTGCAGCGCGGACGGCGTGGAGGGCGCCTTGAGCAGCGAGTGGGGCGGCCGAATGGTGCCGATAGCCGGCAGCGAGGCGGCGGACAGCGGGGACGAGGCGTTGCCGGACGAGAGTGCACCGCCCAGGATAGGGTGCACCGGATGCACCGCGTTGGCCGCGTGAGCCGGGTGTCCCGCCGAGTGTCCTACGGGCCCACAGTGGAAGGCCGAGTGGTGGCCCCCGTAGATTTCGCCAACCAACCTCTTCATCTCTTCCAGGGAGCTGGTGAGCATGAGGATGTAGTTTCTAGCCAGCAGGAGAGTGGCGATCTTGGAGAGCTTGCGCACCGAGGGCCCGTGAGCGTACGGCATGACCTCGCGCAGCCCGTCCATGGCGAGGTTCAGGTCATGCATGCGCTTGCGCTCCCGTCCGTTGATCTTCAGCCGCAGCTGCTGTAGGTCCTGCTCCGACAGCTGCTTCTTGATTTTATACTTGCTGCTCTCGCCCGTGGCCTTGGCGCCGGCCCTCGAGAGGCTTTCCCCAGGCATCTTCTGCACCAGGTCGCCCTGCGTGGACGAGACGGAGTTGAGCCGGCTCTCTTGGTGGTGGTGGTGGTGGCGGTGGTGGTCCCTTAGGTACATCTCATCCATGTCCGGCGATGAGGCTCTGCTGGAGACAGAGCTCGAATCAGAATTCATTTTATTACAGAGGATGAGGCCCTACCGTGGGGGAGGCTTTAGGCGGGAAATTAAAGAGAATCTTGAGTTTAAAAAAAAAAAAAAATCCTTACTGCCCAGCAACCCTGTCCTGGTTGCCAGACGTGAGTAAAGCCCAGGGCGACACTGCCCTGCTCCGCCTCTCCCTCCCGCTCCCCCTCTTCCGTTAGGCTGCTTCCTGGACAGCTACTTGGTGTGTGCTTGAACTAACCTCAAGCTGAAGAAGAGGGGCTTTTATAGAGCTGCGGTGGAGAAAAGAGACAAAAGGAGCCCTCCTATCTACCCTGAGCTGGTTAGGATGACGTGCCATCATTGGGGCGGTGCGCTTTGCTGTCCCAGTTAGCAAGGATTCCTATTCATATTCATTATGGGGCTGCCCTGGGACACCTCTGCTTCGAACCGCTAGGAGCCTCCAGGCACAAAACCCTCTGATTGACACACTCGCCCCTCAGCCTCAGCCTTCTTGATTTTTTTTTTTTTTTTAAACTTTCTTCCACCCCACCCCCTTCCCAATTTCCCTAACTAAATCTTAGCCAGGAGGAACCAAGAGGAGGGGAGAGAAACAGGCCAGACGGTTGCCGCAGGGTCCGGTGGGTTTGGAGAGAGGAATGGAAACAGTCTCTTCTGAATTTCCCAGCGGCTCCCAAGTTTAGGGAAAGTGGGAGCAGAGGATCAGTCTGAAGCAGAGAGGCCCGGATGCAGGGCAGGTGCGGTGAGCAGGGCGTAGGGGAGGAGAAAGACTGCGTACCCCAGGTTGGATGTCTGACGTTTTGCTTCATCATTGCTCCTTTTTGTAAGCCAGGACATTTTGCAAGCATTGCTAGTTTGGTTTATTGGGCCTTTCTGGCGCGGTCGCAAAGGCGTGTCCGTGTTGGATGATAGGTTTCCCCAGTCACTACCGTAGGGAGATGTCTCTTTTTATAGCCTCTTTTGTTTTTAAAAATACGTATATACATCGTTGAAAAATGTTCAGTTTTGTACAAATCTCTAACTTCTTAGATGTGAAACGGAGCGGGAAACGCCAAAGATGCAAGAACTTTGGAAAGTAGTCAGGGGCTGGAAAGATTTCCCAGAGCCGGAGTTTTATTTTGGCTTAGGGGTCCCGGCTCCCAGCGCTCCTGGAAGACCCTGAGGCGGTCCTCACGGAAGCCCGGCGGGGCCACCGCAGGTTACGATGTGTCCCAGGCTGGTGGGCAGCGCAGAGCAGAGCGCCGGGTCGAATGCTAAACTACACTGATTTGTGGGAGTGCAGTGAACAGCTGCGGGAGCCGGGAAGCCCCTCGAGCGTGCACAAGCGTGGGTGCTGCGGCGCAGAGCAGAGCTCTGTCTGATACGGAGGAGGCCTGGAGTTGGGAGCGTTCTTTCCAAGAGAGGAGGTGGGCACTGATTTTCCTTCCCCCTTGCTGTGTTTTACCTTAGCTGCGTAGCCCGAAGGATGGGAAGGCAGAAATCCCTTAAAGAAAGGCAGCACCAGTGATGGCCTCTAGAAGAACCTGCACGCCCCCGACAGGCTTCCAGCTTGGAGGAGCCAGGGTCCGGCTCTCGGTTATGCTATGGTATCCCCATGAAAAGCACAAAACTGAACCAGTCTGGGAAGGAACCTTGGGCTGTTCGGACCTCTGCGTCCCAGTGTCCTGCGGGCACGGGAAAGGAAGCCTCAGCTTCCGTGGGTGAAAATACAGCCATCTGTACAAGAAGGATGCTGTGTACCCTGGTTTGCACTCTGGGAAACGGTGCACACGGATTTGCAGTTGTGCAGTGAAAACAGCCCTGATACTACCAGACAACTAGGAAGACACAAGGTCAGAACGGATTCTTTTTCTATTTGCACAGGGTAAAAGAAAGAAAATGGCCCACACCCCATCTTCAGGGTCAAGGCCTTAGTATCCTTGAAGACTGGATGCAAGCCTCAGAGTGCATCCACCTCAGTAGGAAGGAAATTTCTTAAAACGAAGAATCCAAGAAATTTGATTGGGTGTGGACAGATGATGATAAAATACACTTCTGACATTTAACAAAATGATTTTTTAAAAAAAAAATCACCAAATGTTCTCCTTTTAGCTAAGACAGTGACATCTGGAGCCACACTTATGGGAAAAAAGGTTCTAGAACATCTACATTCCAGGTAATGGGCAAAAGTGAGGAGAAAGAAGCAAGCTGCAGGAACATTGCTGTCCGGGGCTCCTACAGATGGTCCAGTGGAGGTGGCGGTGGGAGCAGGAGGAGCTCTCCACTGGGAAAAGGGGTCAGTGGCAAAAAGGGGCTCCCCAAGCCCTGGCCGGTGCCTTTGGTCTTTCGCCAAACTAAAAAACTGAAAATACTGCACCGAAGTTCTCTCTCTCTCTCTCTCTCTCTCTCTCTCTCTCTCTCTCTCTCTCTCTCTTTCTCTCTCTCTCTCTCATTTTTTATTTCAAAATAGCAGAGTTGAGTTAGAGCAAACAGGTTTCAAAGAAAGCTTATCCCATTGCAAGGTCTATTGGCTTACATAAAAGTTCCAGTTTTTCTCAGCTGGACAACACGCACTGAAGTTTAAAATGTCTTTCAGGTAGTCAAGAAGGTATGGAAGGAAAACAAAAGGGAAAGAGATAGTCTAGACCGGGAAAGAAAAATTGAACTGCGCTGGCCTGGTTCTTTGAGTCCCAGGCAGAAGTTCCAATGGGTCAGCCTGATATGTGTGCCTAGAGGGTCACCGAGCTGTGAGGGGCAGCTTATATTGGGCTGCAGTAGGCCTGCAAGTAGTGCCCAGGCTTTGCCTGAATGGGCACACACACACACACACACACACACACACACACACACAGAGAGAGCATCTTAGCTCCAGAAATACCAGGTCACCTGAAATGGGACCTCTTGAGCCCCAGACTCATATGCCACATACCCTCTGCTCTCAGGGCCTTCTGCCAGGTTTGAGCATGGGGTGGTCCACTGTCCAGTGCCCCAGCCAGGTAAACACTTTCAGTGAGGGCTTGTAGGAGTGCCGGGCTCTCCTGACAGGACATTCTCCATGCCCACTGGCCATCCTTTGGTGGCACTGACAGCTAGAAGGGCTGAGCGAGCCAAGGGGCCACAACTTTTGCTCTCATGCTGCCCAGGCCCAAAGGGCGGAGGTGCTTTGGACTCTGAGGGCTCCTTGGCAATCCCAGTTCAAACCTTCCACATAAACCATGAATACAAGAAAGAGCCTGTGCTAGACTTCAGGAAAGCCCTAGGGTTTCTTTCTGGTTTTTCTGCCTTCGCCTAGGGAGGCCAGTAGGAAAGGGGAAACGAAACAAGCCACTATTGGGCCAACGCTGCACGCAGCAGTTGAAAGAGGCCTCAGCCAGACAAGTACCTTGACCTTGGCCTGAACCAGAGCACCCTCCAGAGGGCTCGGGAGACAGAACCTGGGCCAGGATGGAGGAGGCCGCTGCACTCTTGTGCCACACCCCGCACCCTGGCTGGGGAGGGCGGCGGGACCAGGCTTGGGGTCGTTTGCCCGCAACAGGTGCAACCCAGCCCAGCCTGTATTGGCTTTCGGCAGAGCCTGGGAGTTTCCCAATCTTCTTACCATTTGTGAAAGCAGCGGATCCGTACGAGAGCCGAGTCCGGGAAATGCCCTAAGGTCCTTTCGAGACCTGGGCGCACAGCCGCAGTTCTGGAGCCTGTGGCTGGGCGGCTAGAGGAGGTCCGGGGGATGGCGAGCTCCCGCGGCTGTTCGGCTCTTCCCAACACCTCCCTCTGCCCCCCAGCACTCAGACGGTCCCTTACCCAGGGCCCAGAGCCCCGTGCTTGCCGCTCGGTGCCCGACGCCCACCGCTCTGCAGCTCCAGAACCGAGTTCCTCTCCAGCATCTGTTGACTCTGCTGGAGGCTGCGATGATTTGGGCTCAGGAGCGAGCCCCCACCCCACCCCCGCCTTTTGCAAGAATCCAGCTGCGAACGTCGCCAGGGCTGACCTGCAGGAGGCTGCTGTGAAGAGCGCGGTTCAGTCAGCAACGTACAGAACTCCCTTCACCCCCTGAGACTCAAACCTGACGTAGAAACTTTTCATCAAAACCAAAAAACAGGAGGCCGCTGACAGAAGCTCACATTTCAAACTAATCCCTTTCCAAAGAAACAGAACCAACCAAACAAACAAGAAGATAAAAGGGAAATGCAAACATTTCATGCCAGTGGCGGACAACCAAGCAATAATGTCAAAGTACTTTTAGTTGACCACAAGTAGGACTTTCCGATACAATTTTCTTTGACCAAGTAAGTCAGTAACTTCACAACAAGGCAGGGGACCTTGGGGAACTTTTTAAACAACTAAAGTTAACATAAACGACAACCAGGCTGGAATTATCTATCTATCTATCTATCTATCTATCTATCTATCTATCTATCTATCTAGTGTGTGTGTCTCTGTGCGTGTGTGTGTGTGTGTGTGTGTGTGTGTGTGTGCAGTAGGGACAGGATTGATCTTACTGTATCAATCTCCCTGCAAAATGTGAGTCTCTAGATTAAAATTCCAGCAATTAGACAGGCAATGCAAGGGCTACGGCGAATCTGGACAGATTGACTAAAGCCTTTCTATTTCCTGGGTTTTCCCATATTTTAATAATAATAATAATAATAATAATAATAATAATAATAATAATAATCTTGAAAACACTGATCTGTCCCACCTTTCCTCCTTATCTTGATTGAAATAGGATTCTCACTGAGAAAAACAGCAGAAGGTGAAAGAGTGCAAAATTTTATGAGACCGTCATAACTGCGCCTCTCACCGCAGGAGGTGAGGTGGGTGGAGGCCCGCAGCCCCAGAACAGCATAAAGTGAGGAGGTGCTGATTATGTGAATACATAGAAACAGAGATACCCCAGCGGAAGCAGAAGTTTGCTTTTAATGTTGCATGAGCAGCAAGGCTAGTGAAAACTTACAGAAGCTTTATAATTATTAGCGTGTTCATTGAAGTCCCCCATGAGAACTTTGGGGCTTATTTTATAGGATTTTGCTCACGTTGCGCATGTTTTACCAATTTTTTCTTCCTTTCTTTTCTTCCTAGAAAGGTCTGCTCAGTTGTCAAAACCTGGACTGAGTTTTCTTTCTGTAAGATGCATACAAATATAAAAAATATAAAAAGTTTCCACAAAAGTGGAAAGTTTAGGTTGATTTAAATATCACTGGAGACCCATCATATGCATTGACGAGCTATATGAAAATCTGCCTGCTTGCACACATGCTTGATATTGGCTCTGACATTTTGGATTAGTGTGCTCATCCGTGTTGATACTTTAAGAACCACTAAGCAGATAACTTTTAAGCAACATGCTATTGTTATTAGTCTGCTTTCTTATGAGTTGATAGAACCACTGTATGAATTTGATATTTCAACATAAAGGCAGCATAGAATGCTAAATACTGCTGTTTGCTTTTGGAAATTAGAAGATCATCTCCTTAGTATATCCTCTTAGATAATTACGCTGAACATGTATTTCTGTATTCTTTGTTGAAATGCTGAAGGAATCTAATTTTGTTTAGAGATGTCTCATGTAGCACATGTATTTTTCATTTTGTATTCAATGATATTCATGTCTATAGATGAAGTATAAAATACTACATATTACAAATAAATTAAATATAAGAATTAATGTATAGAGGAAACAGCAGATTAAAGATGTATTTACATTTAGAATGGCAATATAATTACAAAGACCATTTGGCACAGGCATCTTAAGTTCTGAAACTTACAGGTGTATTTGCATCAAGCTAAATGGATGATAGTATTTATGTGAAATCTTATTTTTAAGTTAAATCAAGATTTTTTGGATGGAATAAGACAAATTGAAATATACAGCTGTTAGTAAGAAAAGTTTGATTTGAAATGTTGTCACTCTGACTCCTAACAAATATATATTATATAATGTGCTACATCTAATCTGCATTATAAAATTATATAGATTACAGACATTATTTTGAGAAGTGCTAAAGGATCCTGCTTCTGAATCTTGACAAATGAATCAAAGGTAGGTTGATTTTATAGAGAATTTGTGGTTCGGATAAGGCACCTCCTGCTTTACCACTTTAATTGATTAAAAATGTAACAAATGGTCTTTTTCCATTAGTTCTCTGAATTTTTCTAACTATAGATGTTTTTGGTTGCATTACACCTACCGCCTGAATGTACAGTTCATATACCCAAGTTATCACCGATTATAATTTTGGCAGAACTTTCACCTTCATATTATATTATAAAGTATAATAAAACCAAAGCAATGTTTCAGTTGTATCATCTTAAACTGCATTCTTTTCTTTCTTGAGGTAAGGAGTGTTTGGGAAGATAGGCAGCAAAGCAAAACTACATTATCCCTTAAATTTCTAGATATCTGTCACTATTTTTTACTGAAAGACAAATCTGATTTTCCTGTGTAACAAGTGAAATTATGTTTTTGGCAGTGTTACTAAAGAGCAAGTAGTAAAAACATTGTATCAGTCTGGGGTACATTAATTTTAACCACATAAAAAGATAGTGTAATTATTGTCAAATCATAACTTGATATCACTTAGATATTGAAGAAAGAAAATTGATAATTTTCCAAGTTCTCTCTTTTTTCTACCACCTTTCATTATCCTAGCCACTCAATAATAAAAAATAGCAGAAGTATTCCAATTAGATACTTTAAAACAACTCTGGCTTAAAAAAAAATTACAGCACATATAATAAACTTATGTAGATTTTTAGATGAATAAAACTTCATAATGAAGGGAAACAGAAAGAGGAAGGTACAGAAAACATGATGCTCACATAATTAGTTTCACAAGATATAAGTTTAATTTTACCCTCAAGTGCATTTTATGGAGTTGTTAGCATGAAAAAGCTCCCAAAATATATGTTCCTATTATAAATTTATTGGAAGTATAGTGTGGGCTCACATATTTTAATATAGAACCGATCTGTGGCTGTTTTCCAAAGGTAAAGACGTAGCTAGGCTTCCACTCTTGCTTCCGTTCTGAGGACTCTGGCTTACCATTCACATCCTGTAACTCGTCGGAACAGTCAAATTGCCTGAGATGAGCCAGGAGACAGAAGATAGAGTCGCCCATCCTAACGGTCCTTCTGAAGACCCCAGGGCCTCAGAAGCTGCTGGAGAAGCCTAGTGGAAAACTTAGGACACTGAAGCCTGAAAGCCAGCTGAGAAACTCAATTATAATGTCAAACTATAAATAGTCTAGTGTTATTAGACAGCACTTTCACATTTAAGCTCCTATTTTTTTCTATTACTCATGTTTTGACTTTAGCCTGAAGGAGCAAGCCAGGCAGCCCAATAATTACTTACCATGAAACAATGCATTTATTACCACAAGAATATTCTACTCAGAGTGTATAGTCAGAAAACGAGAGTTCTCACTTTGTGGACATGAATTTATAGGCCTGTTTTTCAATTCTTTCCAAAGTTAAAGCTATTTTTCTCTGGGAAAAGCTTTTTCAATTGACTTATGTGCATAAGAGGAATGCAGGTATAACTATGCATACCATTTTCAGGTAAGTGTGCTAAAATTTTTCTTTCTTTATCTCTATCAAAATTTTGCTTCCTGTGCAAGTAAAGCAGGGGATGATAGCTCTTTTGTTCCAAGTAAATTTAATAATTGAAATAATCACAGTACATAGGGAATAATGAGTCAGGCTTGGTGGTACATGCCTGGAAGCCCGGC
>PVJA010000330.1:0-28423 GCA_004027025.1 Myocastor coypus | reverse complement strand
GAACCTAGTTTTGTCATCTGCACAATGAAAAAGTCATGGTGTTCTGGACACACAGAATTGGGAGGATTCAGTAGGAATATTTAAAATCAAACAGAGGTCTATCCAGATGGTTCAGACTTAAATTTCAAAAGCAATTTGTTAAGGCATCAAATAATTAATTTACACATTTGAAATAAAGAAGCATTTCTTAAGACAAAACAATGATACAGGAGAAAAGTTGACAAATGTTACTACACTAAAATGAACTTTTCATTAAAACTCCCTGGGAAAATATGAAATGACTATTTTTCAACTAGGAAAAAATCCTGACAACATAAAGAACCAGTAGAACAAGTATCATGCTTATGTAAAGAATTTTGACAAATCAATGTGCAAAGGATAATAGAAAAATGGTCAAAAGACATAAAAAGCAATACTGTGGGCAAGGAAATACATTTTGCCAATGAGCATCTGATAAGATTTCCAACCTCATTAAATAAGAATACAAAGATGACCAAGGGATAACATTTTATGTCTACACAAATGGAAAATATTAGGAAGTCTGACAGGATTAATATTGAAGATACCGTAGTTCAACATCATGACATATACATTCTGTAAAACATTACCTTGTTGGACGTTGTCTGGCAAAGTTGAACATTCATGCACCACATGAACCTGCAATTTTATTCCTAAGTTACATGTCTCCATCCCAAACTTTTGCATGTATACTCCTAAATACTGCAAAAGAATGTTCACCACAGCACTGTTGACAATAGCAAATCATTCTTAGTAAGAAAACACATAAACACACTGGAGGAGAAATTACAGTATTCTTAAAAATGACCCTGTGATGACAGAAGAAATGATGGTGTGAGGGAAGGAGGTGAAAATTGCTGCTGCCCTAATCTCAAGTTGGAGGAGGGCCAGCTCACACACAGGAGAAAGGACAGCCTTTATAGGAACAGAGAAAGAACAGCAAGAAAAAAAGCAGGGTGGAGGGACGCAGAGACAGGAAGGGAAGATGGAAATCCTATTAAGCACTTCTGGAAGATTTCTTCTGTGAATCTTATTGTCCTAGTCAAATAAGAACTAACAGCTGGGACTGAGAATTAGAGCTTGAGACACTGGAATTTGAAGAGAGACAAGAAATGAACTCATCTGTGATGCTTCGTCTTGATTGGCTTAAGATATACCCAAGAGATTAGTCAAGCAAACTTTTGGGAGTGTCTGGGTGAGCCATGGGGTGTGGCTTTTCAGAACCCATCTAGTCGCTGCTCCTTTTTTCTCTGGTGCTCATCGCTGTGGTCTGCTTCCTGGATGACATTAGTCCAGCAGGTCCCCTCCACCATGCCCTTCTGCCCTCATGCTTTTGCCTCACAGCCAGCTGACCATGGGCTGGAAGCCCTGAAGCCATCAGCCAAAACAATAAATCCTTTCTCCTTTAAGTTGTGTATGCTCAGGTAGTGTGTCCCTGCATCAGAAAGTTGAGCAATATAGGAATCTGATGCCCAGAGTGGGGCCACTGGTGTGACTGTAGCCTGACCATTAGGCTCAGAAGCCTTAAAACTGGTTTATGGGAAAAACTTGGTGAAGCAGGATAGATGCACTAGAGTACTGTAAGCTGAGCTTGACGGGAAATTCTAAGGGGCACTCAGAAGACCAAGATGCTGATAGGAATGAGGTTTCAGATGGGGATGATCATTCTATTAGAATTATCCCAAGTGCTATGTATGTTTCATTCTGGCAAAGAATTTGCCTACCTTTTGTGATGTCCTAAGATATTGCAAAGTTGAACTTAAAGGTTGCAAATGAATTGATCTTGACAAGGAGACTTCGAGGCAATCTGGTGTTGAGGATGCATCATGGATGCTGTTAGCTACTTTTAGTCAGATTAATAATGAGAATTGGAAGACTATTTGGAAAGCTTTAAAGTTGGCTATATATAAAAAAAAAGCTGCATGAAAATCTGGTGCCAAGAAAGGAATGGCTGGGGAAGGTATTAGTAGAATTAAAAAGTTGCCTAATACTTTGCACTAGAACAAGAAGAAAGAGCAATTCTGGAACTACCCAGAACTCGCCCCTCAGTCTGAAGTGTGTGAAAATCTAGACTCCTTTGGAAGACTTTAAGAAGAGAGCCTCAGGTGCTTTTCTGTGTTCAGCTATCCTTACACTCAGGGACAACAGGCAGGGTCCAAGGGGCCTGGCCACAACTTGAGCTCGTTGAACGTACTGGTGTTATCTATATGATGCTAATTTCATCAGTGAGCATCATTCCAAAGTGGTAGAGTCACAGAGGCTTCCAATCAGATTTCAAAGGAAGTCCTGGGAGACCTGGCAGTGTGGAATGCGGATGGAGTCCCTGCCAGGAGTCCATGAGAAACAATGCATGAAGGTGGAGAGCGAAGCTGCGGCTGCACTGGAGACTCCAGAAAGTTGTAGCTGCAAGGAATGTGGAGTATCTATGGTGGAAAACTGAAGTCAATGAGCAGAACCAGCCCAAGAGAGGGACCATATGGCCTGAGCTCGCAAGGCCAGAGAAGTGCAACCATCCAAGCCCTCTGATACTCATGTCTCACCACCATGTTCCCTTTATGCCAGACAGGGTGCTAGCTATGTGATTTCATATTTGTGCTTCTAGGTTTCTGTCTTATTTTGATTTCATTCATTTCTGCCTTCATATTGATCCCTTTTGGAATGGAAATGTCTACCCCATCTCACTGTACCACTGCATGTTGGGAACACATAACTTGGCTTTTAAATTTCACAGAGTTCCACAGCTAACAATTTGCCTGAAGTCTCTGAGGAGACTTTGACTTAAACTTATAAATAATGCTGAACTGTTGAGACTGTGAGGAAGGGATTATTCCGTTTTCAGTTATATGTAAGATAGTTGTGTCATACTAGGTAGACTTATGATGTTGTTTCTATTTGGAGATTGAATGTCATTTAAGGAGATTTTAAAAAAATTTCTTTTCATTACCAGGGATTGAACTCAAAACCCTGTGCTTGCCAGGTGCTTGTTCTACTGAGCTATCGCCTTGTCTCTTAAGAAGATGCATTTGGACTTCAGGTTGGCAAGGAGTGGACTTGTTATGGCCAATCTCAACGGTCACCTTGATTGGCTTGAGAAATGCCTAAAAGATGAGTAAGACAAACTTTTGGCTGTATCTGGGAGTGCCAGAGGTGTGACCACGATGACTACAGCTGCTACCTCTCCACACCTTTCTCCTGGCTCCTCTCCTTCTCTGTGCTTTCTGGATGCCTGGAGTTTAGCAGCTTTCCTGCTTCACCCTTCTGCCATGGTTCTGCATTTCTGTTTTGGAGCCAGCTGCCCATGGGCTGAAACTGAATCACAATAAATCTTCTCTCCTTCAAGTTGTGTATGTCAAGTATTTCATTCAAGCAATGCAAAAGTAATGAATGCATAACATTTTATGATAATGAGAAAGCAAATGGACCAAAAAATGTGCTATCAGCATCATAAGCACACAGGTGTGTGGCAAGTATATCCCGATGGTCACATGCTAGGTACAGTTCATCAGCTACCTGCTATGCAGAAAAGGAATGGGACACTGGGGGCAGCAGCGCGTCCATGCAGATACTGCCTCCTGCTCTCCAGCTCATTTCTGGCCTTCCTCCTTGTAAACAGGTTCTAATTTTATACATTTCACAATGTGCTCATGCTGAAAGAGTGACTCAAGATGAATCTGAAGCATGGCAGCCACTTTTTATGAGATCCTCACTTTCTGTACTTAGGTAGACATGAGTACACAACCCGGTGCTTGCCACAGAGAATAAGGAGAAGACAATTAGAGGATTCTGAGAAAGTTATTTTCTTCACTTAATAAAAGAAATCCCCTTACTCTCATTTTGCCTCCTGAGAATAGAAATGCCTAGCGTGATGGCTGTCATTTCATGACCATGGGTTTGCAAAGGAGTGAGAAGCCAGCTCACTGGCAGAGCAGAAGAAGAGAGAAAACACTAACTAGGCCATGAGACAGAGGGATCAGCTTCCAGACTATTGCTTTCTTCAGTCTAACAAATGTCTTGTATTCTTTCATTTATTTATTTGCATATAAAGTTTTTTATTGTTACATGAATAGATAACACTCTACAGTTCAATAGGACAAAAATACAGCTTAAAAATGATGAAAATATTTCAGCAGACCATTTCATACACATACACACACACACACACACACACACACACACACACACACACATAAAAAGATACAAATGGTCAAGAGGCATGTGGGAAAGTGCCTACCATTAGCAGTTGCCAGGGGAATGCAATCTAAACTCAATCTAGAAGACAGTTGAAGGGTGTATAAAATGCCTAAGCCTCTTAGTGAAAAGCTCTGCTAACTTCTCTTAATTTTATAATGCTTTTTTTAAAAAAAAAATTTCTTCTTTTGAGTTCTTAAACTAGGGAGACTATATGATATTTACATGCAGTTATATATGAAGTCTTCTAGTTTATCATTCTTGATAGTGAGCAATATTCCATTGTGTGAAAATACCACATCTTTTTCAACCATTCTTCAGTTGATGAGCATCGTGGTTGTTTCCAAGATTTGGCTATCACAAACTGTGTTGCTATAAACATAGGTGAACAGATACCACAATGATATGATGTTTCCAGTTCTTCTTGGAAAATTCCCAGTAGGGGGGATAGCTGGATTGAATGGGATTTCTTCTAGCTTTTTAAAGAGTCTCCACACTGCTTTCCATAATGGTTGCACCAAACTGTCTTGTATTCTTAAATCCAATTACTGGCTTGGTTTGTAACTTGTAGCCATATGCATTATAAGTGCTGTTCCTAAGTACAGAGATGACAATCAACACTTTATTTGACATCTTGTGGTGGATCTGGTGTTGAAGTTGCCTTAGTTTGTGGCTCACTATGCTGTTAGGACAGCTGGAACTTCTTGTAGGCAAGGCCTAGTGGGAGACAGTTAGGTCACTTGGGCTATGCCCTTGCAGGAGTATTGAGACCTCAGCTCCTTTCTGTTTCTCTTTTACTTTCAAGCAGCCATGCATTAAACAGGTCTCATTCACCGGGGACTTCCACAGAAGCAGCAGGGCCCAGCAACACTGGACTGAAACCTCTTTAACTGAACCACATAGAACTTTCCCCCTTTCAATCGGTCATCTCAGGTATTGTGTCACAATGATGGGAAGTTGACATGACAGTACAATATGCAGAGCATGTGACCACATAAAGGAAAGACTGAGTTTCTTTTTGTGCCAAGAGAAGGTGAATACGTGTAAAAATATTCTTGAGGTTTTGTTTCTGACTGCATTGCCCAGTGAGTTGAGAGCAAGCTCTTGAAGAGGTACTGGTACATCCATGTTCAATACTGCATTCTTCAAAATAGGCAAAGACAGAAGTAACCCAAGTATTCCTCAGCAGAGGAACAGTTAAACAAAACATAGCAATGCACACACAATGGAATATATTCAACTGTCAAAAGGGAAGATAACCTGACACATGCTGCAACATAGGTGAATTATGAAGATGTTATACAAAATGAAATAAGCCCATCACAAAAAGACAGGTACTATTTGGTCCTGCTTACACAAGATGTCCAGAGGAGACAAATAGAAAGTAGACCCTGAAAGTAAAATAGAGGCTGCCAGGAGCTGAGAGAGAGAGAAGCATGGGGTTGGGGATTAGGTATAATTCCAGTTTTGTAAGACAAGTACTTCAGATTTGTTGTACAACAATGTGAATGCAGTTAACAATAAAGAACTGGGCACTTGAAAATGATTAATATGTTAAGTTTTATATCATGAATAGTTTATTACAATTAAAAATAACAATAAAAAGTCTTACTAAGAAACAAGATAAGGATAACTAACAAAACTACAACAAATACAGACAATGAAGTATACTACAGGGAGATTTTTAGCATGAAATGCTGTTTGCAACTTATTTTTCTAATGAGTCAACCATGTGAAATCATTAGACAATTTAATAAGGAAGCAACTTAATAATTCGAAGGCCTATGGTAAAAAGATGAGAGATTTTTATAAATATATTTATTTCACATATGAAATAATTTGTAGAAATCAAACTTAGTGAGGAGATGGTGCCATGAGAGAACACAGAACTTTGTCCATCAGGACACCGATAGTTGCTCTAGAGTCTGTTCTTTTGTATTACACAGTTCATACGTCAGAACGGAAGCCCTTTTGTGCTTTTTGAAACCACTGCTGTGTGTCAGCCTCATCACATGTCTTATTTCTAACCCTGGAAACAGCTCTTCTTTGATATACATTGCTTTCTAAAGTTTAGAAATAAGAAAATTGAAGCTCAGCAAGTTCAGGTAGCATATCCTTGAACATAGTAAGTGGGGGCCGACAGTTGAATTAGTTTTGCATGACTTCAAAATGTATATGTTAGTTCCTGTATCAATTGGAAATTCATTTATTATTATTATTATTATTATTATTATTATTATTATTTATATATTTGGTTGGTGTAGGGTCTCACTACACAGCTAGGGCTCATGGTGATCATTCTGCTTTCAGCCTCCCCTGTGCTGGGATTACAGGCATGCACTACCACACCCAGACTCTGGCTGGGCTCAGCCCACCCTAGGGGCAGGGCTGACACTGGATAGGGTTCCAGGGGTCAAACTGCAGTCCCTGAAGGTGCTTAGCCTGCTGAACTATCTTGCCAGCCCCTCCTGTGCCAATGGGAATGATTTGATCAAAGTCCGATTAAGGGAAGAGGAGCCTGGACTTGCACTTCACACATGGCTAAAGGCCAGTGCCCCTTTTCTTTGCCCAGGCCAGAAACGCTTCCACAGAAACCTGCTACACAAAGAACTTGAGATCAAGAGTTTCATAGTGACCCAAACATCCAGAATCTCACCATTCCAAGAGCCAAGAGAATCTGAAGTTGAAACTGGAGATGCTGTGTACAGATGCCAACAGCAAGATGGCACAGAGGTTGGGATTATTTGACAAGGATTTTAATGCAACCACACACATAGACACACACAGACACACACACACACGCACAACAATGCTTCAGTGAACAGTTATACCCTTGAAAGTGGGGGGTAGAGGGAACCACAAAATCTCTGCAGAGAAATACAAGCAGTAAACTTCAACACAAAACAGTAGAATATATTCAGTCTGAACAATAGAAAGAAAATAGACTTTAAAAGATAATTATAATTTTCCACTAAAGAAATGTTTTGGTATTTGAGGTCATACTTTCTTTAAAGGGTACCTTTTCATAAAAATATCTTTGCATAAAAATTCCCAGTCCTGGGCTGCGATAATAGTGTGTTTGTAGGTAACATTTTTTTTTATCTTGTGAAGATGGAACTGTTCTAGAAAGACACAAATGCCTGTCTTTCAAAATGATTGTGGAGGGTTTGTAAGACACTTGGGCTGAAACATACTTTACAGAAGTGTGTGGAAGTAGATTGTAAATTGTCCAGTGCTGGTACTGAATACTACGCATGTTTTCAGGTCAAGCTCCTTGTCTTACACACAATAAATCTCAGAAAGCAAAGTATAGGAATTTAATAAGGTCAGCATCTACTGTGGGGCTGGTGCCTCAGGTCCAACAACACTTGTGTAAATATTTTTCTTATTAATAAAAACAACATTGAAAAGATTTATTCATAAGAAAAGAGATACAATTTTTAGCACCATGTTCTCACTGAGAGTAGTAGTATTACAGAGTGTATGAGAAGTTAAATTGTAAAATTCCACAGGATTAGGAGAGGTGGAAGTATTGCCAAAATAGAGCTTTAATGATCAATTTTGCATGTCTGCATCATGTAATCTGAGCAACTACTTTGAAGATCACTATATGCAACGCAATAACCATTGTTAAAGTCTGATCACCTTCTTTTGGAAGCCTTTATCATTTTAATTGTTTTCCTCTCTTTAAAATAAAACAATTGAAAAAATAACGTGGTCTAGAGCAGAGCTTCCCTTTATTTTTTCTAGTGTTAATTGAATCAAAACTTCAGTTTTCCCCCATAATCAGTTGCTCTGAGAAGAAACCGGGCTTTTTCAGGACTAGGAAATAGAGAGAAGAGAATGGGTCTTTCCATGGCCTGAAAACAGAAAAACAAAGGAAAGGGGCCGCCGCAGCAAAGGTAAAACACTCCCTTGCTCCTACGCCTATATCCCTGCTCTGTGCTCACCTGCACTCCTGGCCCACCACACCCCTGGATCGTGCCCTCCCACCTGCAGACTGGAATAAATCCGAGCCCTCCTGGGAAGGAGCGCCGGGCGCAGAGAGCTGGGCCACTGCTCAGTCAGCACAACGCCAGGGAGGCACAGAGCATGCAGGAGGCCTGAAGGAGCCAATGCCTGTGTGCAGTACAGCAAACCACAGCTAGGAGAGACAGCAACTTGCTGTAACCACGCGCTCTGTTGTGTGTCCTCGGCGCACTAGCAACCAGCCAAAGGCAGAGGTTGGCGATTTCAGAGCCTGGGAGCAGTGTTATTTGGCTCCCCAGATTAGAGGCCCTGTGGTATGTTGGACTGGATTAAACCAGAAGAGGAATCTGTTTATCCCCGCGGCTTTAAACACCAGTAAAAAGCACTGTTCCTCTCTTGAAGGTGCTGAAATGCAAAGCAAGCTCCCTGTGCCTTTTCTCTCTCTTGGTGGCATTTGAAAGTGTAAAGCTTTGAATACCAATTGCTTGAACTGGACATATGCGAAGCTCTCCTAATCCTACTAATCCTGTCCCCAAGCGCTCCTTTGTATGTGGAGGCAGCACACATAGATCTAAGTGAAAGTAGCTATAATCCTGGAAATGTGGAAAAATGTCCCAGTGTGAGAGACGTGACAGGGAGCGCTCCCCAGCAGAGAGACCTGCTGAAGGAGCTATTGTGTTGGTTCAAGGCAAAAGAGAGGAGACCAGGGCCCAAGGGAAGACATGAAGGAGCCCCGTCACCTTTCCTGAGCTCCTGCGGGGAGAGCAGACCCACCCGGCTGGGGCCCTGGTTTACACACACAGCCTCGCACACTTGAGCAAGCTGTGGGCTCAGCCGGGCTCCAAAGGCTGGGAAATTCACCCAGCGGCTGCTTTCAGGGTTTGAGCCCAGCAGGCCAGGCCCGACCACAAGGAGAGACAGGACGCCTTTATGTTCCACCGCTTCCTTTAAATCAGGCGGCTGGCTGCTTATGGGTTGTACAGCAATTGCTCCCACTCAAACAGGAGGGCTGGGGGCGGTGTGGAAACGTCGATGGAAAAACCATGGAATAAAACAATATCCCTCCAGACTCCACTTGGTCAATATTTTTAAAAATAGAAGCCAAAGGCACATTGTAAGTTTCCAAATGGCCCTCTTCTGCCCAGTGAGGCCACTTGGGAGCCTTTTCCAACCAGGCCTGGTACAATTGTCAGAGAAGGGGCCCAGCAGCTTTTGAACTTTCTAAAGGAAATGTGGCTGTATTTTCATCCTCGGGAAGAATGGGTGAATCCATCCATTCACAAATAATAACTTTTGCAAACACACTGTTCTAATGTTCGTGGAATATTTAATCACTAATTTATGAACTGTGCCCTTAGGGGCAGAGAGCTGGTGAACAGCACTGCGTGTTTTAAAAACCACTGAAATTTTACATTTTATAAACTTTATGAGAAAGCAAATGTAAATATTGCAAATGCTGCTTCAGAGAAATGACATCATAATTACACTAAATAAGAGTCTTTTATCTGAATGGATATATAGATATTTCCAATCCAAATGTTCCTGAAATATTTTAAAACAATCATCAGCATGACACTCCATCCAGGCAGTTACTACAACTGAAAGCTGTATCACACAATGCAGTTCTGACATTTGCTTCTTTTCTGCTTTATTTGATCCATTTTTATTGCTGTTCATTTCCTCATTTTAGAACATATTAGGTGCTATTAAAACTAGAGGAAAATTAGAAAAATAATATTTTCAAAACCCAGGACCTGGGATGAAAATAGTCTTCTTATATTTAAAGTTGAATAAGAAAGTTAGAGGTACCATAAATGTAACTAAGAAAGGGTATGCAGTATAATATAAGCAATCTGTATGTATATATGTGTATATATATATATAATCATGTTCAATTTATTCTATACTTGAGAGAAAAAAATTGAGATAATTTTGAATGAATTTTTTTAAAGTCCCCAAATAGACTGATTTTAAGATGTTAGTTATTTTACTTAACATGACATACATATATCAATCCCATTCCATGGGTCTTATAAATGCTAACTTATTGGACATCATAACTTTAACACTTGAAATTTCCCCTCTTTTAGAAAATGGAGACACATCAACCTGGCCCTGGGTGCAGGCCCTGAGCCCTAGCTAACCCAGGCAAGCTGGCTCCAGGTTTCATTCCTGGCCTCTCTCCCAACTGCCTCAGCTACCCATACTCCTGTGTGAACAGACTGAATGTGATAAATAAATATCTATGTGATTTGACAGACCTGAGCAGGCTCTCAGAGAGCCCCAAGAAAGCCTATGTAATACAAAGCTTGTCTAACTTTTTAGTAGGCAGAAGACAAGATGAAACAAAGCATTTATTTATTTATCTATTTGTATTTTGTACAGGGTTTTCAGGGTCTACAGGGTCTCACTATGTAGATCAGACTCATAGTCATCCTCCTGTTTTCAGCCTCCAAGTGCTGAGCTTATAGGCACGCGCCATCATGCCCAGTCTCAGTGGCTGTCTCAGGGTGCCCTGTGGGCAGGGCCAAACCCCAGCTGCTGCTCTCTGCCTAAGCAGGCGCTTTAGTCTGCTGAGCTATCTGCATGGCCCTCTTTTTCTGAAAAGATCTGTGGGGGAGCCATGGGAGAGCTGTTTCCCTGTTGTGCCTCTGTGGCCTCCTATCTGAAATAGTCTGGACAGTCTTAAAATATTTATGATTCTATAACCTGCGCAATGACAGACAATACTAATAATAGTAAGCTGAGAAGTGCATAAATATCCCATAAACACCTGATGTGTGTATGAGAACTGTGGTAGACTGCACCTGCTGGAAGCATGAGTGGCATTCCAGAGCTCTGAGGGGACGCTTGAGGCTCCAGGGAGCAAGGCCCTCTCTGAAATCCACTGTTGAATTCCCAACATTTTCTTCCACCTGCAGTTTACCAGAACATTGTGGACAGATGTGGAAAGGGACTTAGCTCTAATCCCTGCCTGTGACTTGATTGGTGACAGCCTTTTACTAAACAGAAGTTTATTCAGCCTTCATGTTAAAACAAATTATAATGACACTCTAAAAATATTTCTAATGTAACACACTGCTTAATTAGGCACAGTACAGGAGCCATAGAAAAACGTAATAAGCTGGCAAGTGACACTGATTTTTTATTATCACCTTAATGGGTGAGTCCTATGTGTTAAAACAAAAGCAGTCTGCCTGCTGCAAGGCCTAATGAATTCTAAGATCAAACAAGATCTTGCTAATTACTAAGTTAATGAGGACAAGTTCACAAGCAGAGCTATGTCCATAATTACATGTTTCAAAGCATCTTGAAGCAAAATAAGACCCCAATTTGTGGTTCTAATACTACAAACTTGGCCTTTCTTCCCTAGGAATATGTCAAGGCAGCGCATTTTGCAGGCCGCGTGCTGCTAATAATGCACAATTTAGGGAACATGATTCTTAGCAAATTAAGAGACTTACTACAAATTTTCTAAAGCGGAGAACTCAGCTCATCATTTTGCCTATTTAAAATATATTTAAAGGGAGAAATATGGCCTTAAGGGAATGAAACAGAATTAAAATCCAATGGGCATGAATTTCCTCTTGTCTGTGTCCATGTCCCTATCACCTCACAGGCAGACAGCGGAGAACATCCGGGAGGAAACTGGAAGCTCCTCCATGAGTGCTTCCTCTTCACATTTTCCATAGAATAGGGAAAATAGTGAATCCCATTCAAGCTTTGCCACACACACACACACACACACACACACCATAAAAGTCAACAATCTGGAATGGTGTACCTAGTATACCTAGTATCTGTTCCTGTTGGTGCAATTCCTGGCGTTTCTAGAAATGCTAATGGACAACTCACTTTGGCACTAGCGACAAGCACAGTCTGGTGGTGTTGCATGGACATCACACACTCTAGCGATTGACGCTCTGGCTTTTCTGTGTTAGAACGAAACTCATGACTATTGCTGAGACCTGAAAAGTATGTACTTAGCTCACCATAGGTGAAAAAAGTCAGATGTTGTAGTCACCCAGGATAGAAGCCTGTAGCTACTCACCCACCAAGCAAAACAACCTCAGCGGCCTCCATGAACCATCAGCACCACCACCTTGAATGCTACAGGCATTTCCCAGACATGCATTTGTGTACAGTGTGGTTAAATACATGACCAGGCTAGATAAGTCCTTGAAGTCCTTCTGAGCTTTTATAATGTAAAAGTCTAGGATCAGCTGAGAAAAAAATATATTCACCATTACACATAAGTATGCCTTGGTCATGATAGCTCCAGTATTGAGAAGGAATTCTGGGAAAACACTTTCAATGTTACTGAAGTAGACAAGTGTATTTCTCCTGTCCTTTCTTTTCTGGATGAGAAACTGTAAAGTTAGTCTCCCCCTGCCAATTTCATTTAGTTAATTCCTAGAAACCTAAGCTGTGAGACTGTAGTTATTTCTAGATAAATGCAGAAGTCAATGGCTATTTAAGGTTTACCTAAGAGTGAAGATTTTTATCACTAGTTTTGTTTTAAATGATCCACTGTCCTGCCCTTTCTACTTTCTCAGGATGGCCCTTTCCCTCCTCCCCCTCCTCTGCCTTTTTTCCTGGCTGAGAAGAAACACTTGGGAGAATATGAAGCTTGCAGTGTTATATTTGTGCTTTGGGGCGTTTGTCACCAGGAAATTATCCTGGTGAAATTTCAGCTCTGGAAGGGTCAGCTGATCCCAGCCCCCTGCCATGGTGAGGGTAGGCACAGAGGCCTCAGTGCTCTCAGATGCAGAGGAACCAGCAGGGAGTTAATCCTATCCACAAACACATCCTCAGCGACCTGCTAGTGTATTGGAATCAAGGGGAAGAAGTTTCTTTTGAAGATTTCCTTCCCTTCTTCATTTGTGGACCTCCAAACATAGATCCTCAAGGTTCTTGGCTTTGTGACAAGGGGTACAGTCTGGCCAACTAGGAAGACATCATAACTATAGCGGATCTCAGGCCTAGCACCCCAGGATTACTAACATGGGGTGTCCATCATGTGCATGTTTATAAGAGCCAGAAACCTGGGGCTGTGCTTGCTACTCTTCCTTTTTAAAAAGTACTGTTTTTGAAAGACCAGTTTTAGTGAGGTCGATATCTTTCCTAAACAATATTAAATGATGTTAATAAAAATGCTAAATAAGCATACATGCTCTGAGAGGTGACCTGTGTACACAGAGCTTCTCTCTGTCAAATATATTAGCACAATATAGTTGAAATTCCTTTTAATTTTATAACAGAGTTGTACTTAGATTGGGCCAATACAAGGGAAAACCTGGCAGCATTTGAATTTTAAAAAAGATCTGATTACCAGTGGAATAGCTATCATATTTATTTCAAAGCAGACTAGTAAATTCTGTTGTTATTTTCCAAAGCCTGATCATAACACTTTAATCTGGTGGTGGTAGAGGGGGAGGTGTTCTATTTTCATTTACTTTTTAAAGTATTAGTATGGTTTGCCTACAATGTTATTCAGGCTTTTAAGTATTGTAAACCGTGACAATTCATTCATTTAGACCACCAAGCTATCTCACCGGCACAACAGTTCATTCATTTAGTTCCTTTATTATGGTTTGTAAGCCATAAGAAGAATTACGACAGCAATTTTTGTGGCACTGGGTGTGTGAAGGATCTTTGTGGAATAGGGAATCATTTATTATTGTTTAAAGAAGGTATAGAATAAGATATAGAGAGCTTCGTAGGTTCACATTGTCACAATGGTATTCTGAACACACTACCAAACACAGTGAGTATGTGATGGTGACGTCCATCATTCGTCACCCTTTCAGTTGTGGGTGAGGAACCATCACGCCAGAAGTTCAGGCAAGTTATTTGATTCAGAGGTAGAAAAATGTCTCCTCTGTCACAAATAAAATTTAAAGGAAAGCATCCATCCTGCCGCAAATACAACTTAGACTAACCTCTTTTATTCAAGAGTCAAATACAGCATGGACCTATAAGTCCTGATGCTTATGGACACTAACTGAGCCCTGGTGCTAAAGATTTTCAGGGACTCGGGCTGCTGCTCAGAGGCAGCACGCTTGCCTAGCATCACGAGGCCTTGGGTTTGATCGCCACTGCAAATAAGTAAGTAAGTAAATAAGCAGATTCAGAGCAAATAGCAACAAGAATCCATTCTTCTAGGATATTCTCCAGAACTTTCTAAGGAAAAGACACAGCAGTAGTTTGGGTGTGTAGAGCATCCTTGAGGTCCATTATGAATCCTATAAAGCTTACTTGCCTGGTAAAACAGTAGAGATGCAGAGAAAGGCATTTGCTGAAACTCTCCCTACTGGTAGAGAATTTCATTGTCACTTTCAGGTACCACTGAAGGAAGGTAGATGGTTAATTGTAGGCTGCAGGCTCAAGCAGAAGTGCCTACTAGTGGTGGGAGGTTGAAAACAGGAGAATCACTACGAGTCCAATCTATATAGTGAGACCCTGTAGAACTTGTGCCAAATACATTTAAAAAGTAAAATAAAATGGAGACCCTGTGTTCAAAAAAAGCTATCACTTTTTTTTTTTTTACCCATTAAAAATCAGGGTTAGTAATATCAAACAGTGCCAGAAAAGATGACATACCTTATAGAACAGTGACAGTCCACGTGACACTTTGGATGTCACTTCCTCAGTTTAACGCTTCTTCCTCAGTTCTCCCACCCTAAGCCATTTAAGGGTGGGAGAACTGAAGGGATTCCCAGTGATCCCTCTTCAAAGAGATTCCGGAAGCCCCTCAGACTCCCAGGTAAGTAGTCTCAGACAAGTTTTAGAAGCAGAGCACCTGGGTGGCCCTTGAGCCTGCCAGGTTCAGATATCCTCTTCTCCATATTGGTATTTTCTAATTGTTAGTTCACTTCAAAATAAGAACAGTTAGACTGAGGAAGTGACATCCAAAGTGTCACATGGACTGTCACTGTTCTACAAGGTATGTCATCTTTTCTGGCACTGTTTGATATTACTAACCCTGATTTTTAATGGATTAAAAAAATGATAGCTTATTTTGAACACAGGGTCTCCATTTTATTTTATTTTTTAAATGTATTTGGTACAGGGTCTCACTATATAGATTGGACTCATAGTGATTCTCCTGTTTTCAACCTCCCAAGCACTGAGATTGCAGGCATGCGCCACCATACCCAGTCTCAATCGCCATCTCAGTGTGCCCTGGGATGGGGCTAGCACAGCACACCTGGGATTGAACCTCAGCCACTGCACTCTGCTAAGCAGTAGGGTCTCAATTTTAAATTCATGTACATCCTAGACATCACATTTGAACACTTTTATTTTCAGACAGACTTCTTCCAGGAGTCAATGAACTGATCCAAATTGAGCTAAAGCAGAGTTCCAGGACTTATCCTTAGAAAGTATTTAACCACCAAAAACTCATATTCACGAACTTCTAGGATATAACTGTGAATATTCCGAAATAACCCAAATTTAAATTGTTTAAGAGAACCAGTGCACATGGCTTCTGATAATTAACTGTGACATGCTAACTTGACTTGGGTAGGAACCCCCTACCAGAGCAGTGAAGTTCTAGTGGTGTCTGTGCATGACTGATACGTAGTCAACAGACTGAAGGGGCGACTCCCCCCAGATGTGAGTGGCACAAACCCATAGCCCTCTAGTCTGGATGAATGAAAAGGTAAAGAGAGACTGGGGATATAACTCAGCAGCATACGTACCTATCTGGCAAGTGCAAGGCCCCAAGTTCGATTTCTGGTACCACAAAATAAGGGGAGGGGGAAGAATGAGGAGGTGAGGAGCTTCAGTCTTTACTGCTGGCTTTGCATGTTGGCTTCCAGTTTCTTATCCTTCCTATACAGCCTCATATCACAGACTCCACATGGAGCTCCCAGGCCTTCAAACTTCAACCGGATACTCTGGTTCTCTAGAGCACAGATGGACATTTCAGAATCTCCTGCCTCTGATCCCAGGCAGCCCTGATGATCCTTCTGCTTCTGGTCCTGTAGGCTTCCCTAATATATCTCTCATATAATTGCACATATATTTTGTATTGATTCTGTTCCTCTATGGAACCTTAACACACTCCTACCCTCAGGACAGCACTAATTCCAATGCATTCTCACCACAGCTTGTGGAGGCGACTTTTCTGAGTGTCTGACCCATTGGCAGGTGCTCAGAGAGGCTCCAAATGATGTTGTCACCTGCTTTCTGGAGTAACCAATCATTGCTGCCATTCTCAGTCTGGTGACATAATAGGAAGGTCAGCATCTATTAGGAGCATGGCCCTGAGCCCCTGGGCTGCCCATACCAACCTTGAAATCCATCTTTTCCAGTGTTTAAATAAAATTGATATTAGAATGATTCCCCCTTCTCTCCCACCCACTCTCTTTTTCTTTCCCTCTTTCCCTTCCTTTCTCCATTCCTCTAGCCCCTTTCAGCTGTGTTCCCACCTAACTTTGCTATTTCTGTATGTTTTGCCTTCTCTTTCCCAATACAATTCAGTAATGTGAGAGAAAGTTCAGGGCGTTTTGTTTTAGAACATCACATCCCCCCATCACGCTTTCCACAAATGATGTTGGGGAGAGGGAGAGATTATACTGTAAGCTGAGCAACTGACCTGATCTTCAGCTAGGGCTCTAAAGGCAGCCTCCCTAGTGAAGCCCAAGTGAGGCAGCTGAAGGTAGGTAGGCTGGATTGTGTACCATTCCAAGAAAGAGTGCCTCATTAATTGTACATTAAACATGTGTGGTATAGCAGGTAGCAGATAAAAAGTGCTGCAACCTTACAGAATGGGATCTGCATTGAGCCTGTCAAAAGATCATTCAGAATCAAAGAGTCTTCATGGGGACCGAGGGAAGAGTTCCGTGGTCCTATACTGTGGCGTGGCCTTCTGATCAGTAAGACTTTTACAGTGGTAGAACGAACATCCACTGCCAAGGCCACAGCAGTGAAGCCATCTAACCGGGCAATGAGGGAGCCACTAAAAAGATAGGGCCAGGCTAGCAGCCTGTGGGATTTTGATGGTGATAGCAATATGTCGCAAACATAGGACCTGCCTGTCAGGTTAGTTTATTCTAACTCTAAACCCAGTTTGTCCTGTGAGTTCCCCTTTTTTGTTTGCACAGCGCGTTTCACTGGCTTGGTTTAATTTTTACTGTTCTTTAAGTGAAGGTTACTTAGTGAAGCTGATTGGAAATGATATTTTATTCTCAATCACTTTTTCACAGCTGTGCTGGAGTCGTTAGCATTGCCAGTAGAAAGCAATTGCATTCCCCCTGTCCTGCAGTTAGCCTAACTGGACAGTCTGTGCCAGGAGGGGAGATTTATGGGAGACATTGCCTCGAATGCCACTCTTGGGAAGAAACCTGCGTGTTGGCTGACCTCAAATTTATAGGCATGCAACTTATGTTATCCTGAACATTTTTGGTGACTTCTAAATTCCTCCATTATTTTCTCCTGCAGTTATCCCTTGAGAAAGAAAAGCACATCTTTAAATATAGTCCTTTTTTTCTTTTTATGGTGACAAAATACATAAGACATGAAAGTTACCATTACCACACATTTTTTTGGTGGGGTGATACTGGAGGTTGAACCGAAGGACATTCTACTGCTGAGCGATAGCTGTAGTCCACTAAAATACAATCTTGCTAAATTGTCCAGGCTGGCCTCGACCTGGTGACCCTGTTGCCTCAGCCTCCTGAGTGACTTACTGCACAGGCCTACATCACCATGCCTGGCTCCTATCGACCAGCTTATGGTGTGGCAGTGATAAGGTACAACAGCCACCGTAAGGCAGGACAACGCTGCACAACCACCGCCACCAACCCCTCACGCACACACCCATTAAGACCTGTCACATTCCTCCTCGGTCCCAGCTGTAGGCAGCCTCCTTTTCACTTTCCACACTGCTGTATGGAAAAGAGGAGGGGCATGAGATCTTTCCTTACCCTGCCGTAGGGGTCATGGCTTTCTCTCCTGTGACAAAAGCAGGTTAACAAAAGAAAAGCTCAATGGTTTACTTTCTGAGCCCCATAGGGCTCAGAAAGCCTTCAAAAATGAAAACTCAAAGCCCTATCAGTGTGCACAGGTTGGATAAAGAATGATGGGAGTGTAGATGCGTGATTGAACGAAAGTGTGACACAATGACAGCATGCTGAGGGGGCAGCTCCCAAGGCTGTGTGTTCAGGTTCTTGTTACCCTCTCTGTCTGTCTGTCTGTCTGTCTGTCTGTCTGTTGCTTTTTTAAAAATAATTTTTTATTTTATTTCTTTCTTCTTTCAGAACGTTTGTTTATTCACTCATTTTTATGGCCCACCCCGAGGGCAGGATTGGCGCAGCATGTGGTGCCGGGATCGAACCGCGGTTCCTAAAGCCGCCCAAGCTTCCCCAAGCAGGCACTTTAGACCACTGAGCCATCCCGCCGGGCCCCCTGTCTGTCTGTTTCTGTCACTGGGCAGAACTCCTGTGGAATGATTCTTCAAGAAGAGAGAATAACCTTACTAGATTTGGTGGCTTGTATGTGGAGAAGAACAGTTCTAGTTTTTGCAACCTGTCTTAGAGACGCAGGCTCTGGTTTTTTGTGTCCTGCTTTAGGGGAGAAAGAGTAACATGAGACCTGAGGGCGGAAGAGATCAGAGAGACCCACTTTGGAGAACTCATCATGCCCCTCAGTTCGAAGCACTTCTGTTCTGCCGACCAACACTGCCTTGACTGCTCTGTGTAGCTCTTAAAAGGGCAATATTAAGCCATCGTTTTATGACTGGTTTATTTCATTTTGCATAATGTCCTCAAGTTTCAGCCATGCTATAGGATGTGTTAGAATTCAATTGTCCCCTCCTTGAGGGCTGAGAAGTATTCTTTTTGTATGTGTGGACCGCATGTTGTCAAGTCATTCATCTTAGAGTAGACTCTTCAGTTGCTTCCACCTTTTGGCAATTATGAGTGAAGCAGCTCTTGATGTACGTGTGTGGATCTGTTAAGGTCTTTTGCTTATCTTGGATGTACTCCCAGAGGTGATATGGTAAATTTAGCGTTAATGTTTTTATTGTAGGCAGCTGAGTTAGATAGAAATATCATAGGCAGTCAGACAGGCCTAGGTCCCCAAGGAAACAATATGGAAGACAAGCCCTGCAACTGTGGGAGACATAGACACTCTTGCTGTGGGCCAGGCCTCAAGACAAAAGAGTAAACAAATTGTACCTACGTACTTTCCTAGGAATGGACTAGAGGGACTGATATTCTGAATAGGTATCAATCACCTTGAAAAAGCCAGGAAGAGCCACTAACCCAGCACCCTACAGGATAAGTCCTTGTTCTATATTTATACCTGCTTGATGCATGGCCTGCTTCCCCATTTGATCTGATTTAATCAATTTTACCTAAGTAATTGTGCTTGTAATCTACTTGGTCGACCACAGTTTTGCCCCATCTCATGCTCACTCCCTCCCCCTTGGTGGTTTCCCATGTTTTCCACCTTAGACCAGCCTCACCTCAGGGTTTTGCTCTATAAAAATCCCTAGAAGGGAGGGTAAGATAGCTCAGCAGACTAAACGTCTGCTTAAGCAAGTGCAGGGGCTGATGTTTGATCCCTGGTACCACATGCCATGCCAGCCCCACTTGCGGGTGTGCTGAGCTGGTGACTGAGTCCAGGTGTGGTGGCACACACCTGTAATCTCAGTGCTGGAGAGGAGGCTGAAAACAGGTAGATCATTGTGAGTTGGGGCTGCATAGTGAGACATTGCACAAAATTTAAAAAAATTAAATTAAAATTTAAAAAGCCCTAGAAATGGGAGATTCCTAGGCAACCCACTTGAGTCCCTTTTTGTCTTTCTTTTGGATAGAAGCTTTCTTTTCCCTAGTAAACATATTCTACTCTTAATCTCCATTGTTCCTAAAATTTATTCTTTAGTTTTAGAGAACATAAACTTATCCCAGCTATCTTTCAGGTTGGGAGTTTCATTCCTCTACATCATTTTGGGGAACTACTGTGATGTTTTTAGTAACATAGTTTCGTACATATGTAGAATTTTAAGAATTTATAATGGTTATACTTTGCTAATCTACATTGTATATCAAAACTAACATTAAACACACCATTAAGTGCAATTGTATTTTTAAACTTTTTTGTTAATTGTTTATTTGGTACAAGGGTCTCACTACACAGCTGGGACTTGTAATGATCCTCCTGTCTCAGCCTCCCCAATGCTGAGATTATAGGACAGAAGAACTCCTGGGGTTCTGGGGTTGGCATGGCATACTGTACTTAGGGATCGATGCCAGGTCCTTGCACTTGCCAGGCAGGTGCTTAGACCACCAAGGTGTCTTCCTACTCCCAGGTGCACTTGTAATTTGAAAATTAGTGATGCTACTACAATTCCCTGGAGCCAGAGATCCATAATGACACAACTGTAATTCAGTGAAAAGTCATTTTAAGATAAGGCAGACAACCAAAGAGTAACTATTTATATATTAAACCAAAATTCATCAGATGATCATCAACCTTATACCATTATTTGTAGTATGTGGCCTAAAGTCACATTGCTTTATTAGAAGTCTTAGGTTAGGAAAAGGTCAAGAAAACTTACACAAATAAATCATGATTTTTTAGAAAATTAGAGCAAGTTCACCTCTAAGCCACAGTGAAGCATGATGTAAATTAGGAAGTTCTTTCCTCAGGACACTTTATTGCAATTTTTAAAAAAAATTATTGTGATATATCATTTGGTTAGAAATTAGGATAACTGGGGGACTCCCACTTGGGACCCTCCTCCTGTCCCTCTCTTGGATAGGAGATTTCTTTCTCTCAATAAATATGTTCTGCTCATTAAAAAAGAAAGAAAGAAAGAAAAAGAAATCAGGATAATTAGAATTTTAGTTCTGGTTTTGAAATTCTGTATTATAAGTATTCTTGCTTGTTACTCTTTATCTTTGTTTGTTATTTTTACTCTTTAAAATTTTAAATATTAAAAAAAGAAATTAGGATAATTAGGATAGTTCAGTACTATCAGTTGAAAATTATAACAGATACACCAAACAAGTACATTTATAGTGGAATCAGAATCTTTTCAAATATATTTTCCTATTCAGTGAACAACTTATACAACTGTACAAAGATAATTACTCTTTGAATTCTCATCCATGATTTCTTCCATCCAGATCAAGATGTGACCTATTATATCCAGTTGGTTGCTACATTAAAAAACAGACAGAATCCAATGATACCTCAAGACCACTAAAGTGACATCCCTTTCCCAAGCCACAGCTGCCCTCTGCATCAGGAGCCTCCGACCTACAGGCTGGGCCTCAGAAGCAGACAGTCTGGCCTCCCCAACTTAACACAGGATCCCTGGCTGTTCTTGCACTACCGTGGTCAAGTGTGGCTGCGGCCCCTAGACCATATGCTGTATAGAGTCAAAATTATTTACTAGCTGGTTTGTTAAAAGAAAAAGTTTGCAAGCTGGGCGTGGTGGCTCATGCCTGTAATCCCAGCACTTTGGAGGTTGAGGCAGGAGGATAGATGAGTTTGAGATCAGCCTGGGCTACAAAAGTGAGCTCAAGGTCAGCCTCAACTGCATAGCAAGACCCTGTCTCAAAAAGACAAAAAAAAAAAAAAAAAGGTTTGCTGACCCCTGACCTGGATGACTGCAGTGGCCTCATAAATGTGTCTTCTGCCTCTGCCATTGCTCCTCTGGCCTTGGACAGAGCAGCAGGACACATGCCTGGCTGTGGGCTCCCAGCCCCTGCTCTGCTGCCCACACTCTCTGTCCTCAGCCCAGCAGTGTCTATGCCCTCCACCACACTGCCTCTGGCTGACTCTGCTCCAAGCCTGTTCTTGGAAACATGTCTACCCACTGGCTCTCATAGTCTGTGGTGATCTGCTCACAGCCCCCTCAGTGCATGACCAAGCCTCCTCCAGAGCCACGTGTGCCCAGAGTCCCTCCTCAGGCAGCACTGGCCTCACCTTCTCCATTCCTCCCTGTCTGCCTTGCTTTCTTCCCCAAGTTCTCAGTCCTGATCTCATTCACTAAAAGTGAGACGTGAATACAGAGATATGTGGGTGTGATTTCTCTTTGCTGTCCTCTCTCTCTCTCTGTTTCTAGTTCTCTCTGTCTCTGTCTCTCTCTTTCTCTCACATTCGTTTTTCTGACAGAATCCTTCTATGTCTTTCAAGCTCACCTTGAACTCACTATGTAGCCCCAGCCTGGCTGTGAATTCATGGCAGTTCTCCTATCTCAGCCTCAGGAGTATTAGGATTACAGGCACATGCCAGTATGCCTAGTTTACTTGCCAATTCTTAACCTGGAATCCTCCTTGTCTCCTCTAGTGGGCAGGCTTAGGTTTTCTCTTTTCTCAGTTTGCGGAATAACATGAGCAACTGGCCTTTGTGAGGCCTGGAACCTTTCTCTCAGGAGTCCAGTTCTAGTGCCTTTCCTCTGATACAACATAGGAGGGACAGCGAATGTATCAACACACAGAGTACTGACGCTATGCCTTCTCCAGTTTTGCCTCTTGCTCCCCAACTTGAGGCAAAACATAGATAAGGTAGTTTTCTTGTGTGTGGATGTCTCTTGGAGGTCTCTGTGTGATCCAGAAGACAGGCAGCTTCTCTAACCTATATTCCCGCACATTTTGCGTTACCAAGCTCTTACTTTTTCTCACATTTCTTTTCACTCAAATCTATGACTAAAACATGTCCTCAGGTTTCTTAGTAGAAAAACTCCAACATGTCTAGCTACAGTGTTTTGTTATTTTATTTTTCTTTCTCTCAGCAGCTGTCCAAATGGACAAGTAAAAGGTTTCATATGTCTACTCACAAGTTTTAAATCTTTTTTTAGTAGGCTATGTTATGTTTTATGTCTAGTTGTCCCCTCAAAGCCTCATGCAATCATGGGGCAGGGAGTTCTATAGGTTGAGACTTGACTCAGGAGTCACTGGGATTATGTGTTTTAGTACTGATGAGATTATAGTCTGAGCACTACTGGGAATTATAGTTGTGGTCTGAGGTGGATAGGCTAAGGCAGAGAGCCTGATGTAATTTAAAGGGAGACAGAGAGACAGACTGGTGCTGTTGCTCTCTGCTCCCTTGGTTGGTTGCCCTCTGTCACCATTTTGTTGCTGTTCTGCCATCATGAACTGGATGCTCTCTACTCTGTTCCACTCAGCCTTGGGCCAGGCGAATATGGACTGAAAGCTCCACAAACTGTGAGATAAATAAACCTATTTTTCCTTCATTTTGAGTGTCTAGTATTTGTACCAGCAACGAGTAAAAGTAACTAAGACAAGCTATTTCCTCATTCCTATCTCTTTTTAGTCTAGATTGTGGATTCTTTAAAAAGATTAATTTTCTACATTGAAAAACATCATGGCCCTTAGCTGCAATTGTTCTGTGCAGACGTTTGATGCTAATGAGACTGTCATAAACCTGTCAGGATGCAGATGGAAACTTCTGTCCTTCTGTGTGGTAAGCCCCAGGACTTTGACTTACTTCATTTCTTGTGATACACATATTTGCTATGGGTTCTACTTTTTCTTTCCTCTTATCTGCTGATTCTTCTACCATTGATTTTGGGAGTAGAAGAAGATAGTTCAGATATTGTTCAGTCTGCCCGCTTAAACCTAAGTGGAAGTATCTTTTTCAATTGGGTACTTGTAATGAGTTTATCTCATCTTTCACATGTTGCTTGTAAGCTGGAAGTCATGGCTTATACTTGTAACCCCAGTTCTAGGGAGGCTGAGGCAGGAGGATTACTGTGAGTTTGAGGCCAGCCTGGGCTACATGGTGAGATCCCATTTCAAAAAACTTCCCAAGAAAGTTATTTGTATGTTTGCATGTGACTCTACCACATTATAAGCTTTCAAGAGCAATAATGCTTTGTCAAATAAAACTTTACACCTCCTGTGATGTTCAGCACATTACTTTGGACATGATACAGATTAAAAATCTTTTTTGGATAAATAAATGGTTAAATGTTTGTGACTTGATGAGAAAGGGTTTTTCTGTGTAGCCTACACAGGCCTCAAGCTAATAGTAATCCTCTTGCCTTAGCCTTCTAAGTGATGGGATAGTAGCACTCTTGGCTAAATTTATTTTTAAAAAGATATACCTGCCATAGTGTCCTACTATTTTATTTACATCAGAATGCTACTGTAGCTTATATTTTGTTCTAAAGAGAAGGATATCATTATTCATACTTTGTTCACATTATGCTCATACTGTGTAGCCTTAAAGTAACTCTGTAACATGGAGAAGTAAAGGCAAAGCTTCATACTTGCAGATGGAGCGGTAGTTCTAGTAAGACATATATCAGGTCTGCTGCTAGAATAAAAAACACACTCTCAGCTCCCTGGCACAAGTGCCTGCCTGGAAAGTGCAAGGTTGTGAGTTCCAACCCCAGTTCTGGAAACAAAACAAAACAAAACCACTCTCTCAGCAGTTGTCTGTCATGTTAATTACGAAAAGTCTAAAAGTATTCATCAGACCTATAATAACAGAGCATCTTATCCAGGTACTAATCAAAGAAATAGAGGCAATATTGAGGATACATATGAAGAGAATTTGTACAATTAGAACATGAGTGCATGCAAATTGGAAACCTCCTAAAACTTCTGCATAGTGCATGTAAAACCCTGAGTTTGAGCCCCCCACCCCCAACAAATAAACAACAACCAGAAAAATCCCAAACAAAAATTTTGGCGGCCAGTGATATTTGGCAACTATTAAAAGATTATTGTAATAAAATGTGACCTCTATGCCCAGGCAACACATTGTTTTTACATGCAGAAATTAAAGTAAGCACTTTGGAAAGAAACTCACTGTCTTGGGCCAGTGAGATACTCAGTGGACTAAGCCCTTGTGTAGGCAAGCACAGGGGCCTGGGTTGGATTCCTGGAACCATACGGTGTGCCAGTCCCTCCTCAGGCATGTGGAACTGGCCACAGAGTCTAAGCATAGTGGCTCATGCCTATAATCCCGGGTTGGGGAGGCTGAAAACAGGATCGCTAGGAGTCTGAGCTGTGTAGTGAGACCCAGTACCAAACAAAACACATTAAATAAATGAGTAAGTGGGTAAACAGAGACTTGCTGTCCTGACTGGTGCTATCATAATAGTTCTGTGCTGACATGTGACTACAAAACCTCATAGCTGGGGAGAACCTGTGTGCTTTGTAATTTCCACCTATAAATAGGGTGAAAGTCAAACCCGATGAGGCTGAGTCAGAAGGCCAGACACGAAAGCAGACTGAGCCCAACAAAGCAGGTTGAAAAGCAGTGAGGCCCAGGGACCTCACAAGGAGACTGGGAACTGCTGCCAGGGTAACTGGGAGCGAAGGGTTCTGTGCAGTAGAGCTCTGCCTCGCAGGAGACAGCACCAGGCACCGATGGTGGGAAGGGCTGTGGTTTTAGGAGCCCTGGCTGTTGAATGGGCTTACACAAACAGAGGCGATGGGAGCCAGTCATGCAGCATGACCTCACCAAGTCTTCATTTTTCTTTTCTTTTTTTAAGGGTGCTGGAGATTGAACTCTTGTGCTTAGCAAGTACTTTCAGTGCACTATACCTCTACTCTTCAACGCGACCTCTTGATCTGATCAAGAGATGCAGCAAACAGGCCATGGGTGGAGCTGCTACCTCCCAAACACACTGTATCACTCCACAGTAGCCTTCCCATAAGCACAAGGAGTATGTTTTGAAATCACAGTGACAAGTGTGAATAGTGCATGTGCCAGTACCAGAGGCATTTATTCACATCAGTAAGCGTTATGTGCTGTAACTAGATGCATGTGCCATACTGACATATAGCTGGTAAAGTAGTGGGTGTGTTACACTGCATCCGTACAGAGACAAAATGTGTCATGCTATGACCTCATAGTGGCCACGGTGTTATTAAGCATTAGGAGTGTTTCAGTTCCATTGCAATCTTATGGGACTACTTTTGTATTTGTGGCCCACTGCTGACCAAAATGTCTCATGATAAAGGGCTGGCCAAATACCTCAGTGGAGTAAAGCAACTGCAAGCAGACACACAGGGACCAGGGATTCGATCCCAGGCCTGCTGTGCCAGCCCTGCCCCCAGGGCATGCTGAGATGGCAATTGAGACTGGACGTGGTGGCGTGTGCCTGTAATCCCAGTTCTTGGGAAGCTGTAAACAGGTAGATCACTATGAGTCTGATCTAGTAGTGAGACCCTAAACACAATGTAGTCTGTTCCCTAAAATACAAAACAAACAAATAAACAAACAACAATAAAAAGCCTCAAAATGTCCCATGCCTGTGTGGCACAGAGGTACCACTGGAACTTAGCCTTTCTTCTGAACTCTGAAGTCTCATGCTCAGCTTGTAGTGTGACATCTCTAACTGGATATTGTATAGGGACCTGAAACTCACTGATTCTAGATGAACATTTCATTTCTCCTGTGTCCATCTCCTATGTCCCCTTGGTGACAGCCCCACCTGTCAAGCTCTCCAGGAACAAGATCTGGGAAAGATTCAAGTGGGCCCAAGTAAGTCAAGTATGGAGTGTGGAGAAATTGTGCTTGGAGCATAGCAGAGATTTAAGACGAATGTTCACAGAGTTGACTAGCTACAGACTTCTGGGCAGATTTCCAGTGTGTTTTTAGGTGAGAAAGAAATTGGAGTGAGTCTCAGAAGCATGCTGCCATAACTGAATTGTGTTGCTCATTCCACACCTTCACGTAGCTTGGAAAAGAGCACTCAGCCATTGACTGGAGTCTAACTCTCCCTGAAGACTTGCAATTCACAGAAGCCTTTAAGGTGGCTCTGCTACTGCTACTGCTACTTCCTCCTTAGTGAATTATCTCTTCTGCTTTCCTAGACCATTGAGACTTGCATTCATCTGTACTCAGATCTCCAACACTTGTCCCCATCCTTTCTCCCAACTGACTTCACTGACAAGTAGTCCAGAGGAGGGCCTCCCACAGTTGGGGACTGTGGGAGGAGCTAGGGCCTCACTATGGTAACTAGAGCATCACCAATGCCCCACCCACCTGACCTCCTCAGAATCTCTAGTCTCTGTCCTTGAAAATAGCCCGGCCAGCTTTTCAGTCTCTGTGCTACCATTCAATGGGAGGATGCCTCACATCTCCAAAGAAAGTTAAGGGAGGTAAGGTCTATGTATACCCACCAGAAAGAAGCACTGTTCACATAAACTGGACGCTGCAATATTTGAAGAACTCATATCTTGTTGGAGAACAAAGGAAAACCAAAAAATTATATGTCTGAAGGGTCTTAATAGCAACACGGATGTAACTTTTATGGCACAGAAAGTACTTGAAGAATGTAAACTTATTCATCCCTCAACATGAAATGGAGTAAAACAGTTTGCATTATGTGTAGGGATGCCTTGATTACTTGGGAATGGAAAGAAAAAAATCAAGTAGATCTAAAGATCCCCCTCTTTAAGAAAGATCAGAGGTTTTTGAAGTTGCCATGTTAATGATGTGGATACATACCTTGAGTTATTGTATGAAGGTATTCCTGATTCCGCAGCTTGCTTGAAATCCTGGCAACTTGGAAACATTGCTGTTGAGTGAGACTGTTCTGGGTACACCAGCAAGAGTCCTCAGAAAAGACTAAAGCCAAGTGTTAGCTACTGCTATGGCTTATGTCTAGTTGTCCCCCCCAAAGCCTCATGCAATCATGGATGGGGACTTCTATAGGTTGAGACTTGACTCATGAGTCACTGGGAATATGTGATTTAGTACTGATCTAGAGTTTGAGACCTGATCCTTGATCTCTGCGATTATGTGTTTTCAGTACTTCTGGGATTATGGGTGTAGCCTAAGGCAGACAGGCTGAGGCGGAGAGCTAGAATGTAATTTATTATTTTATTATTATTATTATTTTTTTAATAAGAAAGACAATATAATAGTTTCAAAACATGTTAGTAGTACATTCACAATAATTGACACATTGCATAGGGTTGTCTTCATAATAGTTATATAGAGCACAGGGTGTAGACATGGAGAATTTTCTGATCGATACTGGTAAGGAAAGAGAAAAGAAGAAAAAAAAGAAAAAGAGAAAAAAAGAAAAAAATTTTCTTCTCTTTGAGCTGAGAGGAAGTAACTGTATACACAGTCCAATGTTCCTTAATTGCACTGGGTTACTGGTGAAACTGGCGATGTTGGAGGTTGTTGATTTAAGCCTCTTACAGGTCATCATACTAATCTAGCTCTGTGTTTTATGCCACATAATTAAGTTTTTCTGCTGGATTGAATGTAATTTAAAGAGAGACAGAAAGACAGA
>PVJA010000329.1:0-180906 GCA_004027025.1 Myocastor coypus | reverse complement strand
GTGTTCTTTTGTCACTTACTTACTGTGTCTCCTTGGCCCTTCAGGCTCTGGCTGTCCTGTCAGAGGAAACCAGTTCTCAAGAGTGTGAGCACCAAGGCACGACCTTAGAATGTTGTATTCTTCAGTTGCAAAAAGCTAGGCTAGAACCTGGACACTGGTGTCTCACGGGTGCATCCCTGTGTGAGGCTCTGTGAGAAGCCATCCTCTGTCTTTCTTATCTCACCCCATTCGAAGGATCCTGGTTCAACCATGAAAAAACTTAGCTCCCCTTGGCTGTCATCTGGTGAGTTGGTTCTGGCCATAGTGGCCACGGGGCTGAGGAGGCACAATTCCTGACAGAAGTTGTCAGAGCACAGCGTGCTGTGCTTGCAGAGCTTTGTGTCACCTAGGTTTACAGCATGACACCTGCAGACCACTTGAAGGAAGGCACTAGCCTATCCCTCAGAATTCCACCTTAGCTGTCTTTGTCTGTTTTTTAAATGAGGAGACCCTTACAGATCTTGATCTGTGCACAGTGCTGCCCATTGTTTGGATACGGTTTTATTTATTTATGTATTTATTTATTTATTTTTGTATTGGAGGGAAGGGTCTACGGGGTGTTCAGGGTCTCACTACTAGATCAGACTTGTAGTGATCCACCTGTTTCCAGCTTCCCAAGAGCAGGGATTCTGGGTACTCACTACCACGCCCAGTCTCAGCACACGCCGAGGGGCGGGGCCAGCACAGCAGGCCTGGAGATCAAACCCGAACCTATAGCCCCAGTGCCTGCTTGCAAGTTCTTTAATCCGCTGAGCTATTTGGCCGACCCTCTGAGTTGTTTTGTACTTTTTAGATTCATAAAGTCAAATGTGGTAGCCCTTGTTATGCAAATCCCCAGTGGGAATAATTTCAAGGACCAATGCATGTCTAAATCCATTGAAGTCTCAAACCTGTTTACATCTTAAACATAGCTAAGCCTCTAAATTGACCTGGAAGTATGCATGCGGGGAAACCTAGGGTGTCCTGCACTGAGTCAAGTACTTCTCTTAAGTCTGGAACAGAGGATCTGGCCTAACCTTGCTCTGGGATCGGCACTCATGTCTGCACACAGAGCAGACCTCTGCGCCCGAGTCTGCGGTGACTTGGCTCCTGGTCATCTTCCCTGGATGTGTGATGATGATCGCTGGGCACAGACGGCCGCCTGTGCTTCGGTGCACAGCCCCTTGGGCACCAGGATGCGCAGCAGAGCGATGTGGGCACGGGAGTGGGCGGAAATCTTCTAATATGTCACAATAATAACAATGCCGAATCCTATGGCTGCTCAGCTTCTCCTAGGGCGTCCACCCACACGGCAGCCTGCTTGGTTTACAGTGCTGTGTGAATGCTAGACAACCAGCAACTGATAACGCAAAACCAGTGTGGGAACTGGGGGGAAGAAGATAGCAGCTTACACCAAGGGGAAAATGAAGTGAAATTAGAACAGACAGTAACACAATTTATGGTGCCTTTTTTTTTTTTTTTTTTTTTTTTTTTGTAATTAAAAAGAACCAGTAAATAACTTTACTCAAGAAATCTGAGAATCTTACAATCCCATCTGTGCTAGACGAAGGCCTTATTTAGAAATCAACTCTAAAGAAACTTAAGAAGCTTCTACTAAGGTATTAGGAATAAGGGCCGGCCAGAAAGCTTAGCAGACTAAAGCACCTGCTAGGCAGAGCGCAATGAGCAGGGTTCAGTTCCCAGCATGCCATGCAGGCCCTGCCCCCTGGGATGCGCTGAGACGGTGGGTGAGACTCGGAGTGATGGTGCAAACCTGTAATCCCAGCGCTTAGGAGGCTGAGAACAGGGGGATCACTAGCAACCTCGTTCTGGGTAGTGAGACCCTGTAAACCCTGTGCTAAAATATAAAAATAAATAAAAATAAAAAACGGAGTATTAGAATAGGTAAAAAGATCCTTGTTTTGAGTACTACGACAATCTGGTTCAGGTTTTATTACCTACATTCTTGTCCTGTGGCCTGGCTGTAGAGAGGGATGCTAAAAAGGAGTGATTCATTGTACTGTTAAGGGTCTACACATGTTGTCCTTTGTTGAAATGTCAGTGGATTTTTATGTCCCCAACAAACAAATTCTTAGTAACAAGGCACACATCCACCTCTGAGGACAACTTTACAAAAGTAAAATAATGTGTCATCCATGCAATCTGCGATTTAACAAATGTTTAACTGTATTTCTAAATATCTCATTTTGCTGTTTAGAAAAGTTCTCTACCAAGATCCACATGCCACCTTCTGGGGTCAAAAGTAAAAGATAGGACCAGCCAAATAGCTCAGCAGATTAAAGCACCTGTAAGCAGGTGCAGGGGTTAGGGGTTTAATCCCTGGGCCTACCATGCTGGCCCTGCCCCTGGGGCGTGCTGAGATGGCAATTGAGACTGGGCATGTTGGCTCGCACTTGTAATCCCAGCCCTTGGGAGGTTGAACACAGGCAGATCACTACAAGTACGATCTAGTAGTGAGACGCTGAACACCCACCCTGTCGCTGTAGCCCAGTGGTTCTCAACCTTTCTAATGCCTTGACCCCACAATACAGTTTCTCATGTTGCAGTAACCCCAAACCAAAAAATAATTTTGGTGGCTACTTCAAAAATGTAATTTTGCTACAGTTATGATTCACAATGGCTTTAGGTGACCCCTGTGTTTTGGTCATTTGACCCCGGCTGGGGTCTCGACTTATAGGTTGAGAACTGCTGCATAGACCCTTCCCTAAAAAACAAATTAAAAAAAGTTAAAAATAGAAGAGTTTCATAATAATTTTTGAAAATATTTAACTGCTTTGAGCAACAAGAAAAGTTTTTTTTTTTTTTTAAAGAGTATTAAATTAATTAAAATAATTCAATTCAACGTTTAGTCTCACAGTGTGAGCAGTCTTATATAAGTTGAAAAGTAAAATTTTAGGGCTGGGGAGATAGGTCAGTAGCATAAGCACTTGCCTGGCAAGCACAAGGTTCTGAGTGCAATCCCCGGTGCTAAAAAAAAAAAAAAAAAAAAAAAAAAAAAAAAAAAAAAAAAAAAAAAAAAAAAAAAAAAAAAAAAAAAAAAAAAAAAAAAAAAAAAAAAAAAAAAAGCCATATCTTTAAAGTTAAATTTTATAAATGAATCCAAATTATATTTCACTCCAAATGTTTTCCAAATACCCTCATTTTGGAGAGTTGAAGGAAAGTACTTTATTTGCGTGAATTAGGGGTGTATCTCTCAATCTCTTTCACTTACAAAATGTTTTCTTTTTCCTTGAAAGTAAAATTGCCTCACTGATGCCAGGAATCCTATGATTATATACTCTTGGACAAAACCTACCTTCTTAATTTTGTCACATTGTTTCATTAAGTTCAGCAATGTTGAGGTGATAATAAATGATATCTATGGTCAGTGACTGAGTTTCCTGGTAGAGGACATTGTATGACGTCCACTTTTATTCAGTTAAGTCAGCAAGGTAAACGAGTCCTTTGTGATGGTTGGGGCAGCGACAGGCTCTGGGGTGTGACCGTGGGGGCTGGGGGAACAAACTTCCTGCTCTCTGGCTGGGTCATAGAGAAGTGACTTTGGGGGTCAGTGTCTGGTTCCTGATCTTCTTCCTTGTCTTGGTTTACTTTTCTTTCCTTTGTCTTTCCAAAGGGGGTGCAACTCACTGTGCAACTCAGACTGGCCTTGAGCTCACTTTGTAGCCTAGGCTGGTCTCGAACTCACAACCATCCTCCTGCTTCAACCTCCTGGTTGCTGGGATTACAGGCCTGAGATACTACACCTGGCTTGGTTATTTTTATCTCTTTGTTGAGATAAAAATACCTGATGTTCAGAATTAAGGAAGGAAAGGTTTAGTTAGCGCACAGTGTGTGGAGGGCTCAGTGCGTACTCCGCTGGCTTCAAGGCAGAGGGCACGAAAGCAGCAAGGGCGCAAGGGGCCGGGAGAGCGAGCCTGATTTCCTCCCTCGTATTACAAGCAGGTCACCTCCACGGGGCGGGTGGGGGTGTAGCACTGGCGCCACTTCCACGCCCTCCTGTTGCACAGGCTGAGGATGCCTACAAAGTAAGGATCCAGGCCCCTGCTGGGTCACGTGATTAAACTCGTAAAATTTCTCAAGTTGACACAGTGAATTACATTCTAGAGCAGTAAGGGCGTGTCCTCTGCAAGGCAGGACCAACCACGACTGAGTTACGCAGCTAAGCTTCAGACTCCTCAAACTGACGAACCTTAACACCCCTGGTCCTGTTCCCTTACTCTGCTTCCAGACAGCTGTGAATGCGGCAGGTTTGCTGTGCCATACCCCTCCTCCACGCACTTCCGGCCTGGCAACCCACCCGCCATGGACCGAGAGCCTCTGAAACATGAACCAAATTAAATATCTCCTCCTTTTAAATTGTCAGGTGTTGTTGCCCAGCAGGGAGAAATGGGATTAATGCACCATTAAAACCCACACAACCCAGAAATGTGGACTGCGGTCTTATAAACTGGCAGGCCCCCCCCCCCTCCCCCCGCATCTTCTTGATCTGGCATGATATAGGAAAATGGAGATCAGAGCTCTGGGGAGAGTGGAGAAGAGTTGAAGTGTCTGGGAAAACTCAGACAAGTAAAGAGAAGCTCGAAGATTCCCTCTGGGGGCCGTTGGTGAATTCTCTGCCTTTATAGTTAAATGCGGCTGTTGAGCTGATGTCCTAGCAGTCAAAGGAAGAGATCAAGCTTGCTGAGATTTCTTGGCTTCTGTGTGTGTGTGTGTATGTGTGTGTGTGTGTACATGCACTAAGTGAGAATTTACACTTTAAACATGTGAAGCAGGAAGGTTATTTAATTTGTAGGGGAAGATGGGCACATTTCAACACATACATATATATTTCTGTATTAAAGATAGCACCCCATGGATACCCCCCAAATGCTGTACTCTTAAATAGTTTGGGAACTGATTGGTTGCTAGGGACTCCATATGTTGCTATGCTTTATTTTGGAACAGGCTGAAACTTCACTAGGTTTCATTAAGTCACTTTTCACCCCTATTTTTTGAAAGACTATTTTTTCTTCCAAAGAATTTAAGACATTCTTTTAGCTATTCCTAGGAAGAAAATTTAAGTGGAACTATCTTTTTTTTTTTTTTTGCTGTATATAATATGTATATAAATATATCCTTAATAGTCCAAGAAAGTTATTTATTTATTTATTTGTTTGTTTATTTATTTATCTCATGGCTGGCTCAGCCTGCCCAGGGGGTGGGGCTGGTGCTGGGGATCGAACTGTTGTCCCTGTGGTTGCGTAAGCTTGCCTAAGCAGGCACTTTAGACCATTGAGCCATCTCGCTGGCCCCTCAAGAAAGTTTTAGATTGCCCATTAATGGAGCTTATTGAAGTTAAAATGCCTAACCAATGGTAAATTTAGGACAGTGACAAATTAATATGCTGGTATATATCAAAGACCTTCTCTCTCTCTCTCTCTCTCTGGAAAAAAGAAACTTTTCACTTAACTTGTTCTCTGTTAATTTTTAGGAACTTATCTAACTTTGTAATTATTGTATAAATGACTAAGAATAATAAGTGTAATTGCATAGGTATTTTGAATTTTGGTATAGAAGTTGCTGTATCTGACGATAGATATATTCGGTGTTCATCTCTTAAACGTTACTCATTTGCAAGGCTTCTCTATTTTTTTGATCACTACAGAAGTCTGAACATAAATAGTTTCTATGATTATGCTGATGTAAGGGTAGAAAATGGTCCAAAACTTCTTTGTTTCTGTCTTCTCTGTAAAAACTTCAACTCTTACATAACGTCTGCCAAGTTCTTCCGGGCTCCAGGCTCACAGCGTGTTTTCTCTTTCTCTGGTTCCCCATAGTGAACCCCTTTACTGCTGATGGCACCCAAAGTTGCTAAGGTTGATGCATATGCCAGCTGCTGGCTCTAGTGCCCTGCTGGCCTCTGAGCTGTACAGTCTCAGCTCTTGCTGCTGTTGAAGTCACCTTGAAAACAGTTTCTCCTTGTTTTTCAAAAGTTGCTGGTAGATTTTATGGTCTAGTTTCTTGCCCTGGGACAAGAGGCCTCTAATACTAGATCAACCGAAGTGGTAGGACCTGTGCTCTACTCCACTCTCCTGTACTCTGGCTGTGTTCACTACCTTTGCAAGGAGGTTCTTTGGATCTTTAGGTAGATGGCTATCTGGAGAACACAGACCTGTCAACCTAAGGTGAGCAAAGCTGAGCTTTGAGTCAGGGGATACTGCTGCATGGAAGTGCTCCAAAGCATCATGGAAAGAAGTTCAGAGTTACTTGAGACACCGGATAGCTCAGGCTAACCTTGAGCTTGCAGTGATCCTCCTACCTCAGCCTCCCAAGTGCTGGAATTACAGGCATGTACTGGCCTACCTGGCTATTCTGCTTTTTTAAAAGAAAAAAGGGAATTGAGGTTACATCGGTGCCAAGTGGACTTTCACATTCATGGGTACTCCAAAAAGGAGTCTATAAATTAACAATGTTTATGTCTGACCTCAGACTTTCCTTATGTTTTTCATGTGATGCTTTATACTTCTAGAGTTGGTACCGCGAAAGTTTTGCCTGAGAAATCATGATTTTATTCATTTCTTTTGTTGCTGTTCAGTTAATTTTGTTGCTGTAATTTTTTTTTTTTTTTCCAGGCTCTGTCAGGTTTTATTAATGAAAACTTTTGCTTGGTTTATTTTTCACCGGTCTCTTCCGGCATGCTTCTAATGACATCGCAATCACCTGGATCAGAGATTGTAGTGTGACACTCTGCAGTATTTCCCACACGCTGTGCCGAGCTCTATATTATTGCTGCTGTCTTGGTGACACCAGTTTGGGCCAACATGGCATAGTACTTGATTTCAGATTTCCCCAAGGCTGGATCGTTGTGGGCAAGGATGACCAATTTTGCTTTGCCCTGTCTGATCGTCTTTAGCGTCTGCTTGTACCCCAGTACGTACTTCCCACTTTTCATACAAGTTGGAGCCTAGAGTTGAGGGACTCCAGAGATTCTTTTCATCTTCTTTGAGGCCACCATCTTCCTGCCTTAGGTGCGGATGGCCCTCACTCAGGAGCAGCCACCAAGATGGTCAGGGAGCAAGAAAAGGGCTCTAATCATTTTGTCAAGTAGTTTTTCAACTTCCAAATTATTTCTAGTTCTTGTCATAAGTCAGCCGGCTGCAACTGGCTAACATTTTTTAACCCTTTCAACAACAGTGAAGTGAGACTTATGATCATCTAGTGTCTGTATCTCACAGAGGCTTCTCTGTTTATGTCACTGTGTATTCTGCCTTTTTCTTGAGTCCTTGCTTAAAAGTCAGCTGATGGAGCTATCCAGGGGCGTGCCAGGGATGCAGCTAAGTTTGAGGAAGTTTTCAATATGAACTGTGTGTCTGAACTTCATAGCCTTATGATTTCCAATTTAGTAATTATTGAAATAATCAATGAGATGCTCCGCAGATGGCACTGAAGTCTTGGGACATACGTGTCCTTGTCCTCTGTGACAGATGATCTGTGTAGTAACTGCTCTTTCCTATAGGATTTGGAGATGAGTGATTCAAAGTGCCTCTCATGCTTCCCCGTCAAAGCCTAATTTTTTTTTTTTTTTTTGAAGGGAGGAAAGGTTTATTTAGTTCACAGTTCCTGGAGGTTTCAGTTCATATTCAGCTGTCTCCAAGGCTGAGTGGAATGGCAGAGAGCTTCAAGTTCATGGTGACGGGACAGCAACAAAATGGCGACAGAGGCAACTGGCCAACCAGGGCAACAGAGAGAGAGTGTTTGTCTGTCTTACAATTCATTCAGGCTATCCCCCCAGGCTGGGGAAGGTACACACACCCATAATCCCAGTAGTACTAAAATCCATAATTCCAGCAGTACTAAGACACATAACCTCGGTGGATCATGAGTTAGTCTCAAACTCTAGAAGTCCCTGCCCCATGACTGCATGAGGCTTTGGGGTGACTAGACACAAACCATAACATTCTGCCCCTGGGCCCCCAAAGTCTCATGTATATCCCTTTGTGCAAAAGGCATTTTAATCCCTCTTGAAGAGTTACCAAATTCCCAACAGTTTCAGCATTGCTGAAAAATCCAAGTCCTAGTCTCCTCCAAGATCCAAGGCAAACTCTTCACTGGGAGTCCATGTAAAAAAGAAAAGTTAAACACATCTAACATTCAGAAGCACAAGATGAACATTATCATTCCAAAAGCTGTAGACAACAGGGGAATACAAAACACTGGGACCAGCACCAGTCCAAATTCCAGCAGGGCAAACATAAAATCCAATAGCTCCAACTGGAGCATCTGAAGCAGTCCGCGCTTGAGTTATGAGCTCCAAAGGCCTTACATGGCTCCGCCCCTATGCCACTCTTGGTGGTAGCTCCCATGGCTTTTCTCTCGGGCTGACTTTGCTCCCTCTTTGCGGTTTCCCTTAGATGACCCACATTTCTGGTTTTTCCAAAAATCTGGGATTTCCACTGAATTGGCTTCTCACTCTCTGCTTCACACACTGCCCTTTTAGGGGCACACTGCCTGGCCTCCCAAAAGCCTAATTTTGTTTAAAGCCACCTGAGTTATCACAGTTGCTTTGATTTATACTGCTAAAGTTTGTGGCTTTCCGCATTCAGCATTACACATGAATTGTAGCCCTGCGCTGACTGCTGCTCCCCTAACTTGTAATATTTAAGCTTTATTTTTTAATTCTAGGTGTTGAATTACAGAATGTTCAAGCATGAAGAAAATCTATCTGAAACTGACAAAAACCATTATAATTCTTCAGACATTTTCTTTCAGTTTTCATTAAACTGATTTATTTGGACTTGAAAACCATTTTTTGAGATGAAAATTTTATCATATAAAGTTTACAATCCTTACAACAAGGTTCATTAATATTGTAGCAAGTGTTAGCATTTCATCCTAAATTACTACTATAATGATTTATGAAACCATTTCATTGATATATAATTGGTATATATAATCTGTGACTATTTACTGTATAGAACTTGCAGTCTTCCAGCTATTATCAACATCAATTAACATATTGATCACTTCTGAACATTTAATTGTGTCCCCTGGCCTTTTATGTAGTTGAAAGCATTTAATATAATATACCAACAGGAATTTAAAAATTATATAATACAGTATCATAAGTCCTAGACCCTCTATTGTGCAGGATATCTCCAGATCTTATTTACCTTGCCTAACTAAAACTTAGTATTTACTGACCAACAACTCTCCGTTACCCCTAGTCCCTGACAACCACTAATCTATTATCTGCTTCTGAGTCCTGTAAATTCCACATACAGATGAAGGTGTCCAATGCCTGTCTTTTCCTATCTGCCTTCTTTCATTTACAGCGTCCTTCAGGTCCATCCGTGCTGTCACAAAGGAAAGGAATTTTTAAAATGTCTAATATTTCATTGATCATATATGTCATATTTTCCTTATCCATGCATCCATTGGTGTACTCTGGCTAATTTTGTGTCTTAGCTATTGCAATGAATGTAAGAATGTAGGTATTTTAAGGTTCAGGTTTCAATTCCATTGAATATACACCTATAGGTAGGATCACTAGATCACATGATAATTTGATTTCATATATATATTATATATAATATATATAAATATAATATTTCTTTATAGATAGATACAGGGTCTTGCTATACAGTTCAAACTCATAGTGATCCTCCAGTCTAAGCCTCCCCAGTGCTGGGGTAATAGGTCTGCACCATGCTGTCTGGTTCTAGGGCTGGTATGACACGTAGTACTGGGGATTGAACTTGAGACCTTATACTTGCCAGGCAGGAGCTTATGCTGCCATTCTGTCTCCCCACCCCCTGATTTCAATTTTGTGAGCCATGTAAATATGATTTCTATTTTTGCAGTCTCTCCAACATGGTAAAAGGCTCCCTTTTGGGTACATCATGCATGATTTCTGCTTATGATCTTTTGGTGACAGCCATCCTAACAGGTAGGGTCTGATATCCTATTGTATTTTTTAAAAATTCATTTTAATGAGAAAAAAAGATAAAATGGTAGTGGGACAGCTTCATAACAAGTTAGTGGGATGGTTACAATAATTAATACAATGCATACTGTTGTCTTCATAGTAGTTACTCAGAGGACATAGTATAGACCTGATATCTTGTCTGAACAATATTAGTACAAAATTTATTCTCAATGAACTAAGACAAAGTAGCTGTATATCTATCCTTACTCTCTTGTGTGTGTATATATATATATATATATATATATTTCTTTTTAAAGTTTCTAATGCTAGGATAAAATATTATACTATATCTTATAAAGAGATTGTAAGTCAGAGATGCAGTATGATTATAAAACAAAGAGTATAATTCAATGATATTCAGAAAATTAATTAAACTAATTGAAAATTAAATATTTCAAAACAAAATTCCAAAATTCAAATCAAACTGTGAGTCCAACTTAGAGGTCAGAATGTTGTGTATCATATGTACAAATCTGTAACCAATTCAGAGTACTTGCATAGTATTTGAATAGGTTACTATGTCTAAAAATATCAACTAAGACAAAGTTTCCATGGTAGTAAAGAATGACTAAGAATGAAACATATCATAAATACTGGAATGGCAAATATATGACCAGAACTTCTAACAGTTTGGAGATAGGACATTGCACAAAGTTCTACTATGCTGTGGTCATGGACAGTGTCCATGATGCTTACTGGTGTCCAGGTGTCACTTGTGAGACTGAGCTACTGCTATTTCCTTGATATCCACTCTGTAGAATCGGGCAGAATCATGACCTATAGGGTGCAGGTGAAGCCCATTTGTAGAATATGCTGATGGACATATTCTGCTGCTGTATACAAAAGAACAGTTGAAAGACTGCTGTTGTATATCTCTTTTTCTCCTGTGTTAGTTGTTTGCCCGATTTTGTGGGTTCTTTCCATTCCCCTTCATGGGATTGTGGTCATTTTGATCCCTCTGTAGAATATATTTGAGTAAACTGTGTAGGGTTGGCTATGTCATCATGAAATTCCTTAGGTTTTTTTTTTTTTTTTTTTTTTCCCTAAAAGCATTTCGGTTCTCCATTATAGTTCAAAGAGAGTTTTGCAGGATATATCAGTCTGGGTTGAAGTTTGTTTTCTTGCATGACTTGCAGCACTTTGCTCCATGTTCTTCTTGACTTGATGGTTTGTGAAGAGAAATGGGCTTTTCTTTAAATGTGATCTGTTTCTTTTCTCCAGCAGCTTTTTGTATAGTGTTCCTAGGTTGAATTTCTGGGATCTTTATTATATGTGTGGGTGTGGTTTTAATTTAGTTGATGTTATTTGGAGTCCTATATATTTCAGTTACTGAATGTCAAATTGTTTGCCCATATTTGGGAAGTTTTCTGTTACCACTTTTGCCCATATATATATATTTTTTATGTCATTTGTATTGACTCCTTTCTCATTGATGCCTATTAGTTTTATGTTGTTCATCTTTGCATTGTCTTGCAGATGTTGAATTATTTTTTTTCTTGCATTCTAGTTGTTTTTCAGAGATCTTTTTTTACTTCTTCACTAGCTGCAATAGTGTCTTTAAGGTCTGAAAGTTTATTTTCACTTTCATTGAGATAGTTTTTCCAGCTTATGATTGAGGTTTTAAGTTCCTGTATAGCACTTTGAATCTGTTTCCTGCATTCTGTTGCTTTCCTATATTGCTCATTCAAGGATTTCATCATTTTTCTATTCTCCTCTAGTTTTGTTTTTATCAGTGTCTGTTTTAGAAACACTTAGTACTTCTTTCATTATAGTTGTCATTTCTTCTTTTACTTCAGAAATTATTTCTGATCTGATTTACTCTATACCTTTTTGCAGTTGTTTCTTTACTTCTGATGCTATTATTTCAGAGATTTCAGGTGTCTGATTTCCAATTTCTTCTATGCTATTGTCCCCTGCATGTGTTCTGGGTGGGCTTGGAGTCTGAGAGCACATTTTGGTCCTTCTCTATGTCATTTTCTCTAGCTCTGCCTTCTTACCTTTGGTGTAGAGTTCTTACTTTAGCACCAGATTTGGATCTACCAAGTTCAAACTTGTCCAGGTGTGCCTGGCTTGGGTCTGGCTACTGAGTTGCACTTCTTCCTGCTGCAACCCTTGGAGGCAAACCTGCTGTGCCACTCTGGCAAGATGTTCTGCTCTGGGATGAGCCGGTGGGTCTTGTCTCTGCCCTCTCTGTAGGGCGTTCTTCTGCAGTTTTCCACACTGGGCTTGTGTGATGGATGAAGTTCCACTCACATGCCAGGCATTGTTGCTGGGTCGAATGAGTTTCTGGTGGGCGCAGTGTGGTCTCCCGCACACCGTGGGCCTGGTTGCTGGGCCGAATGAGTTTCCGTCAGTCCAAGGGCAGTCTCCTGTTGTGGTTTTGATTTTCCTTTTCCTCATGACACTTGATGTTCAGCACCTGTTCATGTTCGGTCATTTGTACATTATCTTCAGAAAATTGCCTATTCAGTTTTTTTGCCCTCTGTGGCAAGTTGGCAACTGGTTGTCAGCTTGTAACATCCACCTGACCTGAACCTGCACGGTGCTGGGTGTGGGAGGCCCACCTGAGGATTGTTGCCAACAAAATAAAAAGAATGGGAGAAGACGAGGTAAGGCTTTGGAGTTATTGGTTTTCCTGGAGCTGCTATTGGACCTTGTCTTTCTTTCTTTCTTTCTTTCTTTCTTTCTTTCTTTCTTTCTTTCTTCTGTCTGTGTGAGACATGATCTCATTATGTAGTTCAGGCTGGCCTTGAGCTCATTTTTGTGGCCCAGGCTGGTCTCAAACTCACACCTATCCTCCTGCCTTGGCCTCCCCAGTGCTGGGATTACTGGCGTGCGCCACCATGTCTGGCCTGGCTTTCATGATGAACTCAGCTCCTCTCATCATCAAAGAATCTTGGGACTCTAGTATTGCTGGGAATGGCCACAGTGTATTTTGCTGGAGCTCTGTTCCAGCAATGAGCTGTGAGCATTGCTTCCAGGCTCTGGAGAGGAAGATGTGCACTGCTCAGGCTCCTATAGAAGCTTGTTGCATTGGTTTTCCTGATGGGAACTCTGCTGTCTTCATCCTTGGAGGAGCTCAGAACCTCACTGCTGCTGAGGCTGACTTTGATACCTTTCAAGGGAACTCTGCCTCTTACTTTGAGTGTTGTTTCCTAGCCCCAGGGCAGAACCCACAACCTGCTAGTACGGATCCTTCATCCCCCTGGCACACACTTGCTGGCTTTCCCTGTGTGACCGTTGGGCCATTCCAACACAGATCCATGAAACAGGCCTGCATGAGACATGGTTGTGGGCTATTGCCCTCTAGCTATAGTTATGGGGTTAATGTTATGGCTTCCAGGTCCACAGCTGGACTCTTGCACGACATCATGGGATCCAGGCCCTCAGCTGGATTCTTTGATCTGCAGTGTAAGAGCAGATTTTTTTTTGTGCTCCTTTTTTTTGTATTTGACTCTTTGGGTGACTATTGGAAAATAATATTATAATTAAGTGTCCTGTATTGTATTGTTTTTGTGTAACCACTATTACACCCCCTCAAAATTTCTTTTTAAGTTTGCTTTCTATGCTGAATAATAAGAATTTCTAACATTTAAGAATGTTAACTCTTTATTAAAGTATGTTCTACAAATACTTCATCCATCCCCACAGATTATGTTTCCATTTTGTGATTGTTTTGCTTTGTACTGTATAGATTCTTTAATTTCTGCTTGAGCTTTGTTAGAATCCTGTTTATTTTGAAGCCTATACTTTTAGTAAAATAGACAAGAATTCATTTTCCCAGTCAAATGTCTGAATACCTTCTAACTGTGTTTTCTCCTGACAGGGTTGCTTTGGGCTTTGCATTTAGGCCCTTAATCCATTTTCGTTTGTTTTTATTTTTATTTTTATTTTTAGGACTGGAGTTTGCACTCATGACCTTGCACTTGCCAGGCAGGCCCTTGTGCTGTGGAGCTATCTCCTCACCCCCTTGGGTTTGTTTTTGTGCATGGTGAGAAGTAAGGGTCCAATGTCATTCTTTGAACGTGGGTACCCAATTTTCTTGCCACCATTTGTAGAAGGAACTCTTAGCATTATATGTATTCTTGACAGCCTTATCAAAGATCAATTAATGATACATGTATGAAGTTATTTCTGGGCTATCTATTCTGCTCCACTGTTCTCCATGTCCGTTTGGACATCAATATAATATATTTTTGATTACCATAGCTTTATAATCTGTTTTAACATCAGGGGCTTTAGTTTTCTTGCTCAAAATTGCTTTGGCTATTTACAATCTTGCTCCAAATGAGTTTTAGGTTTTTTTTTTTTTTTTCTGTAAATGAATACCATAGGGATATTTTGATGGAGACTATATTGAAATTATATAGACTGCATTCAGAAGAATACATAATTTAGCATAGGATTAATACTATACCTTTCTATTTGTTATAAAATTTATTTCATTGCCGGGCGTGGTGGCGCATGCCTGTAATCCCAGCACTCGGGAGGCAGAGGCAGGAGGATTGGTGCGAGTTTGAGACCAGCCTGGACTACAAAAGTGAGCTCAAGGCCAGCCTCAACTGCATAGTGAGACCCTGTCTCAAAAAGACAAAAAAAAAAAAAAAAAAAAAAATTTATTTCATCAACATTTTATAGTACTTAGTAAATAAATCTTTTAGCTTCTTAATTAATTTTATTCTAAGTATTTTATTCTTTTTAATGGTATTGTAAATGAAATTTCTTTCTTTTCAGGTTAAACATTTTTTAGTGTATATATAGATTCACAACTGATTTTTATACCTTAATTTTATGTCCTTTAGCTTTCCTGAATTCACTTATCCTAAATTTTTGGAGTGTTTTCTGCATATAAGATCATATCAGGTGTGGATAGAGATACTTTCAGTTTTACCTTTTACTTTTTAATTTTACTGGTTTCTTGCCTGACTGCTGTGGTCAGGAATTCTAGGATTACATAAGAGAGTACTTTAAAAAAAAAAGGTGAAAACAGGCATTCCTGCCTTCTGCCTGATCTCAGAGGGAAACGTTAGTTGTGGCCATTTCACAGATGATCCTTGCTGTATTAACTTAGTTTCTTTCTATTCTTTATGTGTACCATGTGATTTTCTATTCTATGTTGTGTGTGTGTATGTGTGTGTGTGTGTGTGTGTGTGTGTGTGTGTATGTGTGTGTGTGTGTGGTAATGGGGATTGAACTCAGGCCCTTGCACTTGCTAGGCCAGTACTTATTCTACTGAACTATGTCCCTAGCCTTCTACATTGTTTTAATGTGGGCCATCTATTCATTGTATAGTTTATTTTATTTTATTTTTTTCTTGTTTCAGAACCTTTATTTGTTTAAATTTTATTTATTTATTTTTCTTGTTTCAGAACCTTTGTTTATTCACTCATTTTTATGGCTGGCTCAGCCCACCCCGGGGGCAGGGCTGGTGCAGCATGTGGTGCCGGGGATCGAACCGCGGTCCCTGAAGCCGCCCAAGCTTTTCCAAGCAGGGGCTTTAGACCACTGAGCCATCCCGCCGGGCCCAGAACCTTTATTTGTTTATTCACTTATTTTTATGGCCGGCTCAGTCCGCACCCTGAGGGCAGGGCTGGCGCAGCATGTGGTGCCGGGGATCGAACCGCGGTCCCTGAAGCCACCCAAGCTTTCCCAAGCAGGCGCTTTAGACCACTGAGCCATTCCGCCAGGCCCCTCGTTGTATAGTTTATGTTGAACTATCCTTGCATCCCTCCTGGTTATGGTTCGTATCTTTCTGATGTGTTATTCAGTTCAGTGTGCTGGAATTTTGACGAAGTTCTTCAGACTGATTACCTGTGGCTTTTTTTTCCTGTGGGGTCTGTTGATATTAAATGGTATAAGCTTCATAGAATCTTTTGTAAGTGCTCTCTATTCTACTTTATGAAAAAATTTCAGAAGATTGGTTTAGGGATCTGTTGGTCTTACTGCAAACTGTTCAACCCTGCCTGGGGAGACACAGTGGTAGGAATGAGAAAGATAGACAAGATGACGAAAAGCTGGGCTAGGTGGTTGCCAGTCTGCCTGATGGGCAAGACTAACTCAATGCACACAAAAAAGATCCTTTGTTTATACTTTTGCCAAGTTTGTATCACATGTCACAATGTTGCTTAGCGACTGATAGTTGGCCTGAACCAGACAGGATGTTTTTCTCAACAGGATGTTTTTCTCAGCACTGCGGTAGCTTGTTTGCTTTAGGCACTGAGGCCTAGTCCCACCTACACACACGTGATCAATTTCCTGGCATCTTGTGGCTCCCAACAGATTTGCTGTTAATTTTTTAAATGTTTGCTCAAATACACTTGTAAAACCTCTAAGTAAAGCTTTTTAAAAGCTGTGGTAATTTGAACCAAAAGTTGAATCAACTTAATTGTAATAATACTTTTTCCCTTTGTGTTGTCTTGCCAGTTACCCCTGAAGCCATTGGCTTCTTCTCTGCTGTTGGGGTCTTTATTGTTCTGCTGGCTGTCCTCTTGCTCTTTATCAACAAGAAGCTGTGTTTTGAAACCATCAGAGGTCTTCCGTTCCTGGAACAACGACACAAAAGAAAGCACTCTAAGGACAAGACTCAAATCCACAAGGGACTTGGTAAGTTAAGCATCTTGTTTCATGCTCCCTGAGCTTGACATCTTTCTGTGGTTTGGGTCCCAGAAAAAGTGTCACCATTTCTAGGATGGGCCTCAGTAATCACTCAACCCTGAGCTGTTTAGTAGCTGTGGTGGTGGACATGAAGAATGGGTCGTTACTATAGGATCTGTCGTCTTCATGAAAGTAATGCTCTGATTAGTGTTTGAAGAGCAGATGGAAAAATCCAGACCAACATTTCCTATCTTCTTATGTCTTTAGTTGTCCTAGGTCAAGTTTGACTCTGGCCAATGTTTGGAGAAAAAGTATATATACAATGGTCGACAAAAGCCTTGATGCATTTTAGCCTCATGATGTTGACATTTTACTTCTTAGCTGTTTTGAGGTCACTCCTACCTTATAAGACAACAGTCAGTTTCCTCGAGGGAAGTTTTCACTCCTTAAGCCCACCGAGTGCACTGCATCATTTACTTACTGCATTCACTTTCATGAAGGGAAAATAAAGAAACAGTTGACTTCCGGCTCTGTCTTCTGACGTGTAGCACCTAGTGGAGCGTCTTGTCATCACTGCTTGGCTGCCATCACCCACACGCTGTGCACGAAAAGAGAATTCCTACCTGGAAACTGAAGGCTTTGCTCTTTTTTTTTTTAGCAGCCTATTGGTCATCTTCTTTGTAGACAGGGCGGACAAGAAGCAACATTGCACTGTCCTTGAGCCAGGCCCGGGTCTGTCCTGTCTTCTTGCCCTTGGGAGTCTTAAGGGAAGGGAACATAGAGCCCGTAGCTGTTTGATACATCGGCTTTTGTAAGATGTTCTGCTTTTTATCTTATCACATACAAGGTATAATTCACATGCCGTTCGCAGGAAAATAGACGGAACGAGAAGCATCATGTTAGGCTAAATAAGCCTGAAAGAAAAGTATCATATCTTGCCTAATAGATGGAGTCTTAGAAAAATGAAAGTAAAGTGGAGATTCTTATTAGATGACAGGGAGTGAATAAAGTCAAGGGGAGAAGATATAAGAGACGGTAAGAGAGAGATGATCAAAATAGTTTATATACATGTATGAAAACAGCATACTGGAATAATAGTTTTTAAAATTAATAGATACTAATAAGTAACATATTAAGAAGCAAAACATATTACTTTTCTATTGCTTCATGACCAATTACCCTAGACCTTAAGAGTTTAGAAATATGAACATTTACCTGACCTTTTTTTTTAATTTGAGAATATAGGAGTGGTTTGGTTGAATGGTTCTAGGTTAGGGTCCCTCATGAGGAGCTGTAAGCTGGGCCACCATCCGCTGTCAGCAGGTACATGGCTGTCAAAGTCCCTTCTGGGAGCTCAGAAGGCCTCACTGCCTATCTCTGCTGAGCCCATCCAGGTTACTTGGGTTCCTTATGGCCTGACGTCTGGCTTCCTCTTAGTAAGAGATCCACTGAGAACATGAGGAGCTGCAGTTCCTCCTACAGCCAAGAGCTGAGAGGTCACACAGTGTCCCTCTCCCTCTGTCACATCCTGTTTGTTATAGAAAATTGGGGACTTTCAAAAAGTTTAGGAACTATTGTCCCAATTGAGGTGGAAGCAGGATGAGCTGATCTCTACTTGGCTGTGGGCTGGCCTGGAGGGAGGCCCCATAACTACCCTAAACCTTCCTTCAGAGCTGACTGTTACCTGTGTAACCTTGACAATTACACAACCATTCTGAACTTGTTTCCTCATGTGCGTACCGGGCTTGGCAGCGCATCTGTGGCAGGGTTGGTCTAGGTTAAGCGAGTTAATTCTGTCAAGATCCTAGCCTTAGGGGGCCAGTGAGATAGCTCACTGGACTAAAGCACCTGCTTAGGCCAACTCAGGCAAGCACAAGAACTACGGTTTGATCTCTGGCACCACATTCAGCACCAGCCCTGCCCCCAGTGCTCTGTGCTGGCCTTGGAGTCCAGGCAGAATGGCGTATATCTGTAATCCCCAGAACTGGGGAGGCTAGAAAAACAGGAGGATCACTGTGAGTCCAGGCTGCACAGTGAGATTCTGTAACAACCAAATACACTTAAAGAAAAAGATCCTGGCGTTGGGCCTAGGATGAGAGTCCTAATAGCACTGGAACCATCACTGTATGGCATTAATAAGTGATAGCGTGTAAGAAGCACATCACACACGAATACGTGGCAATTACTACTTAGTTTGTGAGACTGAAGTTGGTAATGTTTTCTCCTTTGTAAACTGTAGGAGTACAAAGCACTGAGGTTAGAGCTATTTAAAATACTTCCTTTTTGTCTTGTTTGACATGTTATTGGAGTATTTTTGAGACAATTACGAATTAGACTTGCAAATAAGTGGAGCTTTGAAGATACTGTTGAAACAATAAAAATAAAACATGAGCCAGTAGCTGTTAGCTTAAAAAAAAAAAAAAAAAAAGAAAACCCACTGAAAAATACACATCTTAAATTCAGAATGGGTCATAGGAAGGGAGCTTTTAAAATAGTTTATTCCAGAGAATCTCTACATTATAATGTCTAAAAGACAAACACCTTCATTTTGACATTTCTCCTTTTAAAGGTTTAATTATCACTGATCAAAAGTCTTTTTAAAAAACAAGATTCTATTCCAGATTTTTATCTAACACTTGATATTTGCCTTAATTATCATTCCCAGAGCACTGATTTCTCTGAGGTTGGGATGTTCTTAACATATTTTGACAAATATTAAAGAAGGAAGGAAGGCAGCCCAGTATAGGAAGGAGTGTGGTATAAACAAGGCTTAGTTTTGTCGATAATTGACTGTGGTATTTGCGAAGCTTACTTCACCTCTCAGGATCTTAAGCCTTTATTTGCAAATGGAAGAGTTGGGACTGTGTTTCTCTCAGTTCTTATTCTGTGATCCTGCGTGGTTCATAGGGTTACCATGGCAACTTCTTCTGTGGCTCTTAGTCCATGAATGGAAGAGACCTAATAAAAATGATTAAAAATCACCTAGATCATCCTTCTCTTAGATTGAACCATATTATGGATAAAAATGGCCGAATGTCAGGGACCTACTTAATCATTATAATCTATGTGCACTTCTGATTTGTGGATATCAGGTAATATCAGGGAGTCAGGCACAATAATTTATTTTCTATACCTATTATGGAAAAATAATTTAATTTACAAACTAACTTTCCTTAGGCTTCTTTCTTTCTTTCTTTCTTTCTTTCTTTCTTTCTTTCTTTCTTTCCTTCCTTTTTGTTTGTGCATGTGGCCAGCTAAGCCCACCCAGCGGGCAAGACTGGTGTGGCATATAGTGCCAGGTATCAAACCAAAGTTCCTGTGCACTTTGCCTAAGCTTGCTATCTTGAAATTCTTAACAATCCCAAAGGTTCTGAAGTTGTCTTTTGCGCTGAGTCCTAGCAGTTATGAGGTCTGTGGTGCTTACTTGATCTTGAGGTTGCGCTCCTGGTCTACACATCTGGCAGAGAAGGCTGGGACGGTAGAGGCTGATTCCTCGGGGGCTCAGCGGGAGCCAGCAGGAATGCGCATCCTTCTGGTGAAGAATGTGTTCCTCATCTCTTAGTTTCTGGTGGCCGCTGATTGCCCTTGGCATTCCTTGCCTTGTGGTCCTGTTTCTCTGTCTTCATCTTCACCTCATTTCTCCCATGTCTCCTTCTCCTACGTGTTTTGGTCCTCTGTCATAGAACTGAGACCTCACTGTGATAATCCATAAAGAATTTCTTGCTTTCAATCCTTAATTTAATTATCTCTACAAATACCTTTTTTTTTTTTTTCCCCCAAAGAAGTGTCATACAAGAGTTCTAGGGATAAGGATAGAGAAATATCTTTTGGGGGCCAGCAGTCGGCCCACGTCAGGGAGAAGAAGGTGGAAATACCACGTGGGAATGATTCTCAGTCATCTTACCACAGAACCATGAATGGAGACTTGGATGCAAGGTTCTTGCTCTGCACTTTGCTGCGTCGTGGTCCCCCACCCTTTCCAGGTGGGGTGACGATGGTTTTACTGAGATGTGACAAATGTTTGTCAGACATGATTCATGGTGGCTGCAGCCAGCAGCTACAGTGCCTTCTACCACTGAGCTCTGTTGTGTCGCCATCAAGCTCAGTCCTGGAAATCCTTTAAATGTTATTAGTGTCCAAGGCCCACTGCAAATTAAATCAGAACGGGGAGTGACAGGGCAGGTCACTCATTAAGCAGCTTTAATTAGAATGCTAGCTAAGTGAACCTGTGGCAGCGCGGGGATGCCCTACTAGAAGCGAAGGCTTCATCATCCAAGGATGCTTCTGAGGCCAGAGAGGAAGAACATGGGCAGACTGTTAGCACGGGCCTGGCCGGCCTTGCTTCTGCCTACCGTGGAAGGATCTGGCGCTTCCCAACAAGTGCCCGCCCCCTGCCCTCTGCGCCACCTTGGTCAGCAGGTGTGGCGTGTTCTGTGCGGTGCTTCCCTGCATCCCACCCACGCACGCCACGTCACTCCCTTGCTGATCAGCTCCCTTCTGAAAGTGAATTCCAAGGCAAGTGTTTAGAAGACACGTCTTCCTTTATAAAATTATGGAAAGTTGCCAAATTACAATCAACTTTCATACACAATCGAGCTTCTAAGCATTCTGCAAGTTTGGAAAAGTTTTTGTGATTGTACCAAGACAGAAGAGTCCGATGGGCTTCTCTATGTGCCTTTCAGTGTAGTCTTGATGACTTTTGACAACATTCTGTTTTTCTTTTATGCCCAACAAATTTTATAAAATGGTTCAAATGAAATACGTATAACATACAAGGTGCAGTGCTGAACATATGTACTTGGCCTTATTTCTTTCTTTTTTTTTTTTTTTTTTCTTTATTGGCTCTTTGAAGTAGATGAAGGCCGGAAGCCACATGCCCATCTTACAGGTGTAAAGAATCACCATTGCCCTCTTCATACTTCACATTTATTTTTTTCTCTTTTTATTTTCATTTTAAAGAGACTGCAAAGTAATAAAAATATTAGGAACGATATAGAATTGCAACAAACAAGATGATAGGAGAGCAACAGTTGTCGTTGTATTGTCTATGGTTGTCTTTGAAATAGTTGTTCAGATCACGAGATATAAGCATGTAAAAGTGGTCCAAAAATTAAGCATTAACTGTTCCTTTCAATAAAGTAATAGAAATCAGTAGTACAGTTTGCTTCGCTATCTTGTGCTTATATATATTTCCCTTCTGTCTTTTTTTATGCTTTACATAGAGTATAGCTAATTAAATATAGCAAGACGAAGTAATTTGTGAGGCTAATGTGGAAGCAGTATGACTTTCCTTTACTGAGCTTTTTTTTTTTTTTTTTTTAACCTGAAAGTCTATTCTGTTTTTCTATCTTGGGATATGCTATTCTGAGGAATTTTCAATTAATCAAGTGTTTTGTAATAAAGATTCAGTGCTCTTTTTAAAAATAAGGGATGAGAAAAATTTCTAAGTAGCACTGAATACATTGTGTTTACATTCTACAGACTTTAGGATTATACAGTGAATTGTTCCATAGTCGTGGGTTGGAGAATCCTCAGAGAGTTGAGATCCCCTCTTCTCTCATTCCTTCCTTTGTACTTCTTTGTCCCTCATTAGTAGGGTGCATAAAATCACCTCTTCCTACTTCTTGTTGTACCTGTCCCCACTTCAGCAAGTGCAGAAGTAGGCTGAGCTTCAAAGGGGTTAGACACGGTGGGAAGAATATTTGTTAGTAATTTAAATCAAAAGATATTTTCTCTTTTGACCGAACACCTTCATCTGCATAGAATGCACTATGTGTTTTATTAAGTTAAGCTATGAAGCTGTAAGATACAAAGTTCATGTGGATTAACATAGTACAGGAGATGAAAAGTTGAGGGTTGGGAACAATACAATTTTGATTGGCTGTCAGGATAAGCCTTGATATATCTATCTCATTGTGGTGTCCAGTGGCTTGATTAAGAGACAAATAATTAGTGATTAATTTTGCTCTTGTTCTAATACTTTGGAAATATCTCTGGGCTTGCAATTCTGATTGACCCATCATAGCATGACTAATGAAGTTCTGTCTGTTTGATGAGTATAAATTGTAAAAATACAGTTGGGAGGTTACTGCTCTGAGAATATTCATGTATTCATTGATCATTATTTATCAAGAATCTATGCATGCCATATGCTAAGCACTTATGCTAAGTGCTAAAATATAAAATGGTGAAAGAGGAAGGCATAGTTCTAATTTTTTACGAATTGTATTCTTTTCATGAAGACAGACCAAACTAAACAAAAATAAAGAGGCAAATAAATAATATAATTATAGATTGTTAAATCTGCTCTAAGGGTCTAAAATAAAGGTTAAGTGAGAAGATATATAGATTTACTACATTCTGATGTGACTGGACACATATTGCCCACTGGTGGGTAGGATAACTGAGGAGTCTATTATGGCTATAGGGAGCTGTATTGTGTGTGTGTGTGTGTGTGTGTGTGTGTGTGTGTGTACACATGAAGAAGTGGAGGGGGAAAAAAGAGACACAGGAAGAAAAGTATGGAGGAACTGAACTTTTAAAGAATTAGGTCTCATGATTATGGACCCCTATTAACTCCAAAGTCTTCATGGTAGGCCTGGTAGGCTGGAAACATAGGAGTGAAGGCTATTGCAGTTCAAGTTGGAAGGCCACCTACCAGCACCATTTCTCCTTGTTTAAAGATGAGTCTGTTCATTTAAGGCCTTGAACTGATTGATGTGGTCCACTCCCATTATAGAAAGGAGCCTGCTTGATGGAATGTCAGTGGCTGTACATGTAAATCTCACCCACAGAGAAAACCACGTCCCAGAGGAGCCTTGGGCCAATATTTTGGTACCGTGGCATGGGCAAATTGAAACATGACGTTAGCCATCACAGGAGTTCATTGGCCATCTGTGCTTATATTCTTCCCTCCAAGGTGGGAAGGTTAGGAAAAGATATTAACTAAAAAAACCACTTTATTATGAAAGTGTTCAAATAACAAGAAAGTAGTGAAAGAAAAGTATGATGATCCCACATGCCCATCATCCACCTTCACGTGTTGCTAGCAAAGATGATTCATTTCTAAACTATACCTTATTGTCTTGGCTTTTTTTTTTTTTTTCTTTGCACAGGAAGCAACGTTCCCTTAAAATTTCCATTCTCTACTATTTGATTTCTTGGAGTGTAGACAGTGGATTAATTCCCTTGCTCAAGTATTTGATCCAGTGCATGAACTTGTCATACAGCCAAGTGACTGCTGGAGAGAGAAAGATTCAATGAGAGACTGGGAGTATTAGACAGATCTGGGCACACTTCATTTACAGGAATGCGAGCGACCCTGCTTTCTGAGCTGTTTACATAAGTGCATGGTGAGTTACCTTAGGAAGACTGTTCTTGTGCCACGTGAGCTCCCTCTGTGAGACAGGGTTTTTTTTTTTTTTTTTGTCTTTTTGAGACAGGGTCTTGCTATGCAGTTCAGGCTGGCCTTGAGCTCACTTTCGTAGCCCAGGCTGGTCTCGAACTCGCACCGATCCTCCTGCCTCAGTCTCCCGAGTGCTGGGATTACAGGTGTGCGCCACCACGTCCGTCAGACAGGGTATTAATAAAAGCAAAGTTGAAGCTCTCTATATGCATGAATTACTGTAGAAATGTTTACCAGCTAAGCATGAGATCTCCCCAAACACACACTGGCACATCAGGGGGTTTCAAAGAGTTCTGAATATTTTTGCTATGATTTTTGACTTTACCAATGATGGTATAAAATATGGATATATATATATGTCCATATATATATATGAGATATATAGTTCTGCATCTTATTTTTAGCAGAAATTCTAGAGTCTTTCTGTTTGAAATGGTTGTAGCATGGAATTTTATGACAGAGTTAGAGAGATATTGCTTAGTAAACCCTGGTTGCCTATACAGAAGAACTCAGTAAATGTTTATTGCCTGCCTGGTTGAAGTTTTTCAGTCCTGCAGTGCAAATCCTGAGGATAATCTGGAGACCCAGAAGCACACCCCTTTTGGCTGAAGACAGTGAAGCTATCTAACCTAGTTTTCAAGGGCTTTTTCTTATAGTGGAGATGAATATGTCATTTCAGTAGTAGGCGAAATTTCCTGTGTGCTTAAAGCTTGTGTTTCTGTGTGCATGTGCTGAAGAGTGGAGCGATTCAAAGTGGTGGTTGTCTCAGTGACATCTTCCAGAGAAGTCTCTCTTCAAAATATACCTCGTGTAGAGGAGCTCATAGGTAGTATTAAGTTATATTTACCACAGGATATTGAGCTTTTGAGCTTTTTGGTCAGCCAGACAGTAATTCTCATTGCATCTTAAAGAGAAGCATGGCTTCAATCTAAAGAGAAAATCAGTTATGGGTATGCGACAAGGAAAAAGGAATTATTATTTGACTAGAATTAGTAGCATGGATCACTGTGTCACCATTGAAGTGGGCTTCTATGAATTTGCATGCTTAATTAGCTACCTCAGTAATCAGTTTTGAACTATTTGTTGGAACAATAGGCATAAAATGTTAGAAGTTCTCTTAGCGTGACAGGGTAAAGTAAAGGGAAGGGCACATCTACAGGCACATCCATTAAAATTCTTACTTTGGGAAGGGGATGGGAAGTAAGAAGCATCAACATACAATATGTATATATGCAAATTACCCCCGGTGAGTACCTTACTTATTGTGGACAGATTTATAAAAACAAACTAAAGAAATCAGCAAATGCCTTGTTTGTTAAAAGTTCTGAAAATAATGGCAAGGTCTGTGATATGTTAAGGTTTTTGGTTATAGTTTAGTGACCAGATGTAGGTGTCACCTGAAGTGTATGCGTCTGAGAAACCTGAAAACATTTTAAGTCTGACTTTCTTACAGTTTCTATAATCTGGTTCTTTTAAAGAGTGCTTAATATTTAGTCTTACAAATGACATTACTATTTGTTTAAATACTGCTTACCTTGTTTCCCAAGTAAGTACTGGCAACGAGGTGCTTATTTATACTTGCTCAGTGAATGTGCAGGATGTTAGATGGAAGAGATGTGGTGAACAGCACTTATCTCTAGAGTGTTAATCCTTTGCATGTTTCCTTTTAAAATAATTACAAAGCAAAATTCAAATCCTGGCACTATAAGACATGGTTCAGAAAGTCTGGTGAAAATCTTTAGGTCTTCAGGGCCAGCTAGATAGCTCAGCAGATTAAAGCACCTGCTTAGGCAGAGCGCAACAGCTGGGCTACTATCCCCAGAGTGCCATGCTGGCCCCACCCCCAGGGCAGGCCGAGACAGCGATTGAGACTGGACATGCCTGTAATCTCAGCTCTTGGGAGGCTGAACACAGGCAGATCACTTTGAGTTGGACCTACTTAGTGAGATCCTGAAGACCCTGTAGATCCTGTCCTAAAATACAAATAAACAAAGAGGTAAACAGACAGCCCTTAAGGTCTTACCTTGATTTTTCAGCTGAAATCCACCTCCCTTTTTAATCTGATTTTTGATTTTCCTAAGCCCTCCATCATTCTTTCCCTCTAAATCAGTAATGCGTATTCAAGCTGGACTTGGTCCCTCACTGTTCTGTTAGACGTCAGAGTCCTTTTAAATTTTTATTTTTCCTATAGTTCGGCTTCATGGTCAAAGCCCAAACTGGCATTAGTTTTAAGACCATTTTTAGGCAAGAATTTCACTTAGGATTTTCTCAGAGAAGCTGAAACTAACTGATGCATACAGGATGTGTGGCCTTGGGCCTGGAAATGAAAGCCTGTACGAACCGCTATTTCCCTAGCTCTTGGAAGCCTTTTCCATTTCCTTATCCGCTTTATTGGAAGACTCATATTTTATACTAACATTCACTTTGGAGTGAGGTGCTCAGAGTTTTCTGGGAGAATCTCATTCAGTATAGATTACACTATTCCAAAGGAGCCTGAACAGGTAGTTGCCGCTCCTCGGCAAGCAAGATTCCATGTCTTTTAGCGACTAACAGGAAGAACTGCAAGAAGATTGTGTGTGTGTGTGTGTGTGTGTGTGTGTGTGTGTGTGTGTAGGGGGGATGAGCAACAGATGGGCGTCATTGGCTTAGCATAGAAATATAACTAGCATTTTGGTTGAATGCAACTGATACAATCTGTACAACTATATATAAAATGCTGTAAAATAGGTCACACGTGTATTCAGAATATCCGAGAAGCACTTGCTTCCACAATCATACTTAGAAAACAGTGCTTCCCTGGCCTTGTGTGAAATGCTCTTGTAATGGAAAAGCAGTGTTTTCAGATGGTCTTTGATTAGGGAACCCGGCCAGCCATTGGCTGAGCGGACTGCAGTGCTATCATGTACCACCTACTTAACCACCTACCCTACTTAGGTTGTAACCACAGAGCACCTATTAAGGGCTCTTGGGAACCTTGATTCTGAACGTTTGCCAGACACAGAAGCATGGCTATGATCATGTTTTTAGCATTGCTAAGAGTCCCGTCATCAAGGACCCCAGGAGATGTCCTTGGAGTGCTGCTAACGGAGAAGATAAAATGCGCTGCAGCAACCACTGTAGTAACCAACAGCGTTACTACCTGCTTAGTTTGAAGCTATGTAGACAAGATGAAAGAAAAACGTAATGGGGCGGGGGAAATAGCTCAGCAGTCTAAGCACCTGCTTGGCAACTGCAGGGGCCCGGGTTTGATCCCTGGTACTGCATGCCTTGGTAGCCCCACCCTGGACATGCTGTGCTGGCCTGAAAGCAGGCATGGTGGTACCCGCCTATCATCCCAGCAGTGGGGAGGCTGAGGCAGGAAGATCATTGTGAGTCAAAGCTGCACAGCAAGACCTTGTACCAAGCACATCAATAAGTAAAGAATATTAATATTAAAAAAGCGACATATTGAAAAGTACCGTTGCTAACACTGATTTGGTTTGAGAATTATAACTTAGAAGTATTGGTGTGTCCATAGGAGACAACAGGTCTAAATAGGAATGTGAGACCAGGATGTAGAGGGAACATGTTCAACGGATTAATAATGCAATGTTTTCTGCCTATACATGTAAGTTTTAATAGATAAATGATTCATATTTCCCTCATCACAAAGATAGCGGGACCAGATTAAAATCTGCTGTATAATGTGGGTTGCACAGTATCTTTAAAGAAAAGGCCCATTTCAGCAGCCAGTGATGTTTATAGCAGTGAGAGTAGAGCATAGGAACCCTTTTATTTTTTATTTTTTTTTGTCTTTTTGAGACAGGGTCTCACTATGCAGTTGAGGTTGACCTTGAGCTCACTTTTGTAGCCCAGGCTGGTCTCGAAATCACACCAGTCCTCCTGCCTCAGCCTCCCAAGTGCTGGGATTACAGGCGTGAGCCACCACGCCCGGCTTTTTTTTTAGATTTTTTTTTTTTTTTTTACTTTTTATTTTATTATTATTATTTTTTTCTTGTTGCAGAACCTTTGTTTATTCACTCATTTTTATCGCCGGCTCAGCCCGACCCGAGGGCAGGGCTGGCGCAGCATGTGGTGCCGGGAATCGGGATCAAACCGTGGTCCCCGCAACCACCTAAGTTTTCCTAAGCAGGCACTTTAGACCACTGAGCCATCCTGCCGGGCCATAGGAACCCTTTTAAAACTTGAGAAAGAGATGAATATCTTTTCCAGGAAACATTTCATTCATTCAGTGTTTTGAAAATGGTTTAAAATTTACAAAAGCCATTCAAAGGTTTTATAGGCTGGTCTGATGAAGCAAATCTAATTTCTAGAGGCTGATCTGAATTCAGTTCAGTGTGATACGGTAAGAATTTCTTGAATAACTTCTATGTGCCTGGCGTGATTGACAGATGCCAGAAAGTCTGTGGAAGAGATATAGTGGAAGCATACTGAATTAGTGTATGGTACCAAGAGGAGTAAGGGTCCAAAGGAGGTGGCTGACCGCCCAGGATCCTTGAATACTGTCTTCAGGAAATACTGACAGTTTACCAAGTGCTTTTGTATCATTTTTCAGGTGAGGAAATGAAGTCTAGGGAATTAAACATCTTTCTCAAAGTCAGAAATACAGAGGTGGTACTGGTTTCTGTTGTCCAGTATGTATTTTAATATAATCCATGGTCTCTCCTAACCTCTTAATGAAAGAAAAGTTAATGGTAACGTGGATAGTCACCTGAAATGTTTTATTATGTGTTATTTTTATTATCTTGTTTAGCCAGCTGTACTTTCTCTACTTTAGTAGAAGAGGTTGAAGTAAGCAATAGCCTAGGTCCTGATACCGTATGTGTGAGTGTGAAATAGATGATGTATCAGTTAATATAATGTTCTCATTCTGATGGAGAACACTGGATCTTTTCCCCTAAGCTTTAAGGCTTGCATATTCTTCTAAGTAGAGGTATTTTCACAGATTTAATTTTGTGATCAGGTTCCAGATGAATATTTACTTTTAAAGTACAAAAATCACTACAGATAATGAACATAAGGACCGTAGAAATATGCAAAGTATGTTAAATAAAAATATGATAAAATGTGTGTCTGTAGGTATATGTTCAAATATTAAAAAATATTGATTATCTTGTCTGTGATTATAGTCACCCTGCTAGCTGCTGGCACCATTGCAAAAATTAACCAGCTACCCGATTTCACGAACTGCTGGTTTAGTGAAGAAGACAGATGTTAAAATAATCATCTGTCCTCAGGAAACTCTGATTATGATATATGCTCGTAAGGACAGGTAAGAGGTGGAATGAGAGAATTTCTCAGATGGACATGGTAGTCTGGATTAGGGGGAGCTCGTTACGCATTCTAAAAAGTGAAGTGTAAACCCAGATTTGGAAGCGATTTGAAGCCATTGGGTGGGCAGGAGTGGGGAATCCTGGAGAGAAGAGTTCTCCCAGCTTGGGAAGCATCCAACCCTATGTGGCCTTCTGAGTCCTGTGGATGTTTGGCTCATGCCCTATGATGAATGGAGAGTCACTTTAAATTCTGATTGAGAAGAATAAACGTGCACCTCTGAGAGAGCACAAAGGGATTCTGTGGAAAGAGCTCACAGTGAATGTGGGGATATGAGGGAGAAAACTGTCAAAGCTGTGTGGATGGGACAATGGTGGCTTGGACTCTGGGGTTGCCTATATAGGGTACAAAGGCGAGCGGACTCAAGGGTCATTCGGCTGCCTTCAGGAGAAAGGATGAGTCGCTGAAGATGATTGTGTTCCTCTGTGTCATGACTGCAGATTATAAGGAAATACAGTCAAAGGAGTGTGCAAAGCTAATTGGACCTGTGTTAAGGCACAGGGACAAAGAGTGATGTCCTTTTTAGCGTCGAATTTTCACAAAGCTGATATTCTAGAATTAATAAAAATTTTAACAAATACTGAATAGCCACTGACACAGTGGGGGTTTATTCTACCTCAAGAAGGTTGCAATTGCCTGAGTTTTCATCATTTTCCCCTAAGTTTTGAGCCTACTGAGTTTTCAAGAGGTACAGAGGTTTCTCTCGCTTCTCCTGGGACAAGATATTGAAGTCTCCTGGCTCCTCCTCCGGAAGTCATTCCTGTTCACTGTGCCTGCATTTTCCTTCCCTGGATTTCACTAAATCATATCCTAATTATATCTTCTGGTACTGTAGACACTGTTGATGTTTGCATTTCTCCTTTTTTGATGGTCAGTTGATATGTGCCAGTGGCCTTGGGACATGGGTGCTCACCTATAGGGAGTTCACAGTGGCCACTTCTGCTAAGAACCACCTGTGCAAGGTACATATTAATCTTAACTTGGAATTCATATTTTCTATCAATCATTGATATTCTAATAAATCTCTATAGAACGTGATTAAAGCGGTTACACATTTGTACACAGGAATGTAGAAATCTAAGCATATATACAAAATTGTAGCCTGTCAGTCCGTCACTGTTTTTCCTAGTCTCATACTCTCATTAAATACCATTTTTGTTTTTTTGTAAACCAATCATTTACTTGAGAGAGAGTATAGCAGTAACTGAAATTATGTTAGAAGCAGCACACATTTAAAAGACCAGAATGATAGGCATTCCAAGTTAAGTCTAAGATGTTTGATACTCAGAACGACAGTAATGTTAAGCTCAAATACCTATGTTATAGAGTAACAGTATCACTAGATGTTTCTTCTGGAGGGTTAAGAATATAAGTTCACAGACCAAAAATTAGAGAAAAAGAAGGGCTACAAGAATAGCCAATATTTTGACCCTAGCCCTTCAAGATCAGTAAGGACTCAGGACATAAGAGAACCTGTGCTGTAATGTCCTATAACTCAGTGGTTTCCCAAATTTTCTGTTCAAGGAGATTATGGGGCTACAGAGGAAAGGGATTGAAGATATACAGTGTACCTAAGTACAGTCACCTAGAAAGAACACATTCTCTTGGGCTTTCACAGAGAGCAAACTGGTCAAGCAATGGCCATGATTCATCCAGATGGCTGACAGTGACAACAGTTCTACAAAGCACTGTACATGCTTTCAAAGTAAATCCTGAAGGGATTTGACTGACCTTGGGAGGTACAAAAGTTACATGTTTTGTTATACAGGTCTTGCTTTAACTTGCCCTTAACCACCCAGCAGAAAAGTTTAACCATGAGATATAAAACGTAAAGCTAGATTTTTATGCTGAGCTATAAAAGGCTTAAATCAACAACTTCCAACATTGCCAGTTTTGCCAAGAACCCACTGTGATTATGGAACATTGAATTATATATACAATTACTTTCTCTTAGTTCAATGAGAAGAAATTTTTGTACCAATAAAAATTAGAAAAATTATCATGTCTATACCCTGTGCTCTGTATAATTACTAGAAGGGCAACAATATGCGTTACATCAAATACTGGAAATGTACTACTAATGTCTTTTGAAACTATCCCATTGTTATTTCTTATTAAATGTGATAAAAATTCAGTAAAACAAGGTACATATTAATTAAATAGAATTACTTTTTCCAGTTCTTCGAAATGTTATTTTAAGTGAGTCTCAAAGTGGCTTCTGTTAAAGAGCTACAATAGTGTTTTTAAGAAAATGATGTCGCCAAAGCTGTGTTCCATGGTCCATTTGGAGATGCTGAAGACCTGGGGCGTCATCACCAGCAGGTGTGGTGGGACATATTTAAATTTCTACCTTAGATATAGGAGAAACTAAAAAAAAAAAAAAAAAAGTCTCATGGGCCTATGAAGTCTGATGAGCTCTTATAAAGCACTATGGCTATAGTGGCATAAGCCTTGAACATTTAAAGCTTTTGTTAAACCAGTACTTGTTTGTTTGAAATTGCCATGCTGAAATACAAAGCTATTACCTATTGTGTAAAAATTTTTAAAAGCTAAAGGCCTGATTTGCTTTAAGGAGGGATTTAGAATATTTTTATTTTATTATACTTACTTTGTAAAAGTAATTGCAACAGTTTTCATTTGTATTTATCTATTTATTTTTGTATTTAGTACAGGGTCTACAGGGTCTCACCACACAGATCAGATTCATAGTGATTCTCCTCGTTTTAGCCTCCCAAGCACTGGGGTTACAGGAGTTTGTCACCATGCCCAGTCTCAATTGCCCTCTCAGTGAACCCTTGGGAACCGGGGCAGGCATGACACTTAAAAAAAAAAAAAAAGTTTCTATTTATGAAATAAGCAGTGGCGGAGGAGCGGCAGTGGACTGAGGATAAGCTTCTAAGTCTGACAAACTTCCGCCTGAATCCAACAAAGGCCACCCTTAAGTAAGATGACTCCACTTTCTTTTTCCTTCCTTGTGTCTTTAGTGTTCTACAGAGATTTTATAACAGTGTTTAAAGCAAGAATTTCCACAAAGGAGGGAGCTTGAACATTAGTTCCAAACTTTATTTCATATATAAATTTTAGGGTGAGTTGCTTATTATTTCTGAGCCTGTTATTTTTGTCTATAAAACAAGAAGGCTCTTATCTGTCACAAAAAGATTTTATTTATGGAAGTTATAAAAAATTATTGCATACCATAAAGTAACAAATTTTACATATATTGATGATGTAATTTTTCTGAGGTACTAACATATTATGGAACCATTACAAAAGTTTACTGTTTTTTTCAAAGTTTAATAATTTTTACCTTTTAAAATGTTACACATTTTGGTTTAATAATGAATGACCAGTGTTAAGTGCCTTCTATAGACTTGGCTCTATTCTAATGCTTTAAGAACAGTGTCATTTAATATTCAGGGTGTACTGAAAGCTAAGACATAATGATGCTCACATCATGGGTGACAACATCTAGGTAACACCAGGTAACATGATGTGTATCTTGCAGTGGGACAACAGATCCAAGACAACCTTGTTTTGTGTGATTCCAAAGCCTTTGCTATTTTTTTTTTTTACTCCACACTATCTAATTTTTCTCTATGTCCGGGAGCACATATTTTGACTATAAGCAGTTCCTCCTTTCGTTGTGTACTCACTACCCGCTGATGCCAACCAGCAGAAGGTTTGTAGGATTTGCCCAAGTCCGGAGATAGCAGTGTGAGTGCGCTGTGTCTATTGCTGTTGCCATAAGGAGTCTTCAGTCATCTATACTTGTGTCTGCTAAGACGCTAGCATTCAGGACACGTGTTGGACAAAGCCTACAAGAGACATTTCATCTCAGTGGAACCTTTTCCTAACCACATAGCAAGTTTACTTTTAACAGAAAATACCTGTAGACGTTTGATTCTTGTTGAAGGTGGATTGCATCCAATGCTATGTTCTTACGCAATATTCTCTTCACTGTGCTTATCTGCGCTAGGAACACAAACCGACTTTCTGCAAAGGCATGGCAACAAGGAATTTAGCTAGCGTTTGGCCGCTCCAGTGGATCAGTACAATGAGCATTTTATAGAATAGACAAGAGAATGAACGGATTACTGTGAAAATATGCTTCACATAATCCCGTGTTCTTGGCTTTTACTTATGACTCTTACAGACTATGACCAGGAAGAGGTTTTCCAAGGTAATTTCTCATTCAAACACTGCTAAACATTGACACATGTGAGCAGATGAAGTTGTGTAAGATTTTGATTTAGGATTTGATTTAGATCCTTTACCTGGGAGCTATATTAATAGAAATAGTTCTTGTCTGTCACAAAGTATCTGACTCTCTGCAGGAGCTTGTAATCTTTCAAATCACATGGACACATAAGTTTTCTCTTCAGCTTTTACAAGAACAATGTAGAATTTGAAGATATAGCTCCTAGCTGCTGGTATTTCTTTGAAGGTCATAACTCTTCCTCTCTCTGCGAGATTTGGCATTGACAACCAGTATCAGAAAGATTAAACTGACAAACTTCATAAGATGGAGGGCAGTATTCTGGGTATGGAACACTTGTTTTTTTGCAACTGCCTTTGGTAAGGATGATCAAAATAACATATGGCTCAGGAATTTGATAGTTTTACCCCTCTGGAAATGCAAGTCTGATGTTTTCTGCTTTATAATGTCCTAAGCTTAAAGTCATCTCAATGCAATGAAACATTGTTACAATTAAAATGGAATTCTAATTAAAACAAGATTTAGTTCAATCCCCGGTTTTAAAAAAAAGATTTAAAAACATATAGCTTGTAGAAATACATAAGTATCTTTCCTTTTATCTTTATCAATTCTTTCTTAGGTGGCTAGTTTATTCTGAATACTTGAAGAAGTTGTAAACTTGCCTAGCTCGTGTTTGTGACAGCTGGTGTGTTAAATACAACCCACTTTCATAGGCTTTTTTGTTTTACTTATAATAATGAAGTATTGTGAACTATTTAAATTGAAATAATAAGCTCTTTCAGTTATGAAAAGACCTTAAATATCCAGAAAACCTACTGAGATACCATCTCACCTCACAAAGAATGGCCACCATAAAGAAATCAACCAACAACAACTGTTAGAGAAGCTGTGGTGAAAAAGGAACCCTTGTCCACTGCTGGTGGGAATGTAGACTGGTGCAACCATTATAGAAATCAAGCCAGGCGTGGTGGCACACACCTGTAATCCCAGCACTCGGGAGGCTGAGGCAGGAGGATTGGTGCGAGTTCGAGACCAGCCTGGGCTACAAAAGTGAGCTCAGGACCAGCCTCAACTGCATAGCGAGACCCTGTCTCAAAAAGACAAAAAAAAAAAAAAAAAAAAAAAAAAAAAAAAAAAAAAAAAAAAAAAAAAAGAAATCAGTGTGGAGACACCTTAAAAAACTAGGACTGGAAATCCCATTCAATCCAGCTATCTCCCTACTGGGAATTTTCCCAAAAGAATTGAAAACATCATATCATAGTCATATTTGTACACCTATATTTATAGCAGCACAATTTGTGACAGCTGAATCTTGGAAACAACCAAAATGCGCATCACCTGAGGAATGGATGAAAAAAGATGTGGCGTTTTTATATAATGGAGTCTTACTCAGTTATAAAGAACAATAAGCTAGAAGTCTTCATATATAAGTGGATGCAACTTGAACATATACTCGTAAGTGAAATAAACCAGACCTACACGAATAAATATCGTATCGTCTCCCTACTGTAAGAACTCAAAAGAAGAAAAAAAAATGGAAAGATATAGCACAGTTAAATGGAAAGTGAGAACTTAAGGATTAATCGACAAAGAGAGAGCAAGGAGAAAAGTCCTAATTGAGAAGGAAGCTGAACTTCAGAAGCTATGTCGCCTTCTCATTAGTGGTAAGAAAACCGAAAAGGCACGAAGAGGCTAGCTCTAGATCACATATGCTTCCTGCACTGTGCTCTCCCAGTCAATTTGAAGTTTACCAAAGCACAAGGATATCTCCATAGCTATTCTGCCAGCTGGGCCTCTTTGGCCTTAGACTAATTTCGTATAGTATGAAGGGTCTCGAGCATTGGCAACTGGATAGTTTTTCAGATCTCGCTTTCAGTGCTCTTCCTTTGGAGTGCTTTGGAATGTGACGTCTGGAAAACTTTCGTATGTGGACTGAGACTTGGCCTCTGAATTGGCACTGGCATCTTTTGACAACAGCTGTTATCCTAAGTGCAGTACCAGTTCCTGAAAAGGCTGTTTCTCTTTGAATACGTTTAACCTTAATGTGACAATGTCTTCTGGCCCACCTGATAAATTCTTGGGTTTCGGAGCTGAGAGGAAAGTCGTACAGCCATCTAACTAGTGGACTCTACTCTAGGAATGAATATAGGGAAAGGGATTAGGGTTGTTGGGCTTTAGGCATTTTCACTGGTAAGCCTCATTCATCACCTATGGACCTGTCCTGGAAGGAGGAGTAATTGTCTCCATTTTGGTTGAACCTGATCTATGTACATGTATTGATATGTGTGGTGCAGGCTAGGACTTTTCCTTATTCCTTCAGTTGGCTTGAAACAGCCGTATGGGTCCACCTGGGGTGTTGATGTGTAGTCTTTGAAGCAAGGCGTCACGTTGGGGCTGATTCCCTGGACTTCCTGTTGCTCCCATGTGTGATCTGGGACTGGGCCGGATGAAGAGCCCATGCTCCATGCCATTGGCTGGGTTTGAGCCTGGAAATAAGAGGCTTTGTCTTCCAAGGTTTAAAATATTACACATCAGAGCTAAAGCACAGACCTCAAAGCATCAGATACCATCTCAGTCATGTTGTACAGATTACTCCTCCCACATATCCTTCTCTGTGCATGTTGCAGAGGTGATTTTAGGCGTCCTGCCTAACCCAGCTCACAGCACTCCCTTATTTCCCACCATTTTCAGTCACTCAGCGTTGAGCCATGCCTTTCTTCACAAACGAATAAAGTCTGGGTTCAGCCCAGGGCTGAGGCCTTTGCTCCACATGACCATGATTGTGGGCCCCGTTGCTCTCCCTAGCTACCAATGTGCCATAGCGTCTTTATCCTCATCATGATTTGCAGTGGAAATAGTAGACTGGAATTAAGTGATAGAATTCCAGGAAGTTTTCCATGACATTACAAATATAAACTTCCTGAGCTGTGACGAGGACCAGGAAGGGCTCCCTATGGTGTGCAACTTAGGCTAAGCACTGTTTTGTGCACAATTTTTAATAGGATGTCAAATTTTACTCACTGAGAATTTACTGTGTATTCAGGGTGGGAATAAAATGCAGAATAAAAGAAAATCCCCACCCTCCATGGAGCCTCTGCACTAGAGAGGGAGGGTGCTGTAAACCCGATAGAATGACAGGGTTTGGTGTACAGACAAGAGTCGGAAGGAGGCTGGGAAAATCTCAAGGCTGAAACCAAGTGGATGTGTAATACCTGAAAGAGCTGGAGCTTGGGGAGGGGTGGTAATTGTGCAGGACGTAGTGTAAGAGGTTCTGCTTACCCCAGAGCAAACATAAATTGGAATGGAATGAACAGACGGGAGCAGTGTTGAGGAGAGAAATTCCCATCACTGGAATGTTGTGGGCCTGGGTGTTGGCTATCTTTGGCAAAGGGACCTGCTGGGTTTATGCAAGCTGAACTGGAGATTGGGGTGAGACACTCCATTGTGGCTGTCTTCTCATGTCAGCAGGGCACAGAGTCGCCTGGGGGAATGTGGCACCAACACAAAGGTCCAGGCAGGGCCCAGTTCTTTCAACCATCCTGGACCTTTGTGTTCTCTGTTTGCTCACTGCATGATTCCAATCCACCAGAGTTTGAGATCACTGGATCGAATAACCAGAGATAGGAGTAAGGAAAGAACAATGGCGCTTAGGGCTAAAAAGTGTGTATTGTGGAGCTTTAAGAAAAGTTGTTAATTAAAACTTAGGGGGGATGGGCCAGTCTTCTTCTGAGGTGGGTATGAGAGGCAAGGAGAAGGAGCCGCAGGACAGTGAGCGCTTACAAATAAGTCATTGATGAGAAGCCAAGGACAAGGCTGGGAGAGAGACACATGAATTATTCAGCAAAAGGGGAAATGCAGACAGCCGTTTCCCTTGAACTGACATGTGGGCTCTATGGAGATGGAGGCGCGGGGTTACCTTAAACTTGGCGAGGTGCCTACACTTAATAGGTACTTAATCAATATTTGTTTGTTGAATAAATCAATGTATCCATGAATAGCTAACAAGAGCTTTTAGAAGATGGTAAGTAGGCATATCAAATGCAGCAGCCTAAAGTCCAAGGAGGCGAAAACCTAAAGGATGCTAGTAGCTTTATGTTGATATTTAAAAAAAAAATGGGGTAATTAATTTCATACAGTGAATTTGGGCTTTGCAGACATTAGAAGCGTTTACCATGAGCTGTAATTTACACAAATACATATCATGTACACACACATGCATATAGTTGTACGCATACATAAGTGTTAAAGTCTAGATATCTGCTCTATGGTGCTTATAGGGTCTGTTGGTCTATTGATGTCTTGTGTCTGTGAACATTTTGGAGTGAAATGGGTGGCAGGAGCTTCCCAGGCTGCAGGGGGCTCTCTGGGAGCTTGGAATATAGAAAAGCTACTGAGATGCTAGGGCCGTGTTCCTAGTAAGGAGGATGCTCCATTTGTTAACCTTGGTTTTTCAATGGTCTCTTCCAGGAATAGATATAATACCCAGAGACTGCATAAAAGTGCAAAGACTTATTTTCAGATTTGTCTAAAGCTTGCAAGTGCCCACCCACATTTCCTTTGAGAGGATAGACCTTCTTGCCTGTTAGCTGTCTAGATTGTGCAGGCTCATATAGGTGAAACATGCAATCTTTTTTTTTGCATTTTCTAATGTCCTGACCAGCTGGCTCTTGGTGAAGATTCATTTACGCTTTTTGCAGTACGAAGGGTGGTCCTGTGAGGGTTTCTATGACTGCTAATGGAAGTTTCCAGGCCTTTGGAAGGGACTGAGCATGGACAGACTCTGCATTCAGACTTTCTCAGCCATTTTTGTTTAGCTGTGTTTTCCACAATGGTCTTCCTTGCTGTTAGTGCTGTTTGAACTGGTGGTTGGTATCATGTGATGGGTCTGAGGTTGTAACTTTAACAGGTGTAAGTATTTCTTTCCTCTGTTTCAGCTGAGAAGTTTTGAGAGTGAAATACAGCCATTAAGGGACCTGCAGTTTAATTTCTCATCCTGCTTGTTCTGTAGTTCACATTAAGTCCAGAGTACTGAAGGAACCGAGCAAGTGGACTCTAGCCATCAGATATCTGGCCATGGTATTGGCCATGGCATCTCAGGATACCCAGAACTTCTTCCAGCCTTTGTCTTCCTGGATATCCCGCGTTTATGAAGCTCTCCAGCAAGCAGGTGATGTATTTTCTGCATCGCTGGTTCATTTAAGCAGAAAAGACTCTAAATTGAGTGACAAGCTAGACCAAGACTTAGATGGTATCCAGATTGAGGAGACCAACCTGGAAGGTGAAGAACAAGGCAGTGATTGGACTCAACAGGATGCCAGCTCCTTGTTTCTTGAAGAGGATCACTCCTCATGTGGTAATAGTGATTTTCAGGACTCTCTCCAAAATTCAAGCCCCAGATTTAGCCAACATGCAAAGGACTCATGCTCTCTGTTACCTTACTGGCCCGGTCAGAACATGGACGGCCTCAGTCCCCCACATGAGCTTTCTTCTATTGCTGAGGAAGACTATCACCTTGAAAAGCAAAGATATGCCCTTCAACACAGCTTTGACACTCAGCTCCCTGGCACTTTAGGAAAAGGTGATGAAATAAACCAAGGTAAGCTAGCCAGTATCATCTTTTCTGGGTCCTTCCAAAGGACATTTCTACTTATTTACTTTGGCTTCTTTTTAGTCATTAAAATGTTTTATTTTTTTTCTCCTCCGTATAATCCCCCTTACCTTCTGATTGAACGATAGAGCCTATAGGAATATTTCCAGTACATAAAGCTTTGAAAGAGCCATGCTTGTGGGTTCCATATTCCGGAATAATATCTTTGAGCAAGTGAAATGCTGAAAATAAATCTGTGAATTCTGTTTGAGAAGCCCCTGTGCACATGTCATGCTTTTTAAAATATCTTTGAAAATGTTCTTTTTTCCCTCTAGGTTAGGAATTTCTAGATGTTACTATATTATTCAGTGTGAAATCCTGTGCAAAAAGCCATGCTTGCTGCAGAATTTTTAGTTGATAACACTCCAAGAACACTTCTCACAGTGTTTCACTGAGACGTGATGTGAGATGACAGTAGATAGGAAATCTTTGAAACAAGAAAAGCTTTGATTTTCTTTTAGCCTTGAAGGATACAGACATAGTTAATTAAAGCTGCCTATGAAGCTTTATGCTGTCAGAACTGAGCATATATCAGGTCTTCAGTAAATACATAATGATTCTGATAAAAAGGCAATTAACTCTGCAAAAGTAGCTGTTGTGTGTTCCAGCATAAATTGCTCATGTTTCTAGGATTCTACCCTGGTGTAAGGGCGTTCCACTGGGCCAGGAGCAGAGACCCATACTAAGTGGAAAGAGGGGCCGGGATGTGTATGATTTATGGCTGCTATGCATGGATGGCTTGCGGAGGTTCGTGGGTCATCATGTGATGTACAAAGGCATCAATTCCTTCCAGTTGGAGGGAGAAGAATTTTCTGGAATAATTCATAGAATTCTCAGTGAACCCTCTTAGCTTTGTATTTTTAGGGCAATGTGAATAGATATGTGAACTCTTGGTATAAGGAAAAATAATTTCATATTCTTTTAAAATTTTTCTTTATCCTTTCTTCCTTCCTTCCTTCCTTCCTTCCTTCTCTTTATGTCTTTCATCTTATATTACCTCATATAATACTGGGATCAAACCCAGACCTTTTTGTACACTAAGCATACTTTTTACCTTTAGCTATGCCCTAACCCTTCATATTCTTCTTTATAATACTTTCTTCGTTCCTTTTTCTTTTTTGGTACTAGGGACTGAACTCAGGCCCTTATACTTGCCTTATACTTATGCCACCAAGCTATCTCTCCAGTCCTATACTTCCTTGATACTCATCCTAATTCAAAATTAAAGTAACATGGGAATTCTGTAATTGGTCAAAGTGAAGTAGGCTGATGTTTCATGAACCTGGTAAATTATACATTTTTGCAATCTTCAGTCTCTGAAAATTATCTCTAGAAATTGTTCTAGAAATTTTTGGATATCAGTGGAGTTTTGGTTTACATTTAAATTGAAATTTCTATCCCTACTTTAAAAACTGCTTGACAAATTTGAGCTGTATTTGAAATTAGCATGAACTGGGCTTACTAGATGTTTAATACTAATCTCATTAAGTTTTGTAATAGTAAATGATAGGAAAACAATGTGTTTACTTGTCCATTCAGGAGATGTTTGTTCACTAACTGAAGCTGGAGGGCAGGGGCCGTCCTATCGATGGGTGCCTGTATCCTTAGCAAGAGTGAGCCCAGTGTTAGAGACCCAGTGGGACATGCTATAATGATGAGTGGTGGAATAGTGTCAAGCAAAGCTCCGAACTTCAAGAGGTAGAACTTACATTATTCCCACTTCACAGTTGAGGAAAAAAAAAATGCTTGGAACATTTGAGAACATACTCTAAATCCACATTGGGAAAGAGACTGAATTTAGGGAATCTGATTCTAGAGTTTGCACATGACAGATTTTCTCTTATCTTTTCCGAAAGAATGCTTTACATATGATAAACATCGTGCTTAGGGTATAGTTCTATCCTTCCTAACAAGTAGGGTACCCTTATGAAAGACAAACACAGTTCCATTATCACAAAACATTCCCCCGTGTTGTTCTGTGGTCATTCTGTTTGCCTATCTCCAGCTCCTGTCAAATGGTAATACATCTTCTGTCTCTATTCATTTTTCTCTTTATAAGGATGCCATATAAATGGAATCGTACAGTTATAGCCTTTCAAAGCTGGATTCTTGCATGCATTACAATGTATTTGTGATCCAGCCATGTTACTTTGTGTCCTAGTATTTTGCACTGTGTCTTAGTTACTTTTTACTCATTGCTGGACAAATACCCAACACTCAAAATGAAGGAAGGAAAGGTTTATTTAGCTCACAGTTACTGGAGGTTTCAGTCCCTATTTGGCTGGCCCAAGGCTGAGTGGAACAGGGCAGAGAGCATCCAGTTCATGGTGGCAGAACAGCAACAATCTCGACAGAGGCAACCGACCAACCAGGGTACCAGAGAGCAACAGCCTAGTCTGTCTCTCTTTATATTACATTCAGGCTTTCTGCCTCAGCCTATGCAACTTAGGCCACTCTGATAAGTACTCAGACAATAACCCCATCACTACTAAAACACGTAATCCCAGTGGGTCATGAGTCAGGTAATTCCAGCAGTCCTCAGACCCATAGTCCCACCAGTACTAAGACATATAATCCCAGTGGATCATGAGTCAAGTCTCAAATTCTAGAAGTCCCTGCTTCATAATTACATGAGGCTTTGGGGGGACAACTAAACATAAACCATAACACCTTGGATGAACACACCAGTTTGTTGATTGATTTATCAGTTTAGGGATTTTGGAATATCTCCAGTTTTATTTGGTACCCCAGATCAATACCTGTTACTTACTTTTCTTGGTTGATGACATTTTGATAAGACCTCTTCTGACATTAAGAGTGGCAACAATGGATGGACATAGGCATACCTATTTTTATATGTTGAAAGTTTTTCTGCTATTCTAGTTTTCTGAGAGTTTTTAATCAAAACAGTGCTGAATTTCATGAAATATTTCCCTGCATCTATTCAGAGGAGCATATGATATTTCTTGGTTAACATATTATAATGAACCACTATGATTAATTTTCAGATGTTTATCTGGTCTAATGTATCTTGCATAAGATCCACTTAGTCGTGATATATTATTTTCATATACTGCTGAATTTAATTGGCTGGTTTTGTTGGTGATTTTAAAAAATGTATCATCACTAGGAAAAGTGGTCTGCTGTTTTCTTGTTAGGTGCTTATCTGGTTTGGTGTCTAGGTAATGCTAACTTCATAAAAATGAATTGTGAAGTAGTTTTTCTTTCCTATAGTACAGGCCAAATTTCAATTTGTGTGGAATTACTACTATTTTAAATGTTAGAATTTTTTTGGCAAGGCGTTAATTTTCTTATGGAAATATTTTACAATACAAATTTATGTATATGCAATGTCTTTTCTACTGTGTGTGTGTGTGTGTGTGTGTGTTTGTGTGTGTGTGTGTCTGTCTGTCTGTCTGTCTGTCTTTCTAGTAGTATGGAACGGATCCAGGACCCTCATGCTGAGCTACATATTTATTAACCTTTTTACATTTTTAAATTTTTTATTTTGAGACTGGGTCAGTTTTTGCTAAGTTGTCTAAGATGAGCTCAGACTCGTGATCATCCTATCTCAGCCACCCAGACTACCTTTCTACTCTTTTAATATTGTAGGATTTATAGTGATTTTTATATCCTGATAATCATATTTTTATCTTACATTCCCCTAGTTTTATTTGGCTAGATAGTTGACTGTCAGCTTGTCTATCTGCCTATTCTCTTCTCTGCAAAGAATTAGTTTTTGTTTTCACTAATTTTTCAATTATGGCCTGATCAGATTGTAATATTTTAGTTTTGAGAATTAATTAAGATTTGTTTTCTTGTCAGAATATTCTACAAACATAAGTTCAGGTTGTTTGAGACTTTCTTTCTCGTTTTCAAATAGTTATTTTGTGTATTTATTTTATTTTGTTTTATTTATTTTTCGGTACCAGCGATTGAACTCAGGACTTTGCCCTTGCCAGCACTTACTTTACTGAGCTATCTCCCTGGCCCCATTGTCTATTGATTTTAGCTTTTTGATTATATTCTGTTGATTACTGTTAGAGAAGTATTGGGATGTTTAACTCTAATTGTAGATTTGGCTATTACTCTTCTATTCCTAGTGATTTTGGCTTAATATAGCTTGAAGCTCTGTGGGTAAGTACATATATATTTTAGAAACATATGTTGTCTTGGTGACTGACTTCATTGTTATGTAACATATTGCTAAATTTCTATTAATATTTCTGTCCTAAGATGTACTGTGATTTTAACATGGTTACTCATTTCTTATTTTGAATAGTGTTGGCATAATATGCTGTTTTTCATTCTTTAGCTTTAAATTATTTTATATTTTTGGTGGGGTTTTATACATAATATAGAATTAAGTCTTAATTTTTAATCCTAATAATTTTCATTTTTAATAAGTGTGTTTAATTGTGTTCAATATATTAAATGAGAGAGCTTTATTATTATTATTATTATTATTATTATTAATATTTTGGAGAAGGATCTACATGGTGTTCAGGGTTTCACTACTAGATCCCACTCATACTGATCCGCCTGTTTACAACCTCCCAAGAGCTGGAATTATAGGCCCACACCACCACGCCCAGTCTCAGTTGCCATCTCAGTGTGCCCTGGGGGCAGGGAGAGTAGCAGGCCCAGGGATCAAACCCCTGTAGTGCTTCATTAAAATACATAATCTTTTAAAAATGTATTTGGTATGGGGTCTCACTATCTGCAGCTTGCACTTGTGGTGACCCTTCTGTTTTCAGCCTCCTCAGTGCTGGGGTTACAGGCATGTGCCACCATGCACAGGCTTCTTTGCTGGCTCTGCACGCCTGCATGTAGTGCAGGGGATCGAACCCCAGTCCCTGTACTTGCTTAAGCAAGCGCTTAGTCTGCTGAACTGTTTCGCTATCCCATAAAATCTGCACTGTTGCTAGAAGTTCCTGTTATGTACTCCTCAAACCTTTGTCTTTTACTCTTTTCATTTGGATTTAGTACATGTATAACTCTACCTTATATTCACTCTGGACTCATTTAAAAAATCTATTTAAAAGTTGTACTTCTGTATAAATTTTTAATGAATTACGATCTATCTGGAAAAAATACTGTTGCATATTTCATGTTTAATAGGATGTGCTCTAGGACTATATTCTCCAACTTTTCTTTATATCCTTTGTCAAAATGCATTTTTACCTATAAATACAGGATACACTGACACTACTTTCTTTTAGACAACTGATTATCTCTTAGAATGATAAAAATAAAATAATTTTATGTTTATGTCATTTATGTCCTTTGAAGTACTCTTTATTTTGACTTTTGTGTATATGTGCTCCTAAAGAATTATCTGAACTTTGTGAGCTGGGGAAATAGCTCCGCCTGGCAAGCATAAGTCCAGCTCTGGTGCCACACACCACGCTGGCCCTGGCACACCCCTGTAATCCCTCAGCAGGGAAGCCTGAGACAGGAGGATCACTATGAGTCCGAACTGCATAGCTAGACCTTGTATAAAGTAAGTAAAAAAAATTAGAGAAGAGGAATTATTTGAATTTTTAAAAAATTGTCACCTATTTTCGCAAAGTATTTAAGCTATTTTTTTTTTGCTTTTATTTATTTAACTTTAAGTGCTCTCCATTCTAATCTTTCTTGTGGTGTATAATAATAATAATCAATAATCTCAGGTGTCTAGCCTGAAAAACTTCCCTCATTTCCCTCGCTTTCACATTTTTATTCTTACCAGTACCTGCTCGCAGTGCATAAGGCTTGCATTCATCCCAGGGTGCTGGTAATGTGAATGACAGATCTTATTTCTTTTTATTATGTCTCCTTTCTCTCCTACTTCTGTTCCCTCAATCTCTTGGTCACTTCCTCTTTTGCAAAAGATCTATCGCCCTCTTGCCTATTACTTATCTTGTATGTTACTCCTCAATTATTTATGCTTTGGGTTTGTCATCTTTAGTTAAAGAGACCATGCACTATGTAAGCCTGATTTATTTCACTTATGCCTTGTAGGTGAATTCATTTTCCTACAAATGACTCACATCCTCTATAACAGAGTACCACCCCCTTGGGTGAAAATACCCTATTTCTTGTCTCCATTCCTCTGTTGATGGACATGGAGGCCGCTTCCAAGATGTGGCTATTATGAGTTGTGCTGCTATAAACATGGGAGTCCATGGATCACTGTCATCCGACAACTTCAACTCTTTTGCAAAGATACCTGGAAGTGAAATAGCTGGGTTGAGTGGACTTTCTGATTTTCATTATGAGGGTTCTCTATAATGATTTCCATAGTGGTTGTACTAGTTTAAATTTCCATCAACCATGTAGAAGACATCTTATTGTCTCATTTATTTAAAAAATACTTTTAGACTGGGCGTGGTGGCGCATGCCTGCAATCCCAGCTCTTGAGAGGCTGTCTACAGGCAGATCACTATGAGTCTGATCTAGTAGTGCGACCCTGAACACCCTGTAGACCTGTCCCTAAAATTAAAAAAAATTCCTTAATAAGGTGTGAAATTCTGCATTGACAGTTATTTTCTTTCAGAATTGTAAGAGTGTCTTTCCACTGTTTTATTGTTTGCATGATTTTCATGTGCGATAGCAACTATAACTCTGACCTTTGGCTCTCTACAAGTGATATTTCTTTTTTCCTCCAGATTCTTCCAAACTTTTGTCTTTATCTTTAGCCTTTGGCTATCAGCAGCATGTTTCTGGCAAGTGTGCATGTGTGTGTGTGTGTGTGTGTGTGCATGTGTGTATGCATGTACACATGTGTGTCTGTGTACATTCTAGCATTCATTTTTAATGATGTTTTTAAGCTTGTTGAATCTGTTGATTTAGTTAAAAAGACCCTTTTGAAAAAATTTTATTCTTTTTTTTTTTTTTTTTTTTTTTTTTTTGAGGGAAGGAAAGGTTTATTTAGCTCACAGTTCCTGGAAGTTTCAGTCCATACCGGTTGGGTCCAAGGCTGAGCAGCACATGACAGAGGGCAACCTTTCAAGGTGGCAGCAGAGCAAGAGTGCAAAGGAGCAGTAGCAGCAGCTCAAGCAGCTAACTTCTCCTCCTTCCTTACATTGAAATTTAAATCACCTGTCCCAGGGGAGGTGCAGCACCCACACCCACAATAACGAACCACAAATTCTGGAAGCTGCCCCATGACTGCATGAGGCTTTAGGGCAGTGGTTCTCAACCTTTCTAATGCCATGACCCCACAATACAGTTCCTCATATTGCCGCGACCCCAAACCAAAAAATAATTTTGGTGGCTACTTAAAAACTGTAATTTTGCTACAGTTATGATTCGGAATGGCTTTAGGCGATCCCTGTGTTTTGGTCGTTCGACCCCTTCCAGGGTCGCAACCCACAGGTTGAGAACCGCTGCTTTAGGGGGACACCTATACACAAACCATAACATTCTGCCCCAGGATCACCAAAGTCTCATGCACATCCCTTTATGCATAAGCCATTCTAATCCCTCTCTAAGAGTTACCAAAGTCTCAACAGTTTCAGCATTGCTGAGAAGTCTAAGTCTCAAGTCTCCTCAGAGATTTAAGGCAAATACTTAGCTGTGAGTCCCTGTACAAATTAAAAGTTAAACACATCCAACATTCAAAGGCACAAGATACATGTTACCATTCTAAAAGTTACACACAGCAGGATACCAAACATGGGGACCAGCACAAGTCCAAAGTCCAGAAGGGCCAACGTTAAATCCTGTAAGTACTTGTAGAACATCCAAAGCAAATTGTAAGCTCCATGTTGCTTTGCCCTTACAGCACTGTGAGTAGTTATAGCTCTCATGGCCACGCTGTCAGGCTGGTTTTGCCTCCTTTTTGCAGTTTTCCTTAGACGATCCATGTTCCTGGCTTCCCTAAACTTCTGGAGTTTCCACAGAACAGGCTTTTCCCTCACAGCTTTACACACTGCCCTCTTAAATTTTTATTCTTTAAATATTTTTACCCCATTTTCTGTGGCTCTTCCTTCTGCTATTCCAGTTTCGCTGCTGCATTGATGTTATTCTATAGTCTCAGCTTAGCTTCTTTTCCTGTCTCCCTTTTTCCAGCTTGATTTATAGCCACTGACATACCTTTTCTAAGCCGTCTCATACTTTCATTGGCTGTGTCAGTTCTGCAGAAGAGACCCTCAGAAGCTTCCTTTGGAACGGTGACCGTGTTTTTCATATCCAGAATTTTGATTTGATTATATTTTTACAGTGGCAATCTTTCTGCTGAAATTCCCAATCATGTCATGCATATTTCCCTGCTTTTCCTGCTATACATTTTACCTTATGAATCACAGTTATTTTAAACTCCTTGTCCGAGAATCTTTGTATTTAAGTTTGATGTTCTTGATTACTTTGTATCTTGACTGGGTATTTTATTCTTGATTTATTTTTGCTTGGTAATTGATGCCTGAAAAAGGATATTGTGTGCAGGTGATGTATGTAGTACCTCAGCCGAGAAATAGGCTGGCTATCCTTCCCTAATGCTGGGCCTTTACTGAGTCATAACTTGAATTGTGATTTGGTTTTCTGAGGGCAAAAGATTTCAAAGTCTTCTCTTACCACGTTGTATTTAGGGTGGAGGGTTTTATCAAAATTGTAGATTGTCTCCATGTCCACCTCCCTCTCCCTCTCTTTCTCCCTTCCTTACCTCTCTCCCTTCCCTCGGCCCCCACCCTCTCCCCTCTTTCTCCTCCTCCTCCTCCCCTTCCCTCTTTTCCCATCTCTTCCTATCTCCTATGTTGCAGAGAGGGTCTCTATTCTAAGGCTTTTCTGGCTTCTTAGCACGAGCCTGCTGTTTCTTATTACTTAACTTTTGCTGGTGTGTGTTTGGGTTGGAGGTGATGTTTTCTGCTATTCTGCAGTGGCTTAGGCCCTAGGCAAGTGCTATGTCGCTACTTACATTTTAGGCCTAGGCTTTGCTCAGTTCTCCTGACCCTCCCTCAGAGATCAAAAGTCTTTAGTAACCTGACTTCAAGATTTCTTCCTGCCCCTTTCCCAGAAATGAACTTTCTGTTCTATTCTATTCACCTACCTTAAATGTGTTTTTATCCATATTCTAAGGACAACAGAATCTGCTGCCTTTCCCAGGGTAGCTTAAATATTTTATAGAATACTGGAAGTAGGAGAGAAAAATCTTGGTGGAACTTTTTCACTTTTCTTTAGCAAACTGTCTTTTGTCTTCATGACTAAACAGCGAAATCAGATTTTCCCGCTCTTGTCCTTCCCTGGTTTCTCTTGTCAGCTTTGTTGAGTTCTGTGAGGAGGAGCTGCTCCCTGGGCTTGGATTTCTCTAGGGGTCGTGGCTCCTGGGGCTCTCTGACCATTAGAAATTAGCTGAACACATAAAGTTGGTTCTTATCAACTGTGTGGATCCAGAACAATCCAGAACAAGCCCACTTGTGTGTACCAGAACAAGTGAGTAATCTTGTCCTTTCTTCACCTGAAAAAAAAAAAAAATTGTCTTCATTACCATTCAGATTAGTTGATTGCTTTAGATCCTCAGATTTCTGATGAATCCAGGCAAATGTGTCATTTCACGAATTATCTTGATTTCATTTTTCTTTAGGGAGGGGCAGCTTTCTTTTCAACTGTACTCAACTGGAAACTAGAATTTAGAAGTTATATGCTTAATATAACACCCTGAAATTGAGTTAGACATTCTAGTTAAATGGGTAGCTTTGTTGAAGTGAGGGATAACTTAATAAATAAGACATTGGTCTTTCATTTCAGAGCTCTGTAATGCACAGTTAGCCCTATAGGAACATTTGTCGATATTTGCAATTACATACATTTTAATTTTTGAGATAATTTTTCTGGAAATGATCACATTAGCTTCCCTAGAGCAGGTGACATGGAGCTGTAAGCTATAAGGGTGAATCAGTGTTGTGGTTTGTATCTAGCTGTCCCCCCAAAGCCTCCTGTGAATCATGGGGCTGTCAAGCACGTGGGTGCAGGGGCGGACCTGAGGGGGCGTGGCCAACAGAGGCAGAAACCATTAAACTGACAGCATGCGCTGACAGAGGTTGCCCCCCCTCCCCACCCCGCAGTTGTTCTCTTGGAGGTATGGAGCAGGTCATCCTGGACAGGGCAGCACCCCAGCCCCTCCTCCAGACCCTATAAAACTGGGGCAGGGTCTTGAAACCTCCAGAAACTGAGCAAAATGAACCTTTCCTCCCCTAAGCTTGTGTGTCTGCTATTTGTCCTAGCAACCAGAGAAAAGTAACTAAGACAGCATTTCATGTGTGAGCCGAGGGTTGTAGTTAAACCTGTGGAAGTGGGGGAGATGATATGAGAGCTGAGGGTGGACAGGGCTCATATTTCCAGGATGGTTCATGAGGCCAGAGCTCAGGCCATGACCGAAAAGGTGCTTATTTCCTGTTCAGACATCCCCCATTCAGACATTAGCCTGTGTCCCGTAAGTAGCTGGAAATTGAAAAAAATAAAAGATCTTAGTCAAAGGTGACACCAAAAAGTTCTGTTTTGAAGAGTAACTTTAGGATCAGTTTAGAGAATAAACTCTATGGACTGATATCTGCTAGGGAGCTATTTATAGTTTGTAACAAGAAACATGTATAATACAATGTGACCAGGCAAAGAGAAATAGTTGTCATTATTTTGTCATTATGACACCAAAAATACATGCCGTGAAGAGTTTTAGACAGCAGTCTGGCGTGCGGGAGGCTTCACCTTGTTAAGGCCAGGTGGGGTAGAGGCCCAGGTTGACCTCTTCACCTCCTTGACGTTTGAAGTGCTGTGCCTCAGGAATGCAGGGTTGCAGTGGGCATTCTGTGGTTTTTACTGACTCCAAAGTAGAGGCGATTTTTCTACCATGGTGCAGATAGTCTTAGGTCCCCACTTAGATACAACTGAAGCAGAGAAGGGAGGGATTCCTTACTGCTTCAGGGTGGGCAGGGGAGATGTGGCTCCCATCGGGACTCCAGAGGACGCCGTGGGGGTGGAGCATGACGTGAGACCCTCAGGATAAAGCTCTGCTCTCCCACTTGTCCTCTTTGGAACTCCCAGGGAGACTATAGGGGTGCCTCATTACCAACTCATGGGGCTCCTGTTGCTGCAGGTGAGAGGGACACAGCTTTCTGTGCTGTTTGGCTGCAGTGGAGGAGTTGCTGACTAAAATGTCCTACTTGCTTGATAGCTCCCTGTCTGGTCTTGTGCAGGAGACAGAGCAAGCCTTTCTTGAGGCCACTTTTGTCTGTGCCCAAGAGCATTTTCGGATTGCTAATTTCTTCGGTTTCAATCCTGTGGTATGTCAGATGAAAGAACCCAGGGAACTTAGCATGATGTTGGTCTCTAAACACGAGGGTCCTAGCTGGTCTGCCTGTTTCTGGGCACCCTAAATCTTCTTACCTCCATTTTATATAAAATACAGAATTTGGGGTTGTGCTATATCTAGGGGAGGCATAGGGAAAGTATGCTTATTCTATCTTCCCAGCCACAAAAACCTTTTCCTTAGTCCTGACCAGCGTTATGACTTTAAGCACCATCTTCCTTCCATTTCATAGGGATAAGAGCAATAAAAAATGGTAAAAGGGTGGCCTGCAAGTGGCGGGAGATGAGAGAAGGAACCTGTATCCCTAAGGGGAGGTGCTGTATGATGTGAACTCTCTTAATCGGGTCGGTATCAAACACCTATGCTGGGGTCATGCTGATAGTACATGAGGTAAGTCACAGATAGGCTTCTTTCTCAGACTCTTGGAAAGCTCATATTGCTTGTTTAGTCTGTTTTAGAGCATGTGAAATTGTGCCTAATGGTCTGCCTCTTTGGTGGCCGTGGGGGTTGGAATTGCTGCTTAGGCTTTGGAGGAGAGTCTCATTGGCTCGATTCACTCATAACCTGTAGGTGGAAGAGCCTTACTAAGTTGGCCCTAGGAAATTTCCAGTTTTCCCTTTCTCCTTGATGTGAAATAGGTCACTAATTTACTCCAAATGCCTTAGAGCCTTAACAAATGATCTTGTTCCTCTCTTCCCTCAAAATATTTAAATGCCCCAAGAGCCTTATGAGAGCTGGCCACTTGAGTGGACTCTGAGCTGTACGGATGCTACTACACTTATGGGATTTTAAAAGCTGTTTCAAATTTTTACCTATTTGTGTATGTTCTTAAAGATTCCTCAGGTATTCACTTTTTTTTTTTTTTTTTAATGAAGGGGTCATGTCAGGGTTGTTTGATAGTCTATTAAAGAGAGACATCTGGAGATACATAAGGAAAGGCATGACTTTAATCAGATTTTTATGTGCACTTTTTAAAAAGCCTTGTCAAGCCTGCTTTTCCCATTTAATTTTGAATTCTTTTCATAATGTTGTATCTTGATTTTATGCTCCTTAATGTGCCATATTTTTCTCCACAATAGATTTTAAGCTAAATTGGCCCCAAACAAGAGGGATGCTGAATGCTTTTTGTAACCATGGAAACATTTCTAGGCACTTTTTGAGGACCTGGTTGCCAATAGTAATATGACAGAGAAAATAGATACACTTCATTTAGCAGTTGTTGATGATTAAGAGACAGAGAGACTACTTATAGTGCCATCCCAAGATAGGCTTTTTGGCTTAGAGACCCAAATCCGAAGCACCGATTTCTCAGTTGAGAGGCAGCTATATGACACCTTTGATATGTTATGGAAAGGAGCGTATTGCATTTAAAATCATCTTTATTTGCAGCTTTTCACATCAGATTGTTTTTGAGGCTGTCTTTTTCACCACATGTATTTGTTTCCAAGAAACATGCTCACAATTTCCTGAAATAGCCTGCTAATGGAATTAATGTGTTTTTTGAGTGCATTGGCGTAGGGGACTTTAGAAACACCTTTTGGCTTGATGGCTGTCTCAGTGGCTTTCTCATTCCTGGACAAAATGCCTGACAGCCACAGATAAAAGAAGAGAGATTCGTTTTGGCTCACAGTTTGAAGAGGTTTCAGTCTATCGGTGGCTGGTTCCAAGGTAGGGTGGTATAAAAAAGGAGAGACATTTGATGGCCTGGCATGTAGGAAGTAGGATAAGTCGGGGAGGGACATATGTATCCCTCCAGGCCACGCCCACAAGGACCCGCCTCTTCCCATCAGGCTTCAGCTCCCAGCTATAAAACATCAGTGGACTAATCCAGTATCACACACTCATGATCCAGTCACCCTCAAAGCCCCAGTTAAGAGCCCATGAGGCTTTGAGGGGATGTCTAGGTATGTCATAACAGTGGAATAGATTTTAAAAACGATTTTGAAATCCAGGTAACATAAGTAGACCTTCAGCCAGGTTAGGCTAGCCAGTCAATGTACCATGGAAGTGACCCACCTCTTCTGACCAGACCCTGCCTCCCAGCACCAAGTCAGCTATCCATCCCATAATCCAGTCGTCTTCCAAAAGACCCATCTATGAACATGTGAGCATTTCTAGACCAGTTTAGATCTAAGCTACAACAGTATCAGATGGTATAATGCAGCCCATTCATAAGCCCTGCGGGATTCCTTTGGTTTCTACGGATGTGTTACTGCATGTGAAATGCCGCATCCTGCTTGCCTTTCCTTGGCTACTTTGCTTTTCCATTGCACAAGGGCTTTCTTGTAAGTAATCCTCGAGGAATGCAAATGAAGACAACAGCGAGATTTCACCTAACTTCAGGAAGAATAGCCACCATTAAGAAATAAAATAGTAGCAGGGTGAAAGGGATGTGTCTACATTGTGTGTGAGGATGTAACTGAGTACAACCACCACGAAAACCAGTGTGGAGATTCCATTTGACCCAGTTTTCCAATGAATGAACCCCGAGATCATAATATTAAGTGAAATAAATTAGAAACACAAGCCTAAATATTGTGGGAGAGACCCAAAATATAATACATGAGAGAGCATAATAAAAGATACATCATAGTATTACAGTGGGCAGGTGGTCTTTGAGGGGTCAAGGGTCTTCAGCAACCTCCTGTCTCTGCAAGTGTCTCACTTTCATTATGATGAAGAAATGAGGCGAGGGCGGCTCAGAGTTGAAGGTCCTGAGAATGAGGAACTCATGTTCCCCACAGAAATATGAAATAGAAGTGAAAGCAATGTAAGGCAGAAGTTTGTTTCCAAGGCCATGGATGCCAGGATCGCCGCCAAGCAACAGGGTGCACTACAATTTGCTATAGGTGGAGGGTGGGCTCTGTTTTCTAAAAATAACTGTTCCATTGATTGGTGTAATGTCTGCCAGTGGGTATCTTAGCCTTTGTGTTTTAGTTGAGGAAAACATGAGGGGACTAACAGGACACTTGCAATGATTTTACAAGAGCCAGAGTGCCCTCTGATAAGCTGGTGGTAAATATACAATCATCAGCTATCACTGTGTCGTCTATCTTCCCTTGCTACCTTATCCTCTGACTGTCCCTATGATGAGAATTAGGGAGATATGGGTTTTTTTTTTTTTTTTTTTTTTGCAAAAGGAAAAGGAATCAAGAAGTGAAAGCAGGGAGAAGAAGAAGATGTGGCTGAAAAGATATTAAATTTTGTTACGTGTATATACCAACTCCGCATGACAAGTTTCCGTATTATATACTGCAAACATGTACTCATAAATTTACAGAGAATTTTTTTATCTACTTTTTTTTTTATAACATAAGAGCATATAAACTTGATCCACCTAGCAACCATCTCACTGTGTGTGGAGATTAAGGATGCAATCCACCCAGAGAGATAAGAAGCTGGGAATAGGGAAATGCAATTATTAGATCCCAAAGATGACATTCCCAGGAAATCCTAGATAAAACTCCCAGGAAATCAGATTTGCTTCTAGATTTATCAGCTCCTTAGGCACATTCCCCCTTTTGTCTTTGCTTATGAAGAAAAGGAGAAATTCCCAATATAATTTGAGTTAGTCAGGCTACATAAGTAGTGTGCTTCCTGGGACACAAGTAGTGGTGTCTGAAGGATATTTTATGTTGAAAGCCAACCTTACAAAGGATTGTACTAAGCATAAGAAATATGGTTCGTTTGTAACAACCCATAATCACCAAAAAGTCTCACTTTGCCTACAGATTCGAACTTTTGCATAATTAGCATGGGATATTTTTAAACCACTGTAAAACTTTGACAATATTTGCACTGCCATATTAGGGAAGAATGGGTCAGAGAGAGAGAAAGTATTTCTGCAGAGAAGATTTAATATAGGGAATTGGTTTTACGTTTACTGAGTCTTAAACAAAGAGGAATGTGAAGGAAAGCAGTGCAAAAACTGCTTCTGCAGGCAGTAGCACCCAACCATCGCAGCGGCAGAGAAAGCACTGGCCAGCAGTTGACCTGGTCAGAACCTGGAAGCTCAGAGAGTACTCAGAGGAAGAGCTTCACACAGGTGGGGCTCAGACATCTACAGGAGGGAAACTGGCTGGCTGGCCTTGTTACCATAGGGGGTTTGATGAGGCTGAGTCTGGAATTCTGAAAGGAATGGAGACACTAGTGCTCAAACTAACGGCAGTCTACAAGGATGTTCTTGCTTCTTTGTTGGGTGGTACACAGAACAGGAGAATGCCCCTTCACAGAAGAGAATTGTAGTTTGCAGGATTCTAATCCCAACATCCAAATCAGGAGACAGAAGAATGGATATGAGCTTAAGAGAGAAATTTAAGAGCCAACACAGAGCCTAAAGCATTTCTTCAACTTTATTTCCTAAGAGAAAAGCTAAATTGGAAATAAAATAATACCATGGCTGGCCCCTATGATTGTTAGCTTTCAAGTGCTGTAACAAATAGCAGAGGTGGTAAGCTTATAAAGACAAAAGGTTTATTTTGGATTCCACAGATTTTGAGGTTTTGGTTAGGATTTCTAGTGGCAGCATGGCAGAGAAGCAGAAATAAAAGAAAGGGGGGGGATGCCTTTATAGACTCTGAAGATATGAAGAGGATCAAGGTCAAGGAGATAGGGGGTCCTGTGACCCAGGGTAATGGAAAGCTGAGGCTTCATGGACTTTTGCTAGCAGTGGGGTTTGAGCACATGTTCAGTGATGCTTAAGGGGCTAACCAGAGGCTCCCTTTTGTGCTTGGGAAAAGTAAAAGGAAGTTGTAGGCAGGGCTGGAATGGGGAAGAAGGAGGAAGGGGTCACTGAGTAGATGAGCTCTTGTTTTGGGAGTTCAGCCATGTTGGCACTCCAGCCAGAAGCTACCAGTTTCAGCTCATGGTCACTTGGCCCTATTGGTTTTGAGTGTGTAGCAAGAAAGGATATCGTTGGAAGCATCACCGTGGTGGAGCAAATGTGCTCACCTCATGGCTGTGATGTGAGAAAGGAGAAAGAAGGAGGGAAGAAGGGAGGGAAGGAGGGGGAGGAGAGAGACAGACAGACGTAGAGACAGAGAGAGACAGAGAGACAGAGGGAGAGACAGAGCGAGAGAGCAAGAAAGAGACTCTATCCTTTTCCTCTTCTAAGCTTCAGTGACCTAGTGTCCCCCACTCTAGTCCCCACCTCTTCAAGGTCCCACCACCTAGCAATAGTGCTGAGTGGTGGAAGGGGTGCTTAACACACCCCTTAAATGTAGGCCTTCCAGACTTGAACTATGGCAATTCCTGACTGATTTATCATAGACCTCCTCTAGTAAACTAGTACAATTTCATCTGGAGTACCAGAGATAAATTTCATGAGGTCTATGAACATACTACATTTCATTATAAATATAAATGAATCTCCAGTCTGTATCTTTCTTGCTAAGTGGATTCTTGCATCAACATTTAAAAGGGACATGTAAATATCCTAAAATTTGATTATTTGTTCATTATTTGAATGTGATCTGGAAAACACAGATAAGTTCAAGTCGTTTGATTCTTTTAATGCCTCAAATATGCTATTAATTATAACTGTCTTAGCTGCAGGGGAAAGAAACCAATTTGAGTTACTTCAAGAAAAAACAGAGATGAGGAAGAGAATTTATTTAAAGAACCTTAACCATGGAAGAAATGACCTAGTTTAAGAAAGGGATTTGAAATAGGATTTTCTCTTCATACATCATATATAAATAAACTCTCATAGGTGTGCGTCATGACATACTTATATCACAGAATTGTTAGTGATCGTAAAAACAGAAATAAATAAATTTCCATCAATGTAAGAATAGAAAAATGGAATAGTAACATAGCCCACTATTAGGTAGCAGCTAATATCAACCAAATGAGCATATATCTGCATAACTCAAAAGTATAACATTCATTGGGAAGATAAACAAATTGTAGATAACATGTTCCATATTATATTTATCATATGAAGTATTACAACATGCAGGATTTTGCTATGTGTACTTTTTAAATAAAGGAACAGTAAGTGAGCAACAGAATATTACAGGTGAAATCATAACTCCTAAGTGTACATTTGATTTACCCCTTGTGAGAAAAAAAACAACAAAGGGGGCTTCAGTAACATATGCCTAGATGACTCCCTTAAAATAAGTCTGAATTAATATGGCAAAAATACTATGATTTAGCATCCGATACGTGGCTGTGAGAGGTTGCTATATTTTCTGTGTTTTTGAAATATTCGTAAACTTAAAAGCTAAGAAATGTAAAGCACTTTCAAAGTCCCATTAGTTGTCCAGCATTCATCCAGCCTAATGAACAGGTCAAAGAGAAGAGGAACTTAAATCACATTTTGAAAAATTTCCGCTAATAAAGTGACTTTTCAAAAACACACCTGTCTTTACTAGGGGCTGGATTCAAAGTGATGCCGGGAGATAGAGGAAGGCAACGTACCTACAAGACGATCATGGAAGAGAGGAAGGTGTGAACAGGAGACGATCCCTAAGGAACTCTAAGAATAAATAAGCAACACAGAGATGTGCAGATAGGAACGTCCCTCAGCAAGAGGAAACCAGACAAATGAGAAAAGATCGTCAACTGTGACCCTTCCCTGGCTTAAGATTCCTTGCCTTTAGACTGCCTTGTTGAAAAGAAGAGATGCCCCTTGGTATATTATTTTCTCAGTAAGGGCAAGAAAAATATCTGAGATTTACATGATTTTTATCAAGTGATTCTATCACTAAAGAAAAAATTTTTGATTTCTGCATAATTGCTAGGATAGAATTTAAGCTTATTTGGAGTACAGCGCGTGCTTCTAATTCCTCTAATCTATTCCCAACAATGGTAAGAATAGAAAAAGAGCAAAAAGACTTCATTTACTCATTTCCAACCAGTATTTTAAAATGTTCTGGCCAAGTGTGGTGGTGCATGCCTATAATCACAGCACTTGGGAGGTTAACATAGGAGGATCTTTATAAGTTTGAGACCAGCGTGGGCTACAAAGCAAATTCAAGGCTAGCCCAAAGTTCATAGCAACACCCTGTCTCAGAAAGATAAAATAAATAAAACATAAAAATAAATAAAATAAAACATTCCAGCATTATATCATAATAATGGAAAAATAAGGTTAAATGTTAGATTCATACTTTGATCATTTGCATAAATTATGTCTTCTAATTACCATATGCATAAGATTGCCTTCTATCACTCAAATAATGGCCTCTAAAAATAATACAAAGGTATCAAATGAGTGACAATGGCAATGACGATATCCTTGCCTTAAATGACAAGGACCTTACCACGTCGGCTATTAATATGTTCATGAACACCTAACTTTTCTCAAGCATGTAAATTGAAATGTGAAGGATATCAGTTACGTAATATGCTGAGACAACAGAATCTCAAACTACCGCAGAACTACTAAATCTTTCCTCAGAATAATTCTGGGTATCCAAGGAACTCGATGGCAAATGCTTTCAAATCAAGAATAATGAATGATGAGAAAGTTAATGAAGGATGCTCTTACTTTTTTAGTAGTATATGTTTGCAGTATGTGACTTTTTTTTTTTTTTTTTTTTTTTGCCTGTTTGAGACAGGGTCTTCCTCCTGCCTCAGCCTCCCAAGTGCTGGGATTATAGGCATGAACCACCACGCCCAGCTAGTATGTGACATTTATATTGCTTGTGTAGAGTTTGTACGTGGACATAGCGTTTTCATTTTCATCTTATTCTACTTGACACTGTGATCTCTGGGTGTACCATTTTCCTACAAATGACTCAAGTTTATGTCTCCTTATAACACAGTAGTGCTCCACCGTGTCTAAATACTACATTTTCTTTATCCGTTCATCTGTGGATAGGCATATAGGCTGCTTCCAAAGTTTAGCTCTTATAAATTGTGCTGCTACAAACGTGGGTATGCATGTATTAGTGTAATATGCTGCCTTTAGCTCTTGTGGGGAAGCAACCTAGCAGGGATAGCTGAGATAGATGGGATCTTACTGTTACTTTAATTTACATTCTCTAATGGCCAGAGATGTTGAACAGTTCTTCATTTATGCCTTAACCATTTATACTTACTTCTTTTGAGAAATGTCTGTTCATTTCAGTAGCCATTTTCTTGATGGGGCTTTTCATTTTGGGGAGGTCCATGTTTTGAGTTTTTAATATATTCTAGATATTAGTCTTCTGCCTAGGGCGTATCATGGTTCTGCCCAGAAAGCCTCTATGTCCTTAAGAGTCTTACCTTAAAGACTCTTATTTACCTTCTTGAAAATTGTTACTGTTTTTAAATTTAGACATTGAATCTATTGACTTAGTTCATGTGTGGAGATATAGTTCTAGATTCATGTGGTTAGCCAGTTTTCCCAGAACCATATGTTAAAGAGATTATCTTAACCTTCAGTGTATGTTTTTGGTCTGGCTAAATGTGCCTGGACTTTTTTCTGCATCCTGTTTTTTTTTTTTTTTTTTAATGTCTCACTGACCCATCCACAAGCTTGTTGGTATGTCCGATCCATGCTGCTTTTCTCACTGTAGCTTTGTAATACAGTTTGAAATCCAGAATTGAGATGTCTTCTGCCTTCTTCTTGTTGCCTAGGCTTTGCTGTTTAGTGTGGTCTTCTCTGAGCTCACTGAACACCCTATCGATTTTTAAAACTCCTAGTTTATTATTTTAAATAATTTACCTGTGTATCTTTTGATTTGTTTCTTATCAGTGCCACATGGATTAGCTTTAGGGAAGTTGGGTGGTCTTAGAGGCATCTTGTTGCCTTGTGTTCTAATATTTCTATTTTCTGTCTCTGTCTCTGTTTGTCTGTCTGTTACTCTCTCTTACTCTTGTGTGTTCACAATTTGATTTCACTGGAGAGACATTATTGCTATTATGGAGATATCTTTAGTTAGTATTTGCTTTTCATTGCTAAATGCTGGGCATGGTTAACTATAGGTCTTTGCTTTCTCCTTAAGATCCAGTGATCTCTGTCAGTTTTGGGAGGGGAGGATGCAGTGTAATTGGCCCAGTACCCAATCATTTGGACAGGAACCACAATGTCATGGTTTCTTTACCTAGCTATACAGCCTGTGCATTTGTGGGCTGCCCCTCCTAAGAGGCCCCTCTATCTGTAAACCCCGGGCTGTGGCAACTGTCCCAGTTGAGCTGTATCCTTGCTCACTTTGGTAGGTGGTGCAAGGCAGCAAACCATTGAGTCCCATGCTGATGACGTAGGCAGTCAGGGGGTGGGGATGGGGCAAACTGTGCTGGACTCAAGGCCAGCACTTTTAGACCCAGCCCCTGCTGAGATCCATATAGCCTTGGCCTTTTTTTTCACCGTGGGGAATGGGGGCCCTGTGTCTCTCCTGGCTTGAGCTTACACTTCTCAGGTCTACTGTGCATGTGCTCACTCTGGCAGCGTACGTATCAGGTCTCTCATATGTCAAGCCCAGGTCCTCCCTACAGTTGGCTTCTGTGGCTGTGGCCCATTCGGTCTCTGTGGTAGGGTCACACCTGAAACCTGAGAGTGTTCTTCAGTGCTCTCCAGTTGCTCTATAGCCCAGTCTCAGTCAATCTCTTCTCCAAACGACTTGTACGTAAACCCACTCAAATGTGGCAGGCCCTGCACTGGACTTCCTCCCCAGCTACAGCCTACCTTGTGGAAGGCTGCTGCAGTGTGTTGCTGGACTACACTCCAGCATTTTGGTCTCCCCTTTGCAAATGTGTAACACATCATGAAATTTGTATGAAGTGACTTGATTTACTTGCTTTGACTTGAATTATGCAACAAATGTTAGCAATCACTGAAGTCAGGAAAATATGACTCGGGCCTAAGTCACCTGCTGCTTCTGGAGCTGGAAGCAGGCTGAACTTTAATGGATATGTGTGGAATGAGACTGGAGGGCAGGAATTGTACCAGAAGTGAGCAAGATCCTGGAAAGCTGAAGAAGAGATGTTTCGGGGTCAGAAGAACAGATGTTGAGCAGCGGTCTTAGAGGAGCTTATGCTTCTCATACACCCGTCCTAGGCTTTTCCCTTGTGTGCTGACTGCAAGCCTCTGTCATGGATAAGCTTAGATTCCTTGTCATCACCGAGGCCATAGGGCCCCATAGGTACCACTTGCTTCTGAGTACTCATGCATGAATGTCTCGCAAAGTCAGGTGATGCAATATTTTGTTTGATACCATGCATCTTCCATCAGTGTTTTTTTAAAAAAACTTACTTACTTACTTTATTTATTTATGGCTCAGCTTACCCTGAGGGTGGGGCTGGTACAGCATGTGGTACCAGGGATCCAACTGAGGTTCCTGCGGTTGACTAAGCTTGCCTCAGCAGGCACTTTAGAGCACTGAGCTATTTCACCGGCACCTGATTCTGGTAAATTTTTTTTTTTTTTTTTTCAGTACCAGGGCTTGAACTCAGGAACTTGTGCTTGCCAGGCAGGCACTTGTACCCCTGAGCTGTCTCACCAGGCCCTTCCCATCACTGTTACTGTAGGTGTTTTTGGTTTTATGAGACAAGGTCTTGCCCTGTAGCTCAGGCTGGTACCTCTGTATGAACTCTGTATGTAGCTCAGGTTGACCTCAAAGTAACAGCAATCCTCCTGCCTCAGCCTCCTGCCTCAGTGCTAGGATGCACCACCGTACCCAGCCTTTCACTGATGATTTAGTCTATAGCTTCTTTCCAAGATATTAGAAAATCTTTCTGACTCAGTGGTGGCAAACGTTTTATAGACCGAGTATTCAAACTGAAAACCCAATTATTTATTGGAAAATGCCAACAGCACAATTCAATGTGAATACTGACTGCCCTTGTGAAAGCTCCCAGGAGTTGAGGCTCATGACATCATAATCCGGAGTGGCTACTTCTTCCTAAACATGTGTGTGGCTGCATCTGCACTGTGATCTGAGGCTTGGCTGCTGGGGTGATACTGGAGCAACTTGGCTTACATGCAAATAGAGAGAGAGCTGTGCATGGCCGCAGTGGCAGCTGTGCCATAGATTTACCACCACTACCCTAACTCATCTTCTTATCTGGTATAACTGTGTAGAGCAGTGGTTCTCAACCTTTCTAATGCCATGACCCCGCAATACAGTTCCTCATGTTGCGGTGACCCCAAACCAAAAAATAATTTTGGTGGCTACTTCAAATTACTAATTCCAATAAATAACATTTCACTATGGCATAGCATAGGCTTAAATATGTGTTTTCCAATGGCTTTAGGTGACCCCTGTGTTTTGGTCGTTCGACCCCCCCTGGGGTCACGACCCACAGGTTGAGAACCACTGGTGTAGAGTATGTAATACATAGAGATTGCTACATTATGTATTAGGACAAACTTTGTGGCTTAAAGCCACATACCACTCTTTCCTAGTTTCTGTGGGGTTGGGAATCTAGGAATGTGTTAGTTGAGTCTTTTGTTCGTGTCTTGCAAGGCTGCAGTTCAAGTACACCGGGGCTGCATTCTTATTGGGAGGTTTGACTGTGGCATAATCATCTCCAAGTTCTCTGAAGTTGTCAGAAGGATTGCTGTTCTGGCAGATGTAGGAACCAGGGCTCTCACTTTCTTGGCTGGGGTTTAGAGGCTGTGTCACTTCCCGGAGGACCCCTGTGGTACCTGGAGGCTGCTCACACTTCATTGTACAGGTTGGCTGCTTCATCAAGCTTCAGGCTGATAGCAGTGGAAATGTCATACTCTGCAGCAGTGATGGGTTTGACATCCTATTAAGTTGCCAAATCTATTGCTTAGAGGCAAACCATAAGTACCATCAACACTAAAGGATATTACACAAAGAGGGAACCCAAAAGATGGGGCTTTCAGAGGTCTGCTGACCACAGGATCCTAGATGAATCATTTCAATAAATAAGAGCCATAAAAGGTAGAAGCTACTCACATTCCTATAAGCAAATTATTTGTTTTTATACCTAGGCAACTGCTACTTTAATTTGATGTTCCCACAAATGGTACATTTAGGCATTGTTCTTAGGGTTTCAATTATAGTAGCTTAGTCTATGAACCCAAATTGATTTTGAATTGTGGAGTGTAAAGGGAAGCCAGCCGTGTCAGGAAGCTCATCACTGGCACATGGTTTCTCATGGAGAGTCCCCAAGAAGACAGGAGGCCTTGCCAAGAGTCCTTATGATTCTGTAGAGCACTCTAGACAAGGAACTTCTCAACTGCCAATACCAATCACAATAAATATAACATGATGGTTATTATAGGTATTCACTAAATTATAACCTTAACTCTGTACTACATATTTTATATACATTATGTCTTCAATCATAATCAAGATTTTTATAGTATGTCCAGTTTCCTTATCCAGTAAAGACACTGGGATTCCTGCCATGTATATCAGCCCCAAGATATCAAGGCATTTCCTCATGGGAACCACTGTCTCCAAATGACTTGAAGCTTTCCAACCTCCATCCTGTGCCTTTGCTACCAGGAGTCCAACTCACCAGCGGCTACTGCCAGCAAAGACATGCCTGGATGTTACAGCTTTGGATAGCAAACTTATAGTGCCAAAGCTGGATTTAAGAAATTTATGAAAGTCCTTTTTTAAAAAAGGCATTTAGGACAGGGTCTACAGGGTTGCACTCTGTAGATCAGACTCACAGTGATCCTCCCGTTTTCAGCCTCCCAAGCACTGGGATTACAGGTGTGCACCACCACACCAGGTCTCAACTGCCCTCTCAACACTCCCTGGAGGTGGGGGTGGGGCTGGCATGGCATGCTGGGGATCAAACCCCAGCCACTGTGCTCCGTCTAAGCAGGCGCTTTAGTCCTCTGAGCTATCTGGCCCGCCTAGGAAGACAGGCTGTATTTTGTCTCCATTTTCCTGTCTCTATTTTCTCTCTCACTTATTGCCATGTGTCTTTTCTTGCCTCAGGCCAATGAACATGGTCTTTCGGGCTGCCAGTGACCTCCTGTTTTGTTTAATCATATGGTCAGCCCCTGATTTTACTTGGCTTAATTTCACAGTTGAAAACTGTTGAATTATTTTCCCTGAAACCTGGATTCTGGATTCCATTTGTTCCTGGCTTTCCGTTTGCCGCATCTTCTCTCTCAAGTTCCCCTGTTTTTTTAAATATTGACTTTCATCTTCTGTTCTCTTCCATGACTTACACAGCAAGGTCTCCACCTGTCACCTGGATCTCTCTTGTGTGCTGTGGACTGAGACAGCCAGTTGCCTTCATCTGGATGGCACTGCTTGCCTGGAGTTTAACCTGCTTAAAGCATAGCCAATTACCTTCCTTTCTTATGCCAGCTATGGAAACCCAGTCCTCAAATAAGATGTAAGTCCTAGTCAGCCCTATTCCCTCATAGTTCCCTACACTAACTATATTTTAATCAGTACATACCAACTCCTATTGATGCTGCCCCTGCTGTTTATCTTGTAATAAGCAACTTCTTCCCACATCTAGTTCCTCCATCTAGGTAAATATCTTCTTCTGCTTAGGCCGTTTCAGTAAAGTCCAGAGAGGTTTCTCTAGTTTTATGTTGTTTCTATTTTGCATCCATTATCCAAGTTCTGTTGAGAATGCTTACTTTCAAGTCTACATCAAGTGTCTTATTTTCATTTTAAAGAAAGCTTTTCATTATTACTTAAAAAAAAAAAAAATAGCCTCTAATGATTTGGGCTTCTTGTCTTTATTTGCCTCTAATGATTTGGGCTTCTTGTCTTTATTTTGCCCTAAAACACTAAGCACATTTCACTTTGAAAGTCTTTGGTCTTTGCCTTCATAGTGGTGTTGTCCAGAGTTTAAGAGGAAGGCCGTCTTTCCCTGTCACTGAGGGCTCACATTCAACAGTATCTTTTCTAGGCAGCTTCCGTATTTGCTTTCTCCAGCCTCTGGCGTACTTTCTCCTGCCTGGCCTTTTTCTGGCAGACAGCAGCTTCCTCTGCAGTGTTGGAGTAGCATGTTGTGCGTCTCTAGAATATAGATTTTCTCTTGCACTTTTTAAAAAACTGAATGTACCTATCTAAGTCTGCAAATTCTTTAATGGCAGGAGCTTGTGTGTTTTTTCTTTAAATATTTATGTTCTCATTATTTCACAGAATATGATTTGCATGAATAAAAACAAAAGAACGACCTAATGAGCAAACAGAATGAAAAAGCTGTCACTGTTGGATCTCACCATATTCAGGAAAGTGACCAGCCTGTAAATATGCTGCAAGGGATTATAGATGACAGAGGCTGGAGGAATAGAGCCACACACATGACATTCTCTCAGACTCTGACCATTTGAGGCACCTGTGTTTGTCTTGGGAAGTCGTAAGGCCAAAGTGCAATGTCTTCATATTAGGCTTGGCTTTGTCCACCAAGCATGAAGGAACATTTAAAAGCTAAGTGATCCTGAGTGTGTTTGTCCTCCTGACCCCCTAAGTTTTTTTGGTTGAGATGTAATCACCGAAGTGATGGTAATAGGAGATAGGTTCTTTAGGCTGTGCTTAGATCTGAGGCTCTGCCACAGCGAATGAGATCAGAGCCTTAGAAAGCTACCTTGCTTTCCAGTGACGTGAAGATGGAGCAGGAAGTCTCCATTCATGAACCAGAGAGTCGGCTCTCAGCAGGTACCAACCTTGCTGGTGAGGTTGACCTTGGAACACACAGCCTGCAGAACTGTGAGAAATAAGCTTCTGTTGTTCATAAAGGACCAACTCGAAAGTGTCGGGTTATAGCAGCCTACATGGGCTGAGTGATGAGGAAAATGAACCGCGAATATTCTCGGGTCAGCCTTCACCTTTGGTTGTTTGTTGCTTCCCTGAGATGTAAGGCAGGGATACATGAGTCCTACTGTTAGGGACGAAGTCCTTGACCTCCAGTTGTCCAGGCCAGGGCCACTGTGCCACCCGCTGGAGAGCAACCGTGAAGGGTCCACCCCGACACTTAGCTCCAGAGCAGTCATCACAGCACCTCCTGCACAGCCCTGTGATCCGCTCTAGCAGTGTCTCCTGAGTGCTCTCCATGAATAAAGGACAAAGAGTGCAGTGGTCCCACTTCATCACTCCACAGAAATGGAGTCATCATCTTTCAGTAGCAGCAACGCAGCTCAAGTCACTCTCACTAGAGGTGACCCACCTAACAATAGATCTTTTAGCTAAAATAGGAGAGATCCCACGTATGCCAAAGAAGTACGATCTTTCAGTTGTGATGTGGAAAAATATCTATTTTGTTTCATTACCAGTTGAGTCTTTGAAATGTTTGGTAATATTTTTGTAATATTCAGTTGTAATCAGATCAAACCGTCAAACGGTTGCACATTGTGAAGAAAACAAAGTCCCAAAAAAACAAAAAAGAAAATTTGAAGCGCTTTATTAGCTGAGCTCAGTGGCCACACTCTCCTGTAGGTCAGGTGAGTGAAACAGCCTGCTGAGGTGAAACAAAGAATTTTAAAGGGAGAAACCACAGGGGTGGGGGTTGGAAAAGAGAAGGTGAGTCCTAAAGTGTCCTTAACTGGGCTGTGGTGTTCTGGGCAGGCAGAAATGGGGAGGGGGAGTCATCAAGTGGCCTTGGCTGGGCCAGGGTGTTTTGAGCACAGAGCATAGAGCCCTTGAAGCAAGCTGAAACAAAGCTGCATGTGTAGTCTGCCGGGCACAGATAGTCAAGGTTGCAGCACAGCTGTGGTTGATGCATCCCGGAATATCGGAAGTGGGGTGGAGGAAGGGGGTCCATGGCTGGGTGAACCAAAGTTTAACTCTTAACCTACTTCCAGCGAAGTGGAGGCAGCTTTACAAAGTGAAGTTCCTCGTGACTAGCCCATGACATCATACCAGCGTATAACACAAACTGCAAGTTTTTGGCTCCTAAATGTATTTCTCAAGTTGCCGTGGTTTAAGCAACAGCGACTTTTATGTTTTTATTGCCGATGTACATACTTGAGTTTCCTTGCTCTGCTGTATGCTCCTTAGAGGATGTCTCATACATTAATAATCTCCGTGTCACTTCCCCGGCTAAGCACTTTGACTTAGTGCTGTGACTTCCTTGTACAGTATTCAAAATAACTTTCACAGGTGAAGTTAGTAGTAAGGTAAAAGCGTGCTGAGTTTGTGGCATGGCTTTGTGAGACCAAGTGGATGACTTGGGGGAAAATAGGAGAACCATTTTCAGTGGCATTGTTCTTTGGCTGTCTCTGTCTCCATGAACTTCTCAATAGCTGTGATTCCAGAAAAAGAAAACTTACCGAAAACTAGTATTCATCAAATAATGCAAATTATGAGTTTTCTAATAACTGCGACCCAAAGTTCCATGGTTGTAATGCAGGCATTACCTTTTTTTGTATTTACTTTGGATATCTCAGTCTCTGCTGCTCGATCTTGTTTTTGTCTTTTTGAGACAGGGTTTCACTATTGTTTAGGCTGGCCTTCCACTCACTTTGTAGCCGAAGATAGCTTTGAACCTATAGCAATTCTCCTGCCTCAGCCTCCTGAGTGCTGGAATTACAGGCATGCACCACCAAATCCAGCTCCTCTGCTTGATGTTTAAAAGCTTCCAGACCTTTAAATGTGTGCCAACCTTGAGACTGCTCTCTTTTTCTAATAGGATCCAGTCCTCATCTCATTTATTCACTGATGAGGAACTATCCTTGTGATTGCCTGTTTCTCTACATAGATGTCTAAGTGGGCATCTTAAACCTCATTTGTTTCTGATGTCAAGTTCCTGCCTTTCCCATAATCTTTTCTATTTAGAACTTAAGTTCTGTAGTTTCTCAGGTCAAAAATCTCAGACTCATAATTCGTACCTCTCCTCTTTTTCATATGTAGAACCCATCAGCCAATCATGTTGGTTTTATGTCAGTGTGGGTCTCAGACTGAGTGACGCCTTCCCACCACTGCAGAGGTGCCTTGAGCACAGAGCTAATCCTCTACAGTTCACTTTAGCTCCTGACTGATTTCTCTGTATCTATTTTTCCTACCTTACAGTCCATTTTCAACCCAATGCACTTTGTTAGAGTCCATTTAGAGTATGGCTTTGAAAACTTCTTAGACAGTGTCATTTTTCTGCCACCAGTAATTTCCACCTCATTCAGTGTAAAAGTGAGAGCTCTTGTAGAGGTTCCGAGGTCCTCCATAACCCAGCTTTCTGGGCTCTGTCTTCCCTTTGCTGGCTCTGTTTCAACAACTCTCTCTCCCTTGGGTCTTCTTCTAAAACAGCAGATGTGCTGTCAAACTAGCTAGTTTCTTTTCCTAGAACATGCAACCGCTGCAAATCCCATGGTTTGTTCCCCATGCCCGTCAAAGGCGCCCTTCCTCCAGAGTACCTTGAGTACATGGATTTGCATAGTATCTTTCTACTTTTCAGCCACCCCCCCTTTCATATATGATTTTTTTTTTCTCTACAGCACAGTTCTCTATTGCTTCTCCATGAGGGCAAGCATTCCCGCCCTCTCTTTTACTGCTGTGTCCCTCACTTCTAGAAGTATTTGCCTCGGGGTATAAAGAATGAGTACTTCCCAATAGATGAATGAACACCTTTTTAAAATTTGATTTACCTGGTTTTCAATTGTTCATTCTGACAGCATTCACAAATCAGTTGGCTGAGTTTGTCATGAGGTGCCTTTAGCTTTTCAGTCAATGGAACTATAATCTATTGAAATGTACTGAGTAGCTTTTGTTTACAGTGTATTAGAAAGAACTAGACTAAAACTTGAACAGAACGAACAGCACCATAGCAGTACAAAAGGTTTAATTTTGAGGCTTAGAGTTGAACAATCAAGCAGAATTAGAATGTGCTTATGTTTAAAAAGGAATCTTGGAGTTTGGAAAAAAAAAAATCACAAATGGAGATGTTCAATGCCTCCTTCTTCCTGGAATGAATCAGCCTTGTTTTTTTGGGTATCATAATGGCTATTTGAAAACCTGGATCTGTGGAGCCATCTGGGTTCAGATACCCACACTGCTCTTTTCTTGATGTGTAGGTGTGGAAAATTACTACCCTGAAGAGGCCTGTCTTCTTTCATGGTGATAGTAGTTATGAATGTGACAAGCTCTTTTGAGCTAACCACAGAATTGGGATACAGCAGAGACATTTTCCGTTTTTAAGCGTTCGTGCTGTTCTGTCTTGCCGGTCTTTTGCGTAATGAAGATTGGCTTAGAATCAGAGTGGTTGCTTCCTGGTGTTTGTTGCTTGAGATCCATTTACAGCGAGTCTTCTGCTAAATAGGTGTGCCAGGGGCAGAAGAAGAAGGTGTGGAATCCAAGTCCCAGGAAGTCTCTGTTCTACTCTGGGAGAAGTGGTCCCAGTAGGAGGGGGTGGCAGAGTCTTTTCCAAAGGTCCCTGTGAAGAAGAACTTCTCAATGCATTATTAAAAATTGACAAATCCACACCCGGTTCTAAAGTGGTGAGGTCTGATCAGAATGTCATCTCAAAGGCTACCATTACTGTCTTAAGCCTTGGAAATATACATAGTGGGAATTAATAAAAGGAATCTTCTAAAATAAAGGCACCTCTCTATGCACCCACACACACTACAGATAACTTGTATTACGAACAGTTCATTTTTCTGGATCCCTTTGTAAATTACTTTTAATAGTTCTTGAAGAAGTTGCCCTGATAATCTTGGTAGAGTTTTCTATTTTTTCTCCTTATTTCGTGATTCCTTGTTTAATTGACTTGGAAAGAACTTTACTGATTCTAAGGCCTTTACATCCATCAGTGACTTCATTTTCTTGGAGTCCGTTTTCCCCATTCCCAGTAGATAGGCAAAGGTAAATTAACATCTCTGCTTGCTGAAGTTTACTGGTCTTTCAGTTTTTCTCTTCCTTTCCTTTCCCTGTTACTTGAGTTCTTTGTTAGATATCAAGGATCCTCTCCCCACCAGCCCTAGCCACTTTTCTGTGACCTCTGGGGAATTCCTGAAGTCACCCATACATTTACCTGTGCCAACATTCTGAATTGAATTTGGAGGGCTCAGACTCAAAGCATTCTACGTTGCCTAAGGGTGGACTGGAGCAGAGTACCAGCCATTCCCTTTTTGCTGCCAGAAGAGCTGTTTTTCTCCTCCCTTCCTGCTCTTCTTCCTCTTGCTTCTCCCTTCCCTTCCTCCCTACCATCTCCCTGGCCAGCATTCCTGGACTCACTGTAGTGAGTTGAGATTCCTTGATAGGCACCGGGGGCCTCCCAGGATTGAGCAGGAAACGCTAGGCAGTGTTGACATCTGATTCCTCTTGAGTTTTCTACACCACCAGCAGCACCACCGCCACGTCCTCATCCTCATCCTCATCCTCATCATCTTCCTCCTCCTCCTCCTCCTCACCATCATCACTACTACTATTTGCTGGTGGTAGGGACCAAACCTTCCCCATGTCAAGCTAGTGCTCTACCACTGAACTGTAGCCCTATACCTACAGCAATATTACTTAGGATTATTGCGTCTCCATAGTTATAATGTTTCAGTATTACTATTTCTTCTCATCAAATCAGATTTTTTGGTAAATATTACCAAATATTTAGCATAGAAATTTAGCACATTTAGCATAGAAATTTATACCTATATGTGACATATGTAGTGTTTTTTTCCTCTTACCCCCTTACCCTTTAACTGCTCTTTCCCTCCCGATTTATAAAACCTTTTTTCAAATTTCTTTTTTTGTTACTGGGAATTGAACTGAGGACCCTGCGCTTGCCAGGCAAGTGTTTATTCTACTGAGCTATCTCCTTAGCCCCCTATTCTTTTCCCCTTTTTTTTATTACTCATTTCCTTTCCTTTTCTTTCCGTTCTCCTTCCCTCCCTGGTTCTCCTCCTCATTTGAATATATTTTTTCAATTTCACAAGACGTATTATACAGTGTGGTCCTTATTTACCCTTTCTGTATACTTACCTCAGAAACAATGTGTTTTTTACACGAGTGTCGTATTTCAGGGTGCATCCATTCACCTAGAAATCTTTCAAAGTTTTTGCACCTTGATGGCAGAGTAGTACTCTATTGTATCTATCTATATATAAAAAAAACAAAAACAATTTTTTTATCTGTTCACTAGTTGATAGGCATTTGATCTATAATTTGACTATTATAAACTTGGCCACTATAAACATAATGTGTATGAATCACTGTGGTAAGATGCTTTTAATTCTCTTGGGAAAAAACAAGAAGGAGAGGAGCTGGGTCAAATGGAACCTGCAGTCCTAGTTTTTGAGGAATCTCTACACTGACTGGCATAGTGTTTGCAGCAGGCTACGCTCCCACCAACAGGGGAGAAGGGTTCCTTTCCCCCCACAACCTTGCCATCATTTGCTGTGGTTGGTTTCTTGGTCATAGCCATTCTTTCTATGGTGAGGTGAAATCTCAGTGTTGTTTTAATTTGTATCTCTTGAATAACACAGGATACTGAATATTTTTCATGTGTTTATTGATTTTTTGTACCTCTTCACCTGAGAAGTGTGAATTCATCTCAGATGTCTATTTATTGGTTCTGTCACTCAATTTGAGGGGTCTGATTTTTTAATTCTTTATATATTCGACATAGTAATCATTTGTCTGTGAGATAGCTAGCAGAAGTTTTGCCCACACTACAGGTTTGTCTCTTTACTGTTGCTGGTTTCTGTTGTGAAAAAGCTTGTTAATAAGATGAGACCTCAACTGTTGATTATTTATGATATTTCCTGTGCAGTCAAGGTTTTGTTCAGAAAGTCTTTGCTTACTGAACAGTGTTTTGATAGTTCCACCCATTCTATCTTCCAGCAGATTTAATATTCCTATTTTGATATTCATATCTTTGATCCATTTTGGTTTTAGTTCAGTATGCGATGAAAGATATGGGTCTAATTTTAATCTTTGGCACATGGAAAGCCAGTTTTTCTGGCACTTCTTATGAGAGAGGCCATCTTCCTTCCAGTGAATGTGTTTGGCACCTTTGTCAAAGATAAAGTGGCTGAGTGCATCTGGACTTGTTTTTACATCTTCTACTATGTTCCATGGGTTCTCGAGTCTACTTTTTTTTTTTTTTTTTTTTTTTTTTTTTTTTTTTTTTTTTTTTTTTTTTTTTTTTTTTTTTTTTTTTTTTTTTTTTTTTTTTTTTTTTTTTTTTTTTTTTTTTTTTTTTTTTTTGCTAGTAACATGCTGTGTTTTTAAATTACCATGGCATTTTAGTATAATTTCAAGTAATGTATAGTGAGGACCCTGCCTTGCCCTGTTTGCACAGAATTGCCTTTGTTGTTCTAGGTCTCTTCTGGTTCCAAATGAATTTTACATTGTTTTTTTTTTTTTTTTTTTTTTTTTTTTTTTTTTTTTTTTTTTTTTTTTTTTTTTTTTTTTTTTTTTTTTTTTTTTTTTTTTCTAATTCTATGAGATATGCTACTGAAATTTTGTTAAAATTTCATTAAATCTGTATAAAGTTTTGTAAGTATGGCTATCTTAAATCTATTGGTTCTTCTTAAACAAGAGCAGGTAGGAGCCAGTGAGATAGCTCAGCGGACTAAAACTCCTGCTTAGGCAAGCACCCAGGGACCAGAGCATGCTGAGATGGTGCCTGAGTCTGGGTGCGGAGGCGTGAGCCTATCATCCCAGCACGTGGGAAGCTGAAAACAGGAGGATCACTCCGAGTCCATCTGTGCTGTGAGACCCTGTACTAAATATATTTTAAAGACAAAAGCAAGAGCAGGGGATAACTTTCTGTTTTCTCATGCCCTCGTTTTTTGAGAGTAGTGTTATTTTTTCACTCCCTTCATTAGACTGATTCTGAGGTATTTCATTGTGTTGGATGCTGTTGTGAAAGGTGAAAGGTGGTGTTTCGTTCATTTCTCTTTCAGTGAATTTGTTATTTGTATCATCTTAGCAATTCATATGTATCTAGGAATCTTCCCATTTCTTCTGTTTTCCATCTTATTAGAAAACAGATTCATCAAGTTGGTATTGATGGCATTTTGAATTTCTGCACAATGTATTGTGATTTCACCCTTTTCCTTCCTTAATTGTGTGGATTTGAGTTTTTCTTTCCTTTTTGGGGGAGTAAAGTTGGCTAAGAGTTTATGCATTTTATTTAATATTTCAGAGAGCCTACTCTTGGGGCCCGGTGGGATGGCTCAGTGGTCTAAAGCCCCTGCTTGGGGAAGCTTGGGTGGCTTCAAAGGAACCGCGGTTCGATCCCCGGCACCACATGCTGCACCAGCCCTGCCCTCGGGGAGGGCTGAGCCGGCCATAAAAATGAGTGAATAAACAAACAAAGGTTCTGAAACAAGAAAAAAAAAAAAAAAAAAAAAATTCTTAAAAAACAAAACAAAACAAAACCAGAGAGCCTACTCTTTATTTTCTCTGCTCTCTCTCTGCCTCTCTCTCTCTCTGTGCATCCATCTATCTATCTATCTATCTATCTATCTATCTATCTATCTATCGCCCATTGCATTAATTTTTGCTCTTTTTTTATTTTTATTTTTAATTTCTTCCCTCATACAAGTGTTTTGGACTTGATTTGCTCTTGTTTTTCTAGAACTGTGAGGCTCAACTTTAGTTATTTATTTGAACATGCTTTTTTTTTCCTGATATGGTTGCTCAATTTTATAAATTTCCCTCATATGACTGCTTTCATTATGTCCTGTAATTTGAGATATAAATTAATTTCTTCTTTAACTTCATCTGTGATGCATTGGTTGTTTAGGAGGGTGTTATTTAATTCCATGTGTTTATGAAGTTCTTGTGGTTTCTTTTGCCATTGATTTTGAGTTTCATTGCAGTATGATCAGCTCATGTTCATGGGGTACTGTCTTTCTTTTTCTCTTTTTTGGTATTATGGCCAGCTCAGGCTGCCCTTGGGTGGGGCTGGCGTAGCATGCGTTGCTGGCGATCAAACCGTGGTCCCTGCATTTGCCTAAGCTTGCCTAAGCAGGTGCTTTAGACAGCTGAGCCAGCTTGCTGGCCTGCATGGTATACTTTCATTCCTTTGCATTTACTTAAGCATATCCTGTGGGCTAGAATGTAGTCTATTTTGGAGAACATAATGTGTGCATCTTGGAAAGTAAGTATTCAAGTGTTGTGGAGTGTAACACTCTGTAAACATCTACTAAGTCCATTTGTTCACAGATTTGGTTCAGCTCTTCTGTTTTGTTGTTCATTTTTGTCTCGTTAATCTGTCTATTGTGATAGTGGGATATGGAGAGATCCCCTATACAATTGCATTATTAGTGTTTATTAAATTACTCACATCTGTTAAGATTTGTTTTATATAGTTCAGTGCACTGGTATTTGGTAAATATATGCTTATGATTGCTATCTCTTCCTGCATTGTTCCCTTTACAAGGATACAGTGACTTTCTTTGTGTCTCTTAATCAGTCTTGGCTTAAATCTACTTTGTCTGCACATAGAATCACTACCTTTTTTTTTTTTTGTTCAGGCTCCTGTATTTTCAAACAGCTGTTCAGTTTGTCCATTTTTAAAAATTAAATGTGCTTCTTGTAGGCAGCATATTATTGGATCTGGCTTCTTGATTCATTTTACCAGTCAGTTTCTTTTGTTTCTTACTGCTTTCCTGTTGTTGGGCTCTCCCCATTCCAATTTAATTGTTTGTCTTGCTTGGAAGATTCATTCTGTTTGGGTGGATGAAGTTGTAGTCCTTGTTATGTCTTTGCCCTTCAGAACAACTTGGAGTGCGGTATGGTAATCATGAATTTCCTTGGGTTTTCTTTGTCATGGAAGTTGTTTTATTTCCCCATCAATTTTGCAAGATAGTTTTATAAGATATATCAATCTGAGTTGGAGGTTGTTTTCTTTTAGGGCTTGAAATATTTCACAGACTCCTTCATGGAGAGTGTGTGTTAAGAAGTCAGCTGTGATTCAGGTAGGGTTTCCTTTATAGTTGACTTTTTTTTTTTTTTTCCAACAGCTTTTAATATTATATTCCTGTGTTGTGTTGAGTTTATGGAACATTGACTACTATATGCCTTATTGTAGATTTTTGTTGTTGTTTATGGCTAACTGGAGTTCTATATGCTTCCCTGCAGCTGTACATCAAATTCTTTTTCACTGCCAGTGAAATTTTATGCCCTGATGTCTATGAATAATTTTTTAAAAATACATTGTTTGCTCTTTCTTGCTTTTTCATCCACTCCAATCAACTGTATGTTATTCTTTGCATCATCTTCAGCACCTGGATTTCCTTCCCATGCTCCTTTGCTATTTTCAGGATATCTTTCTTCTCAAAATTGCTAACTACATAAAAACTTTATATCATTTTAATTTCACTTTTCTACCTTTGTAATTTTTTTGTTTCTAATGTGATTTCATTTACTTCACACACTTAAAATCTTCAGGGAATTGTAATATCTTTTTTTAAAAATGAAAATCATTTAAATTTTGCTGTTTTCTGTGTAGTGTAAGGGCCTCAGAATAGTACATGCCAACATATTTGGTTCTCGTGCAGTTTATTGTAATATATGCTATAATATACAACATATTGCTATTTTCTTTTTGATAGTTATCCTTTATGAAAATTAAAAACAAAATAAAGTGAATTTATACATTCATTTTATTTCCTTTCTAGATACATTCTTGTTTTTAAAAATATGTTCTTCCAAGTTTCTTTCTCTACTATATATTTATATTTTGAAGAACTTCTTTACATAGTTATAAAAAGTATGGATTTTTATGGTCCAGGGTTACTATCAGTGAATTCTCTTTTTTGTTGTTGTTAAAAAGATTCTACTTATTTCACTTATGAAAATTATTTTTACTGATTTTTCTGCCCTTTTGAATCTTTCGTGATGTCTTTGTGATTGATATACTTTCTGTGTTTCTACAGAAATTGCCCTTTCATCTTGGTTATACTTTTAGGTATTTATTACAGTGCTTAGGTATTTTATTCTTTAAGGTGTTTTTAACTTTCTCTTACTGCTTAAGCTTCTTCTACATTTTAACTTTTTTAAAATTTTTTTTTGCTTTCTATTAGTTGGGCTGATTTTTATTTATGTATTTATGTATTTATGTATTTATTTATTTTTCTTTTTGTTTCAGAACCCTTGTTTATTCACTCATTCCTATGGCCGGCTCAGCCCGCCCCGAGGGCAGGGCTGGCACAGCACGCGGTGCCGGGTATCGAACCGCGGTCCCCAAAGCCACCCAAGCCCTCCCAAGCAGGCGCTCCAGACCACTGAGCCATCCCGCCGGGTCCCTGATTTTTATTTACTTACGTCAAGATTTATAGATTCTTTCCTTGACTACATTAAGCCTAGTAATGAGTTCAGTAGTGATTCTTCATCTTTTACAGTATGTTTCACTTTGGTACGGTGTTTCTGTTTTATGTTTTTCTTTTCGATGTCTGAAATACCTCATGTGATAGTGCAGTTATCTACCATTTTGGCTATTCTTTTTTATTTTGTGTCTGGTGCTCCCAGATATTTTGAATATGCTTCAACCATCTATGATTATTTTATTTTAATCTCCTCACTCGTCTTTTGTGATACCAGGGATTGAACTCAGGACCCTGTGCTTGCCAGGCAGGTGCTTATGCCGCTGAGCTTTATCCCTGGCCTCCAACCTCTCTGTCTCCTCATTCTGTATCCCATTCTGATTCTTTTGATTGTTTTTTGTGCACTTGCTTGCACTGTTAATGTGTGTCTGAAATCCAAATATTTTGCGTAGGATACATAGACTGAGAAATAAGGTGAATATTATTTATAATTGGAAACTTGCATACCTTATATTTTACTGGGCTTTTAGTGTGAAGGATTGAATCAATCTAGCCTGAAGATTTAGGTTTTATTATTGATATAGTTATCCTCAGTGCAACATAGCTTTAAATTCTATTAGTGATAGCTTGGTATTTAATATATGGGCTGGGTTGTCAGAGGATTTTTTTCTTAACACTTGCTTTCTTCTTAGATGTGTTATTTTTGTTGGCACACAAAGGAGGTTTGTCTTCATGCTGTAACACACTCCCAGCAGAATTATTTAAAGTAATTAAATTAGACAAGATTTCCTCATTTTTCTATGAGTCTGTGGACAGAGTAGTGTGTATTTTTCTGATATACTACTGATCTTAGATGACCTTTCCTTAGCTTTCTTAAGTGTGACCTTTACAGTAATTCTAGTTCTTTCCAGATATGGGCAATGTCTGATGATCTGGACCAAGGAAATACTCCTGCAATTTATGCCAGGGATATAGGAAGAAGGCTTCCTATTCTGTTCCCTTTCTACAGCTGCAGAGGTACTCACCTGTCCATCAAGCCAAAAAGATTTTCTGCCTCTTCCCTAGTTTCTTCTCTCTTGTGAAGGAAGCCAAGAATTTCACACAGATTTCATTCCTTTCCCACTTTCTTCCACGAAGAACGGCCTACTGAGGAAACATTTTATAGTTTCTCCCTTTGCCTCCAGTCTTCCTGTCTAGCTTCCACTGAGGAATGGTTAAGAAGAGTTTGTAAGTAAATGTATATTCCTATGGTGTTTGTGGTTTTGAAAAGCCCTACACGCTAATGCTGCTTCATATTTCGTATTTAGTAGGGCATCAAAATTTATAGTGTAATCGTTGTTCATGGCTAGTCAAGGTTTCAGGTTTTCAGATAAGGATGATGTAGAGTTTTATTTTTCTTTGGAGGCTTTTGTATTTTCTTAAATTTTATACTAACTTTGTTCCCTTTAAAGAGTAATGGTAGACTCTATGGAGCTTTCCATGGTACAACCAGCCTGCCGTGGCACATGTGCCATAGATTCACCACCACTGCCATAGAAGATATGCTTTATTGTATTTTTTTGATACTGTAATTTTAGTATCAGCTAGATAGCTCAGCGGACTAAGTGGCTGCTCAAACAGGGACCTCGGTGTGATTTTGGGCACCAGATGCTGTGCTGGCCCCCAGGATAGGCTCTGATGGTGCATGCCTGTAATCCCAGCCCCAAAGAGGCTAAAAACAGGAGGATCACCAGGAGTGTGAACAGCACAGTGAGAGCCTGCACCAAATACATAAATTAAAAAAAAAAAAAAACATAAAAAACATGGCTGTAACAACGTTGTAGTTTTGCAAAGCTTTGCCTCCTTCCCCGCCCCCCCCTTTTTTTTTTCTGATGTGAGAAGGAATCGTTGCTAGTAGTAAAAGTATTAATGATTTGACTTAGTTAATAGCTTTGCTAAGCACTGTTGCATGCACCTATAGTATTTCTTATTTGGGAGGCCCAGGCAAGAGCATTACTTGAGTTTAGGAGATTAAGGCTAATCTGGGCAAAATGATGAGACCCTGTGTCTGAAAATAGAATAAAAATTCTGTTACATATACATTCACCCAATCCTTCATTCTTTGAGCATTTCCGTATTTGCTATTAGAATAATGTTCCTTTAGCTTTAAAGCTCCCATCTCGCATTTGTAATCCTAGTGAATTTGTTTTTGCTATGTACCTCCTTTTATTTTTGGAAATCTCCCTAGGCACAAAATCCTGAATTGGTAGTTCTTCTTTGATTTCAGTATTTTAAATATATCATTCCACTATCTTCCAACTGTCATATGTTTTGTCAAATGTGCAAACTTTGGGCTTATTGTTGTTCTTTTTAAACTAATATTGTATGTTGATTTCCTGTTTTTATGAGTTTTATTTATTTTTACTTTTCAGAAACAGTTTTTTCATGATTTTTTAGAAGTGGTTTAATTTTTGCCTTGTATATCTAGTTAGTGTCTTCCATTCATTTTAGAAAAATGCTAGTCACTATTCATTTATGCTCTCTTTTCTTCTTCTACAATCTTGGTTAAGGATATATTTGGGCTCTCTTTAAAATCATATTTTTGGGTTCGGTGAGATGGTTCAGTGGTCTAAAGCACCTGCTTAGGCAAGCTTAGGCAACTGCAGGGACTGTGGTTCAATTGCTGGCACCACATGCTCTGCCAGCCCCACCCCCAGGGCAGGCTGAGCCAGCTATTACAAAAAAACCATATTTTCCTTCAATCAGGATAGGTATTTTTGTCCAGTTATTTTGTCCAGTTATTTTTTGTTTTGCCTATTGACATCATCAATTGGATTTTTATGTCTTCAAGGTGTAGATTTTCACTTGAATCCTCTTTAATATCATAGATTCTGGGTTGATTTCTTTTTTTTTTTTGTCTTTTTGAGACAGGGTCTCACTGTGAAGTTGAGGCTGGCCTTGAGCTCACTTTTGTAGCCCAGGCTGGTCTCGAACTCGCACCAATTCTCCTGCCTCAGCCTCCCGAGTGCTGGGATTACAGGCGTATGCCACCACGCCCAGCTTCTGGGTTGGTTTCTAAGTAGCTGATTGGTGCTATATTTTCCTAAACGTATTGACATTAAATTTATTCTTTTCATCTTATTGGCACACTATATATATATATATATATATATATATATATATACATATCGGTCATCATAAGAATTTTCAGCTGTACACGATACATATTTTTTCTTTTTTAAGAAACATTTCCATCCCCTCCTTTCAGTTCTCCTTTCTCAACTTACAAAAGGATTCTTTCTATTTTCTTGCTTCTGTTCTTTTTTCTTCCTGTCCCTTCTTTCTTTGCCACCCCTAAAGGATATAATGAACTTCTTTGATTCTTTTAATCAGTCTTGCTTTGAAATCTGTTTTGTTTGCAAATAGAATAAGTACCTTTCCTGTCTTCTGGGTTCCTGTAACATTGAGTATTGCTTTTCATCCTTTGAGTTTCAGCCCATGAATTTCCTTTTGAATTAAATGTATTTGTTTTGTACAGACTATTGCTGGATCTTACTTCTTGATCTACTATACAGGTTTATTTCTTGTGATTAGTGTATTGAGATCATTGATATTGATAAATGTCCTTCAGAATATTTTGGAGTGCTGATTTAGTGGTCAAAAATTTCCTCGTATGTTCCTTGTCATAGAAGTATCTTATTTTTGCATCAGTTTTAAAAGATAGTTTTGTGAAATACATCAATGTGGGTTGGAGTTTGTTTCATTTTAGTTCTTGAAATACTTAAGTCCAAGTGTTCCTTAACTTGATGATTTGTGCTGTAAGGTCTGATGTGATTCTGATATGCTTTCCATTATATATATATTTTTTTAATTTAATCGATTTTCATTTTCTCTAATAGCTTTTAATATACTTGTATTAAAGTTTTGAAATCTTGAGTATTATATGCACTGATATAGATCTGTTTTGATCATGGCTAATTTGAGTTCTATATGCTGCCCTGATGTGTATATGAATTTGTTTTTCTCTGCTTGGGAAGTTTTCAACTACTATTTGTATGAGCAGGTTTTTATGTTCTTGACACTATTTCCTACTTTTTGTTAACTATGGTAAATCTCATGTTATTTTCTTTTGCATCAAGTAACAACTGTTGGATTCATTTTTCACAATCCGTTGTTATTTTTAAGATTTTTTTTCATGATTGCTAGCTACAATTCTGTTTTCTTTTTCAAATTAATTTTAACGAAAAGAAATAGCAGTGAGAAAGTTTCACAACAGGTTAGTAGGACAGTTACAATAATTAATAAATTGCATATTGTTGTCTTTGTAGTAGTTGTTCAGAGTACAAGATGCAGGGCCAAGAAGATAGCTCAGTAGAATAATTGTTTGGCTGGCAAGTGTAACGCCCTGAATTAAACCCCTGGTACTGAAAAAAAATAGCAGAGTACAAGATGTAAGCATGATATCTTGTCTAAACACTGTTAGTACAAATTTTTCTTCTTATTGAAAAATGAGAAAGTAGCTGTATATATAGTCCAATAGTCCATAATAGCAGTGGGTTAACAGCAGAACTGGCAATGTCAGAGGCTGTTGACTTGAGCCTTTTATAGCTCAGTATGTTAATATGGCTTTGCTTTTTATATTTCTTGTTTAGACTTTTCTGCTGGATGATTAAGGCCAAGATAAAGCAAGACCTATATAATAAAAAATGTAACTTTTGTTTTCTATATCTAGTCATTTGTCCTCACAGTGACTCATTCTTCTGGGCGTACTTTCAATAGAAATTTTAATCTCCTGGATGTTTATTTGACTATGTTTTATGGATTTCACTTCTTTTGTATATTGAGTGTTCATGGTTTCCCTAATTTTCTTAACCAGCTTTATTTTTGTGAAGGCTGTACCTGGTCTGGAGTCACTAAGAATTTCATTTATTATGGTTGCTACCTGGGGTTATCTGAGAAATTACTTCAGATTTGATTTTTTTTTCCAGAGACTTGATCATTTGCTTTATTACTTGAGGTATTTCCACCTCACAGAACCCATGTGGGTGTTTTTTGGGGTGCTGAACTCATTCCCCCTGGTGTGCCTTTGTTGAACCAGAATTTCGGGACTGCATCTTGTTTACATGTCTTCTCGTTTTGTAGTTTTTAAATTTTAACTCTTGAGTTGATGCTTGTAAATTGGTTATGGCAAGTAGGTGTACTGCTGGTCTTTGGGAATACCCTTAGAAAAATGACTCTTCTAAGAGATATCTCCCAGGTGTAGCTGGCTTTTGCATTTTGAGGCTGTTGCCAGATCTTACCTCTTGAATTTATTGAGAATGAGAAGTTGCTACCCTCTTGGTCCAGCCCCGATTCTTTGTTACTGGTCTATAGTATTGTTTATGACCCTCAGGCAATCTCAGTCTTGGATACGAGGAAGAACAAGTGAGTAGAACAATTATGTCACCTTGGCCAAAGTAGTATAATCAACAATAACAGTAGCATTAAGCACAGCCTAGAAAATGGCACACTGTGGTAACTATGGATTCGCCACCTTTAACTTTATGAACTAGATTCGTGGTTATATAACAAATGTAAAACTAACCAGAAAATTGTATGAAACAAATAGGCCTTGAAAATGATGATTTTTATTCTCAGAGGAGGAAGCATTAAAAGCATTATTTGGAAACATAGAGAAGTAAAAGAAGATAAAAAAGATTAGAAACAAGGTTGTAGGGCAAAGAAAGATTATGCAAAGTTTGGCTACCTGCAAAGATGACAGGAAGGAAAGGGATAAAGAAGAAATGAAAAAAGAACAGAATAACAATAGCAGCAACAAAACTGGAAACAATGTTCATACTCATGTAAAAGCAAGACCAGGCAAAAACAAAGCAGAGCAAAGGCAAAATCAGGAAAGAAAAGGAAAAGAAAAACTTTTAAAAAGTCCACTTCTTGGTGTATCTATCACAGTTAGACAGCATAGGTAGACAGAGCCTCGGTACAAAATGAGAAATTGAAGCTGTAGCTTTTATGGCAGGATAGTGGACAGTCCCAGCAAGCCTGCCTCTTCACTTTTACTGAAGTTTTGCCTGATTTCTTGCTGTGGAGCTGGAACTCAGTTTGGTCACATTCCATATGTCTCCTGCCATCTTGAGCTCGGCAGTCTTATCCTGATACCGGGGGCCACTGGACAGGGCCAACCCACAGCGGCTCTGAGTTCTGAGATCATTTGGCCCCTCTCCAAGATGGCTACCGGCCAAACTTCCTCTCCTGTGGAATACCTGGACTCAAATAACTCTCCAGTTACTACAGTCTGTTGTGGCCAACGTCCTGTCCCACTGGGGCATGGATGCCCTGAGATCTCCAGCCATCAATACATATCCTTGCACAGTATTAAAACAGCTTTGAGCTACTCCTCCCATGCAGTGAGTGGGTTTAGGGAGAAAATGCTGCCTACCACCTTCTTTCTTCTCCGTTTAAGTCTTTCCCTTTGCTTTTCTGTGGGCTTCACGTCTCCCTTCAGGTCCTTTCTGGTTTCTGAGGGCCCAATACCCGCCTTCATCTCTTCCTCGCTTTGCTATATTCCGTTGTCTCAACACCAGAGACAGAGCGTCTGTTTCTCTGTTGCTCGCTACTCTACCATCTTCCTACAACTCCTCAGGTTACATTTTGAAGGCTTTAATAATTTCACTAAAATCACTGTGATGCTATTCTTATTAGTTTGGTGCTTTGATTTCGTATCATTTGTTATTGCTTTTTAGTTCAGAAATTTGTGATGGAATAGCAGACATGGTGGATCAATAGTGAATGATTTTATCTTCCTCCAAAAGGTATTTTTTTTTTTTTTTGCAGAGCGCCACATTCCAGTGGATCACTTGGATAACTTCTAATGAGTGGTTTCAGTTTTCCTTGGGGAGGATTTATTTCAGTCATAACATTTACTCTTCCATGTTGCTCTTATTCCTAGTTTGTCTCTATGGTCTCTGATGAAAGCTGGAATATTTGCTACGTTTACCTTGGGAGAATCTGACCTGTGCTTCTGTCTCAAGATAGACAGCTGACAAAAATCTCTGCTTAGTGTTTGGTCCTTGTGGCTGGTGCTTACTTAGGCATCTGCACTGTTGAGAAATTGTTCAACAATTTGAAGAAATGCTTTACTCAGGTATTTGGCTCGTTTTTCTGCAGTTTCCTGTTCCTACGATTTTGCTCCAAGGCCCCTGCTGCTTTGGCTGGTGGACATACTGACCTTTTTCTCTTCCTTGCCAATTCTCTGTGCTGGGATTTTTAAAATTCCCTTCTGGAGGCAGCTGATGGAAATGTGTATGTGACCTTCAATTGTTGCTCTCTCTCAGGTATCATAGATTTTTTTATGCCTTACCACTATTGGTTAGTTTTGAATAGCTTAAAACTTGTTCGAACAATTGTTCGAACATTATGTTGTTCAGATTTTACAGTTTTTGTGTGTGGAATAGTTATCTTACTAAACCCTACTCTATTCTTAGTTTTAAAAATTGCCATTTTGATTCTCCCAAAGTGTGTCCCAGTTTCATAGCTTTTAGGCAAATATTTATTTCATTTTCTGACATGTATTACTCTTGCCTTTGGATGCTAAAGCCTGTAAGGGACAGTATTTTATCCAGCTGGTATAAAATATCTTTTTGTGTTAATCTTACATAATAATTTAAAGCAACAAAGACACCTTTGAAATATGTGCTTCCACTTAGGAATGTGGAATATTTTTGTATTTTTCCTGCGGCCCATTTATTTTCCACTAAATTATGCACTTTAGTATTTCCATTGATCATTTATAAATATTGCAGTAATTCCAATATGAACAGTATTTTTGTAGATATAGTAATATGAACACCAAGATTTCTTTTTATTTTTTTATTAATTTTAATGAGAAAGAAATAGCAATGAGACAGGTTTACAAGTTAGTAGGACAGTTATAAAAATTGATACATTGCATACTGTCTTCATACTAGTTGTTTAGAGTTCAAGATGCAGATATATCTTGTCTAAACACTATTAGTACAAATCTTTCTTCTGATTAAACTAAGAGAGAGTAGTTGTATATATTAAGTCCAGTAATCCATAAGAGTAGTGGCTTATTAACAGAACTGGCCATGTCAGAAGCTATCGACTTGAGCCTTTTACAGCTCAGCATATTAATATGGATTTTACATTTTTTTACCTCTTGGTTAGACTTTTCTGCTCAGTGGTTAAGACCAAGATAAAGCAAGACTTACGTAACAAAAATCTGACTTTTGTATCTAACAAGGTCAGTAAAAGCCCCTCAAGATTTACCCTGAGTCCATGGACAGCGTTTTGTAGATCTTTTGTCAGTGTCAGCCATCTAGATGAGTCAGGGCCATTGCTTGACCAATTTGCTCTCTGTGAAAGCCTGAGAGAATATTTTCTCTCTAGGTAACTCTCCTTAGGCACACTATACATCATTAATCCCTTTGCTCTGTGGCCCCATAATCTCCTTGAACAGAAAATGTAGGATACCACTGAGTTATAGGATGTTAGAGCACAGGTTCTCTTATGTTCTGAATCCTCACTGACTTTGAAAGGCTAGGGCCAAAATATTGGCTATCCTTGCAGTCCTTCTTTTTCAGTAATTTTTTGGTCTGCAAACTTAAGTTCTTAACCTTCCGGAAGAGAAGGTTAGTGATACTATCACTCTATAACATAGGTACTTGAGCTTAACACCACTATCTGAATATCAAACACCTTAGGCATATCATGGAACCAGTATTCTTCATCAATCAATATTCTAATAAATCTCCATAGGATGTGCAAAAAACAATTCCATGTGTTTGCACAGAAATTTAGAAATCTAACCATATACAAAATTATAACACTACAATCCTATGGCATTTCTTTCTTGTCTTTCCAGGCTTTCATTTGACTTTAAAATTTACATATTGGGGTTAAGAAGGAAGCGGGTGGGGCTGTGGTGTAAAATAGATTTATCATCATTTACTAAGGGAACACCATGGACAGTATTTAAAGTTCATAAGAGTAAACTTAGTGTAAATACACTTAGACAATGGACAGAAATAACAGGACCATCAATTCATAGAGTTTAAAATGTTTGCTTTCAAGGAGCAGAATTAAGAGGTAGGACATAGACTGGTTATTTCTTTACGAGTTATTACTGTTCGTTGACTTGAAGTTCTATACATATATTATCCTTAAACATTACACAAAATGCAAACTTTTTACTTAGTATGTGAATGTTACAGGACTCTTCAGTCCACAGTGAAGTTGGTCAGAAATCACAGAGCCTTTGCATATGCTTTCTGTGCTTTCCCACTATGCCCCTAGTCCAACTGTCAATGTCCTCCCCTTAACGGTTATGGTGAAGTTGTACTGACACATCAGTGGCACTTGAAGTTCCCAGTTCTCACCAGAGTTCAATCTTGATGCTGGTGAGGGTGTAATGACACATATCCATCATTATAGTCACAAATATGTCCTAAAATTTATCCTAAATGTATCACAAATTTATCCTAAAATGTCTTATTGGTCAGTTCACCCTTCCTTTTCATCTCAACTCCTAGTGACCATGTTCTACTCTCTTCCTAATTTTGTCTTTTCAAGGACATTGTGTAGTAGGAGTGATACTGCATAGAACCTTTTAAGATCGAGCTCTTTGGCTTAGGAATATGTATGTAGGGTTTCTCCATATCTTTTCATAGTTTGATAGTCTCTCTCTCTCTCTCTCTCTCTCTCTCTCTCTCACACTCTCTTTTCTTTCACTCTACCTTTCTTCTTTGATACTGGGAATGGACTTTGGGACCTTGAACATGCCAGGCAGGTGTTTATGCCCCTGAGCCATCTCTCTGGCTGGTCTTATTTCTTTTTTAGCACTGACTGTATGATATCACATTATCTGATCTGCCAGACTATCCACTGAAAGAATGAAGAATATTGTGGCTGGTTCCATATTTTGGCAGCTGTGAATATAGCTGCTATAAATACTTTTGGATAGGCTTTTGTGTTGACGAAAGTCTTCAATTCCTTTGGGGTTAAATACCAAGAAACATAATAGATGGATCATGTAATAAAAATCTTAGTTTTGTATGAAACTACCAAGCTGTCTTCCAAAGTGACTATACTAGTTTGCTTTTTCCATTAACAATGTTGCTGTACGACCTTATCAGTAGTCACCATTCTAATAGGCATTAGTGGTATCTCATTGGTGTTTTAATGACATAGGGTGTTGACCATATTTTGCATGCTGACTTTTCTATCTATGCATCTTCGTTGTTGAGGTATCCATTCAGATATTTGCACACTTTTGAACTGAGTTCTTTGTCTTATTACTGACTTTTAAGAGCCTTTTGTATACTTTGGAAATTGGTCCTTCCTATTTAGAGAAGTTCGTGATCAAGGTGTGACAGCTGGTGTCTAATGAGGGCTTTCTTGACATGGCAGAAAGAGGAAAGCCAGGAGAGGGAGTGTGTTGAGCTCAGCTCTTCTTTTATCAGGGCCCTGATTCCATTTAAGAAGGAGGAGCTTTCATAGCCTAATCACCTATTAAAGACCCCCAGTTGTCACTTTGGCGATGCATGAATTTTAAAAGGGAAACATTCAAACCGTTTCACTATTTTTCCCTTTTTTCATTATTTCTAAGCTTGGTGGGAGCAACATCATATCTGTCTTGGTTACTAAAGTAACATCAGACCCAGTACCCATCCTGGCATGTTATAGATGCTCAGGTATCAATTGAGGAAAAGAATGAGTAAAAGCTTTTCCTTCCAGTAATGTATATACTGACTTTTCCTTTAATACCAAGTACGGTGGACACCTTTGCTGCATCTGAGGGATTACCTTTGAAGAGAGGTGACTAGAAGTCCTCCATAATCACCCTCTGCCTTTCTCTGGGTCCTTTCCCTGACTCTGGAGAAGAATGAGGAAAGGATTTGTTATCAGAAGATAGGGAGGGGCTGGTGAGATAGCTCAGTGAATTAAACACCTGCCTGGTAAGCACAAGGATACAGGTTCTGTCCCTGGTACCACATGCTAGGCCAGCTCTGGAATCCCAGGTATGATGTGCCAGCCACCAAAACCAGGTATGGTGACACACGCCTGTAATCTCAACGTGGGTGAGCCAAGACAGGAGGATCACTATGAGGCCAAGATGCATAATGAGACCCAGTGCCAAATAAATAAATAAATAAATAAATAAATAAATGATAAAAAATCAGAGTTCTGGGAAGGGGACAGATAAGTTTGGAATTTCTTATACAAACAGGAAAGACAAGTAACCTTTTCGTAAAGATCCAGTAGGGTAAGTTTTTCAAGTACATGGTGTTCAACAAGCATGTAATGATTTACAGTCATCAGCATGTGACGATTTTGCAATGACAGTCGTCTGGCTTTCGTCCTGGATTGCCTGTGTACCTCTGATCTGTCTGTATTTTGACACAAACTCAGGTATTTTGCTGCTTTTAAGGGATGAACTTTGCTGTGCTTGCAGTTTTATATTCATATTTTTAACTATCTTTTGCCTACTTGATCTGTCAAATTTATTCATTTTTATTATTTTAGTAGTATTTGGTTTATTGGTACCACCTAGATATGTATAATGGTTACACTCCGCCTAGGGAATTTCTGTGTGTGTGTGTGTGTGTGTGTGTGTGTGTGTGTGTGATTTGTCTTGCTTCCTTTTCTTTCATGTTGCCCTCCTTTCCCTGGAACCACTCTTCCCCTCCTTATTTACAAAATGTTATTTCCATTTTATCCTTTATTCATCTGTCTTAGTTACCTTTTACTTGTTGCTGGGACAAATACCCGACACTCAAAATGAAGGAAGGAAAGATTTATTAGCTGACAGTTTGTGGAGGTTTCAGTCCATATTCAGCTTGCCCAAGGCTGAGTGGAACAGGGCAGAGAGCATCCAATTCATGGTGGCAGAACAGTGACAATCGCGACGGAGGCAACCGACCAACCAGGGGAGCAGAGAGCAACAGCACGTGTCTGTCTCTCTGTCTCTCTTTACATTGCATCAGGCTCTCTGCCTTAGCCTGTCCACCTTAAGCTACACCCATAATTCCAGAAGTACTTAAAACACATAATTCCAGGGATCATGGATCAAGTCTCAATCTATAGAAGTCCCTGCCCAGTGACTGCATGAGGCTTTGGGGGACAACTAGACATACATGATAACATCATCATTTTATTATTTTCCCCTTTGTTCCTATCTCCTTCCCCACTCTCCTTCCTTTTGAACAATCTCTTCTTATTCCAGAATAACTAGCATACATTTTGGTTCTTATTTGCACTTTCAGTTTCTCACATCAGAGACAGTGTGATACTTGCCAGTCAACTATTTCACTTAAAAGTGTCGTCTCAAAGTGCATCTGTTTCCCTAGAAATGCCTCAATTTTATCCTTCTTTCTGGGTGAATACCCCCGCTCTACAAAATAAAATAAAAATAAGAATAAAATAAATAAAAGTGTTACTTTCTGTGTAATACTCCATTGTGCATATATCTATATATCTATCTATATCTATATCTATATCTATTTCTATATCCATATATATATATATCTTTTAAAAATCTGTTCATCAATTGGAAGACTTTTGGGCTATTTCCAGGATTTATCTTTTAAGAACTATGCTACTATATACCTCAGTGTGCATTTATTAATATGTTTTTCATTCTTTTGGGAAGATCCCAAGAAGAATAGCTGGGTCAATGGGGATTTTTAGTTTTAGTTTTTTGAGAAATCTCCACACTTATCTCCACAGGGGTTGTACCAGTCTACACTCCTACAAATAGTGGAGAAAGGTGGCTTTTTCCTCACAGCTCCACTGGCATTCTTTTTTTCTTTTTTTTGCTTGGGTGTTTGATAATAGCCCTTCTTTCTGTAGTGAAATAGAATCTCAGTGTTTTAATTTATATGTCTCAAATGGCCCGTGTGGCTTCATACTTTTTTTTTTCATATATTTATTTGCTATTTTTAATTCTCCATCAGAGAAGTGAGTATTCATTTCAGATACCCATTGTTAAGTTGATTCTTCAAATTTGAAGGAACTCCCCCCCCCCCAATTATTTATATGTTCTAGTTAGCCCTTTGTTTGAGGAACAACTGGCTAAAATATATCTCCACTCTATCATAGTCTTTTCACTCTGTTGGTGAATAGTTTGCTGTACAAAATCGTTTTAATAAGATGAGGTCCAAGTTTTTTATGATAGTTCAAGCTCAAGTGGGGATTTTTTTTTTTTTTAATGAATTTAGGACAGGACGTGCAGGGTATATAGGGTGTCCAGGGTCTCATTATGTAGTGAGACCTCCTGTTTTCAGCCTCCCGAGCACTGGGATTACAGGCGCGTGCCATCATGCCCAGTCTCAGTTACTGTCTCAGCGTGCCCCAGAGGGGAGGCTGGTACAACAGGTCAGAGATCGAATCCCAGCTACTGTGCTCTGCTGAAGCGGGCACTTTCGTCCATGGGATTTGTTGATAGAGTCTTTGGTTACACCTGTGTCTTCAAAGGCTGTGCCTATTCTGCCTTCCAGAACACTTAGTGTTTCTGTTTTAGCTGTTAGATATTTGATCCATTTTGAGTTTAATTCAGTGTATAGTGATAGCCATGGGGCTAGTTTTAGTCTTTGGAATGTGGAAAACCATTTTTTCTTGGCACCATTTGTTAATGAAGCTACGTTTCTTCTAGTGAATGTGTCGGCCCCTTTATTGAAGATCTGGTAGCTGAAGGTGTTTGGGATTTCTTTCTTTCTTTCTTTCTTTCTTTCTTTCTTTCTTTCTTTCTTTCTTTCTTTCTTTTTTCCTTTCTTTCTTTCTTTTAAAATTTTTTCAGTACTGGGGATTGGACTCAGGACCCTGCCCTTACCAAGTAAGTGCTTATTCCACTAAGCTATCTCCCTGGTCCTCTGCATCTTCTAATTTGTTCCCTTGATCTTCACATATTTTTTTAATTTGTTAGTACCATGCTATTTCTATCATAGGAGCTTAGTAGTATAATTTCACGTAAGGGATTATGATGCTCATAGCTTTGCCTCTGTTGCCTAGAATTGTGTTTGCTATTCTGGGTATCTTCTGGTTCCAAATGAATTTTATGAATGCTTTCTATGGTCCTGTGAGATACTTAAATGGCATTTTGATTGGAGTTGCATTGAATCTAACAATTTTAGCAATGTGGTTATTTTCTTTTTTTGTGAAGGAATTTAATTTAATGTGCATATTTTGTATTTTTATATAAACATTTATTCTAATACTATTAAAATTTATCTCAGTTATTTTCACGTATTTTGTCACCTATTTATTTTATTTATTTCAATAAGAAAGAAATAACAATGAGACAGTTTCAAAACATGTTAGCAGGACAGCCGCAATGCATACTGTACAGCGGTTCTCAACCTGTGGGTCGTGACCCCGGCTGGGTTCAAACAACCAAAACACAGGGGTCACCTAAAGCCATTCTGAATTATAACTGTAGCAAGATTAGAGTTTTGAAGTAGCCACCAAAATTATTTTTTGGTTTGGGGTCACTGCAACATGAGGAACTGTATTGCGGGGTCACGGCATTAGAAAGGTTGAGAACCACTGTCATAGTAGTTGTTCAGAGTATAAGACGCAGACATGATAACTTTTCAAAATACTATTAGTACAAATATTTCTTCTCATTGAACTAAGAGAAAGTGGTTGTGGGCCCGGTGGGATGGCTCAGTGGTCTAAAGCGCCTGCTTGGGGAAGCTTGGGCGGCTTCAGGGACCGCGGTTCGATCCCCGGCACCACATGCTGTGCGAGTCCTGCCCTCGGGGCGAGCTGAGCCGGCCATAAAAATGAGTGAATAAACAAACAAAGGTTCTGAACCAAGATAAATAAATAAATAAATAAATTCTTTAAAAAAAAAGAAAGAAAGAAAGAAAGTGGTTGTATCAAATTGGTGAAGCAGTGGCCGTGACCCGTCCAGATGGCTGACACTGACAAAAGTTCTCGAAAACACTGCGCATGGTTTCAAGGTAAATCCTGAGGGGATTTGACTGATCTTGTGAGATACAAAAGTTAAATTTTTTTGTTATATAGATCTTAACCACCCAGCAGAAAAGTTTAATCATGAGCTATAAAATGTAAAGCCAGATGAATATGCTGAGCTGTAAAATGGTCAAGTCAACAGCTTCTGACATTGCCAGTTCTGCTGACAACCCACGGCTATTATGGGCTGTGGCCATTTTCACTGTGTTGGTTATTCCTATCCAAGAGCAGCGCTTAACTTTCCATCCTTTGGTATCCTCTTCCATCTCCTTTTTTAGAGTACTGTTTTCATTGTAGAGATTTTTGCTTCCTCTGTTAGATTGAGTCCTAAGTATTTCTCTTTTATTGTGTGTACTATTGTGAAAAGTGTTATTTTCCTAATTTCTCTTTTAGTGAGTTTCTTACTTGTGTACAGGAATGCTATCGATGTTCGAATGTTGCCACTGTATCCAGAAAAATCACTGCACTGAAGATTTTTGGTGGAGTTTTGGGGATCTTCTGTATAGACTCATCCCATCTGCAAATAATGGTACTTTAGCTTTTCCCCTTCCTATCTTTATCCATTTTCTTTTCCTTGGCTACTTGCTATGGCTGATGTTTCCAGGACTATATTAAATAGGATTGGTAATAGTGGACATCTTTTGTCTATTTCTTGATTTTAAAATAAAAGCTATAAGTTTATATCTGTACAGTATAATGTTGGCTATTGGTTTGTCCTAGATGGTTTTTGTTAGATTTAGATAAAAACCATCTATTCCAAATTTCTATAGGAGTTTTATTACGAATGGGTGTTGGACATTGCTAAATGTTTTTTTTTTATCTATCTATCTATCTATCTATCTATCTATCTATCTATCTATCTATCATCTATCTATCTATCATCTATTTTTTGTGGGACTGGGGATTGAACTGAGGCCCTTGCACTTACCAGGCAAGTGCTTGCTCTACCAAGCTATTTCCCCAGCCTTCTGTATCTATTTAGATGACCATGTGAATTTTTTCTTTGGCCTTGTTGATATGGTACATTATATTAATTGATTTGTGTATTTTTGAGCATCCCTAAATCCCTGCAATGAATCCTATTTGGTCATGGTGCATAATCTTGATGATTTGTTACATTCTGTTTGGCAGTGTGTTTATGGAGATTTTTGCGTCTATGTTTGTTAGGGAGATTGACCTATAGTTTTTTTTTGGGGGGGGGGTGATTTTTCTTTGGTTTGGTATCAGGTTAAAGTCTGATTCCTGCAATGGCTTTCCCTTTCATTTTCACTAATGCCTTTAGGACTAGTGGTATCAGGTCTTTTCTGAATTTCTTGTAGAACTGAACAGTGAGTCTATTAGTACCTGGACTTTCCTTGGTGGTAACCTTTTAATTAGATTGTTTATTTCATTGGCAATTAGGTTATTTAATTTTTATATCTTCTTGGTTCAGTTTTGGCAATTCATATGTCTAAAAATCTGTTCATTTCTTGTATTTTCCATCTTAGTATTATAAGTGTTGTCAAAGTAGGCATTGATGTTCTTCTGGATTTTTGTAGGATTTGCTGTGACTCTTCTTTCACCTCTCATTGCATGGAATTAAGTCTTTTTATTCCTTTTGGACAAGGCTGCCAAAGAATTTATCAATTTTATTTAATCTTTTGAAGGAGACAAAAGATTTTTTATTCATTGATGCTTTTTTTCTTTTGTTTTGTTTCCTTGGTCGCTCCTGTATCATGTTTTGCACTGATCTTTGTAACTTCCTCCTCATACAAGTATTGAACTGGGCTTGTTCTTTTAAAAGTTTGAGGTTCATCATTAGGTTGTTTGAGGTTGTTCTGTTTTCCTGATGTGAGGGTTCTTGGAACTGCTTTCATCATATTCCTTGTATTCCGATATCTTGTATCAGCACCATCATTTCATTACAGATAATGTCTAATTTCTTCTTTAATTTTAAAGCTATATTTTACAGTTTTATTTTTATAATGTTTCAATATAAAACTTTTACATAAAGTTTCAATTTTAAAATTTCTTCTTAAATTTTAAATGCGTTGCCTACTAGGATATTATTTAATTTTGATGCACTTGTGAAGTTCTGGTTGTACCTGTTGCCAGTGATCTCCAATTTCATTGCTCTATGGTCTGATAATATGAATGGTATAATTTCATTTTCCTGCATGCTCTATGAGTCTCATATGCAGTTTATTTTGGACACTGTTGCATGTGCAGCTGAGAGGATTGTATATTATGCTCTTGTTGGGTGGAACACTGTGTAGACATCTACCAAGCCCATTTTTTCATAGGTTTGGTTCAGTTCTGATACTTCTTTGTTGATTTCTATCTAGTTTATCTGCCTATTTGTGACAATAGCATATTTCCAACTTCTGTTATACTTATGTTAATACTTATTTGATGTTTTATGTCCATCAGTATTTGTTGTATGTAGTGGGTACATTGGTGTTTGGTGCATATATATTTATGATGGCTATGGTTTCATCTTGGAGTCTCCTCTCCCCAAGTCTCCCTTCTTTTCTCTTTCTTTTGATACTGGGAATTGAACTCAGGACCTCAAGTTGGATAGGCAGACACTGCCACTGGACTATATCCCCAGCCCCTCTTGGAGTTTATTCTTAATAAGGATATAGTGACCTGCTATTTTTCTTTTTATCAGTCTTGGGTTGAAGTTTGCTTTGTTTTTTAATTAAAATTGTGATTCCTATCTTCTGAGGTCCTGTCATTCAAAGTATTATTTTCCATCACTCAATTTCTTAGTCTACTTATTTCATGTTGAGTTAAGTGCGGCTTTTTGTCTGTAATACATTATTGGGTCTTGTTTCTTGATCTTTTACCACAGTATAGTTTTTGATTATTTGATTGAGACCGATTATACTGATGTCTATAATTGATATGTAGTGGCTCATAATGAACATATTTTTCCTGTTGCTGGTTTCCTGTTGTCTTCCCCTTTGTTTAATTGCTTACCTATGTGCTAGAATCTTGCCTTATCTGGTAGAATCTTTTTCTCCTGATGTTCTTGGGATTGTGTTCTTCTTTATTCTTTATGAACTATCCTTTAGAATGTTTTAGAGAGGTAGTTTGTTGGTCTTGAATTTCTTCAGGTATTCTTTGTCATGGAAGTATATTACTTCTCCATTGATTTTGAAAGATAGTTTTTCCAGTACATCAAGCTAGGCTAGAATTTGTTTTCTTTCCATACTTTAAGTACTTTGTCCTCACCTTTCCTTGATTTGAGGGTTTGTGTTGAGCTGTCTTTTGTAATTCTGATGGGCTTTCTTTCACAGGTGATGCATTTCTTTTCTCTAACAGCTTTTAATCTGTTCTTCTGCTGAATTTCAAAGATCTTATTACATGCTTTTATGCTGTTTTATTCTGGTGATGAATAATTAGAGTTTAATAAAGCTCTGTTATATGTATTTGTCATTCTTTTTCCATGCTAGAAGTTTTCTGTCATTTGGTGTTATGTTGCTTGAGCTTCTTCCTGCATTTTCACTGACTCTGATCAGTCTTATAACATTCTTCTTTTTAATCATCTTGCAGTGGTTGGATTGTTTCATATTCCTTCACTATTTTTTGAGATTTTTTTTATATCACTAACAGAAGTCTTGTTTTCTAAGTGTAGTATTCTGTATTTCTTTTGGATCAGTCAATTTTTCATACTTACAATGAAATTTTTAGTTTTACACATATCTGTTTGACTCTTTCATGAATTCCATTTCTTCCTATATTTTATATCCATGCTTTTCTAATGCTTCTTGGTTTTTTCTTTAACTCTATGTTTACTTCGGGTGTGCTAAGCACATCTATTATTATGCATTATCTCTTTTTTTCTTTGGGAGATTATTTTTTCTCTGATTTCCTAATGAACCAGATTTTTATCTTCTGCTGGTATCATTCCAGAGAATTCAAGTAGGTGGCTTTGATTTCTTCTGTCCCTTTGTCTTCTAGATTTGTCCTGGGTGGGATAAAAATCTGGGGTTGCATTTTGTTTCTGCACCTTTTTATATGCTGTTTTTTAAAATTTAATTTTTGTTGATGCTTGTGAGTTTCTTAGAGTAGATCGCTTTGTTACTACCATTGAGGCTTTCTTAGACAGTGTTTGTTTCACAGATATCTCGCAAATATAGGTTGTTCTTATCTTTTTTTATGTCCCAAGATTCTACCTTCCCAATTAATTAAGGATACAATATTGCTATCTGTTTGGCTCAGTACCTGGTCCTTCAGTATTGGACTATGGTAGTGATTATGACCCCAGAAAATCAGTGTTGTTATACAAGGGAGAACAACTTACTACAAGTACGTATGACATCCTTGTGAAAGTAGCATAATTTGAAATAATGATAGTATTAAGCACAACCTAAAACCACCTGACAAACTGCATTAATTTGGTATCTTTAATCATAGGGACAAGGCCTACAGTTATAGAACAAAGGCCAACATTACTCAGGAGGTTGTATACATTTCCTTTTAGTAGAGAGAATTTGTAGTGGGGAATTTAAGAGGGATAGGGACTGAAGCACAAAGCTAACATAGGGATATTGCAGAAGCAAGGGCTGGAGGACAAAGCGTGATCACCATCCATGTTTTGCAAAAGCGGAGAAGAGTGCAGGTGAGACGGAATAGAGGAGAAAGCAAAAGCTTATCAGAGTCACCAGAACAACTAGCGAGAATGTTCACTCACACATAAATATCATGGAAATCAAGAGACACGGTTGAGGAAAGAAAAAAGACAAATAGACTAGAGTCAGAACAAATGCAAAGAACTAAAGAAGCTCAGAAAAATCCCATGTCTTCAACTCCTTGCCAGTTTCTGTGGCACCCTTAGACAGACAGCCCAAGGCTGCTCCCAGGCTATATGGCTGGCTCCTCCCCATTAGACCCGCCTTCTGAGTTCCATTTCTACTGCGCACGTGCGTCTCAAGATCTTTGTTGCCAAGTAGAGCGTGGTAGGGTGCTGTGGGCTGTTTTCCTGCCGATGCCATCACTGAGGAAACAGTTGGTCTGGCCTCGATCTCCTTTTCTGCAGAATTAGTGTCAACCTCACTGGCTGCAGGGCCAGAAAGGTTGTGCTGTTCCACTCACTATGCTTATTTCCTCTGTCAGTGTTGTGCACCACTGTACAGCTTTGGTCCCTGACTTTACTGACTCACTGCTTCGGCTGCCTCCTCAGAGGCAGCTGAAGGCTGCTCCAGTCTCCTCTCCCACAGGACTGGGAGAGAAGAGCTGCAGATGTTTAAATCATGCATGTCTATATTCCTCTCACTGGTTGCAGGGCAGGAACCAGTGGATAATCTCTTCCGTGATCCTTAACCTTGTCACTGGGGGACCTAGTTAGGATGCATGACCAAACTATGACCTGGAAGTCCACTTGGAGGGAGAAAGTGCTGGTGAAATTCACTGCCAGGCTGCCATGACTTCCATGCAGGGGAAAGCACAAGAGGCAGGGGCCCTTAAGTCCCAATCTGTCAAAGTTGGCTTAGCGTCGCCACATTTTTGTAGTCTGTCCGATTCTTGGAGAGTTTGCAGTATGGCAAATTCCTCAGCATGCAGGCTGCACACTGTGGCAGTCCCGTGGGCTGTTTGCCATTGTGTAAAGTGTTGCGTCTATGCTCTGTTTGATCTACAAGACTCTTATTTCAGGTTGACTTGGGCATCAGGTTGTATGTCCTTCCCCTTCCTTTTTCTGATCTGAGTTGTAGTGTAATTTCTCTGGGTAGCTCCACGTGGTTCCTCCTCTGTTCAGGCACTGTGAATCTCTTTGTTCTGTTAAATTGAAACATATTTTTCTATGTGTATGTTAACATGTCTTCTAGACATGTAAGTGATATGTAGCTCCACAAATTGTCTATAAAGGAGATATCATTGTGGATTTTCCTTGTCATTCACTGTAAAACTAACTTCCGTCCATTTAATATCCTTTGGCTTAAATTTATCTAGTTCTCATGCCTGCTTATAGTATATTTCATTAAAAACTGTGTGAGAAAAATGAGAAGGTTTCTGAGAGGGCTTCGAGCCTCTTACTTTCCTGGTCTCTTTCTCTGCATCTGTAACTTTTTCAATAGGATGCAGCAGGTGGCTTCCCATTCTCATTTACCCTTCAGTAAGCTCCACCTCCCATCGCAGAATGAACACAGATGTAAGCAGAGCCACGAGGGACCAGAGAAGAGAAATGGAACAGCTTCAGATGGTGGGCGTTGGTTCTCACAGCCAGCTTTCAGCCTCGCAGCTCTCCCAGGGCCAGCCTGAGCAGCACAATTAGAAATCAAATGGCCCAGAGCCTTGGCTGAATGTGCAGTGAGAAAGGAACAGGAGGAGCCCGGCGTTTTCCTAATACTCGCGAGGAAGCCATATTTCAGCCTGGGAACAGGCACTGGGCGCTTCTGCTGCACACCGCACCTGTGGGAACAAATGCTGCGGCCCGTTAGTGCTTTTCCCTTGATGGTGCAGCTTCTTGACACATGTAGGGAGATCATGCGGAAAGCTAAAAAGGCTCTGTAACACTTCCCTTTGGAAGCACTATCCCCAGAATAGCACAGTTCTTTGAAATCGTCATTTAAATAAGCTTCGTGATTTGTGGAAGGTGAGAATGTTCACACCTGCTCTGCAAATTGATAAACTGTGCCCTAAATTCGTAACAGGTGGTTTGCTTGAAATCAGAGAGTGAGTCAGCGGTGGGCCTATCCATCGAGTCCAGCTGTGCTGTTCCGCACTCCCTCTGTGCGCCCTTCGCGTGTTAGTCTAGTTGGGAGGAAGCTTTGAAGTAGTAGGAGAGGATTGGAAGCTTCACCTTGAAGCTGCCGCTGTTTTCTGCGTGTATGTGTGTGTACACGTCGATGTGTTTGTGTGTGTTTCTGTGTTTGCCTGTGTTTTCTGAAATATTTTTGCCAAGCGGTATCTGCTTCCCACTTTCCAGATGGCAGTTCTAATTTTTTTTTTTTCCTTTTGGAAATTGTTCACAAATCAGAAGGCTTTACTTGCCAATTGCCAGCTTTTTAACAGCAGTGGGTAGGTCATTACCGCCCACCACCGAGTTTGCTCTGCCCATGTCTGGCCATCACTAGACAATGACAATAAGTGACAGAGTGTTTGGCTTTGGAAGAGATGTTAGCACAAGAGGAACAACAAATGACCACCAAAAAGGTGCAATATACAAATTGAAATAGATCTTTCAGCTCAGGTAAAAAGGGTTTTTTTTTGTTTTTTGTTTTGTTTTGTTTTGTTTTTGCCAGCCTCTCTCTGAGCTCTTTATTGCAGCAGCTCCTTTTTTAGTAGAATAGTTTTGCCCAACTTATACAGTGCTTCCAGGGAGGCAAAAACTAGTCTTAAAAGTGTTGGGGCCGGGGAGATAGCTCAGTAGACTAAGAGCTTGCCTGGCAAGTGCAAGGTCCTGAGTTCAATCCCTAGTACCACCAAAATAAATAAAATGAAGTAAAATGAAATAAAAAGAAGGCTGGCCCCACGCTGGGTGTTTTAGGCCCATGAGATGGCTTAGCAGTCTAAAGCGCCTGTTCAGGCAAGCTTATGCAACCATAGGGACCACAGTTTGATCCCTGATACCACACGCTGCACTAGCCCCACTCACAGGGCAAGCTGAGCAGGCCATGAAAGAAAGAAAGAAAGAAAGAAAGAAAGAAAGAAAGAAAGAAAAAAAGTTTCTAAAAAAGGAGAAAGTGTTTACAGTATTGAAATGGATCCCCTATCTGGCAATTATTGTAAGATGTCCTTGATAAAGGATACATGAAAGCTCTCGCCATACCAGCCCAAATCTTAGCTAGCTTCCTGCTCTGAAATTTGCTCTTATTTCCTCTTTCACACAATTAAGTTGAACTGCCAGCTTTGCTTCTTGCCAGGAGCGGAGCATAGCTTTGATCAGTCTGTGAACCAGGAAGGCTTTCGTTTAGTGATATGTTAATCACATTCAAAGGCAGGTTTAATCTTTATCTCCATTAGTGAAGAGTATATCATTACTGATTGAAGTCCACCCTGGATGAAACGGCATGGATTTGCAGGCAGTGGCCTTTCACATCCATAGCATCAAAGGCTGCAAAGAAACTAAATCAAGGCCATGATTTATCTGTTGCATTTGCTTGTTCGCAAGCATCAGAGATGCCATGTTATTTGATTTCAGGTTAAGTAATATGTGTTCTGCAACCGGAGTTGCTGGAGTGGAAGTGTAGGCCACTGCGGGCATTCCTCGCTGCCCAGTGCTTCATTGTCCTTACGTATTCAGTGAGGAGGATAACAATGTCTGCCCCTCACTACAGCATTGTCCTGAGGACTGTATTTATAAAGCACATAAACAGTATGGCATATATTTTAACTATTAAAATCTGTTTAAGGGCTGGGGATATAACTCAGCAGCTTACATGCCTGCCTGGCAAGTACAAGGTCCTGAAATCAATCCCCGGTACCATGAAACAAAGCAAGGCAAAACAAAACAAATCTATTTAATATTTTGCAGATTTTCTTTAAAAGATCATTTGAAAATATAGACAGCATGTTAAAAATAGAATGTGGGAACACAAAAGTCAATACAAGCCTTCTCATTGTATTGAACACAGCCATGCTTTCAAAACTGACTCCTGTTTGGTAGAGTTCAGAGAAAGAGACTCGGATCCTGAGCAAGCTACCAGCATTGATTTGCAGGTCAGTTCACAGTTAGCATAAATACTAGAGTTAGAAAAACACTCTGGAGCTGTTCAGGAATGGAGATGATGTTCACAGTATGTTTTAAAGGTGGAAAAAGAATAGTCCAAGCTCATTTGAAAGGCAAATGGTTCCAATCTACATGAACAGGGAGGTAGTTGAACTTAGAGACATCTCTTTACTTTTGCTGAGAATGAAAACTAGAAAAGCAACTATGAGCCAGTTCATGAGAAGATTGTTGTTATTTCAGGGATGACAGTCATTCAGAAGCCAGACGAATCCCCAGATGTGGCCCTTGAGGACAGTGACACCTAGAGAATACAGCTCCCTTGTTCCGTATCACGTGACACCCAAGCACATCCACTAGGACTCATGCAGTGATTCAATGGAAGTGTGCTGTGGGAAAATTAACAAAAAAAGGTGTTGCAGTGGCAACTTGCAGTGGACTGACCCTTACTCAATAGGCCTCATCCCGGGGATAATGACCGGGGGGCATCTAAGTGTGAGGATTTGGTTCAAGGAGGAAAATTCTAGATTTTTTTTGATTTTCCAGAAGTTTGCTGGAACATGTTTATAATATTCATAGTATCCAATTCCATATAGAGAGAAAGTAGATGAATGGTTGCCTAGAGCTGGAAAGGAGAGGAACTCCAGGATGGAGGAATCAGCGGTGGGTAGGAGATACGAAGTCGTTTTGGGGAGAGGTGTGTTGGAAATATCTTTGTAGTGGTTGATAGGTTGTGTGAACTTGGCTCCCTGCTGGAGGGGACAAGGGCCCCCTAGGATGCAATGGGCCTGCCCCAGAGTGACTCAGAGGAAAGAGACCTTACAAAGGGACTGAGGAAGGGGTGGAGCTTCCACTTCCTCAGAGGAGCTTCAGCCTCCGCTTTCGGACTTCATTGCCTGGCTTGCAGCGCAGACTCTTCACCCTCTGGCCTCGATCCTTCAGCGTCCATCACAGACTCTTCGGCTTCCGTCGCAGACTCTTTGGTCTTCCATCACAGACCCATTGGCTGATGAATAGAGACTTGCACTGAGCTTCAGACCCTGGGACTGAATTATTCAGCCTGGGTGTGCAGACGCCCCTTGCATGTTTCCTCATCTGACTCTGCAGCTGTCTGCTGTCAGCCGATCTTGTAATTCCTTAGACACTGTATATCTTGTGATACTATCTGTTCCTCTAAGTAAAACCCAAACTCATACAATCCTAACATTCATTGTGGCGATACTTGCATAGCATTGAATTGAATGCGTCAAACTGACGAGTTGTGTGCTGTGTGATATGATTATACTTCAGCAAAGCAGGAAAAAACAAACAAACAAAAAAACTATCTTCCCAAGTACAATAAGAACGGTCCCCACAGTTATCTTTTAGAAGATGATGAAAGATTTACTGTTCCAGGGCTAAACTGGGCTGAGAATCATACCTAAAGCCACAAACACTTCCTTTGCCTGTGACTTTCAGGGGTGAGACAGTGGTACCGTGTCTCTGTTACTTTTGTTGGTTTTGTTTTGTGATCCCCAAACCTTTATTGACAGCAAGCCTGAGGATGAAGTGTGAGCTATTGTAGGGACCCGCTGATCTTACTGCGAACAGTTCAACCCCAGGGAGACTTGGCGGTAGGAATGAGAAAGACAGACAAGACGAAAAGCTGGGCTACGTGGTCGTCAGTCTGCCTGATGGGCGAGACTAACTCAAAATGCACAGAAATGATCCTTTATTTATACTTCCGCAAAGTTTGCATCCCATGACACAAGGCTACCCAGCGACTAATAGCTGGCCTGAACCGGACAGGATGTTTTTCTCAGCACTGGGGTAACTTTCTGCTCCAGGCAAGGAGGCCCAGTCCCACCTACACACACTTGATCAAATCCCTGGCTTCCTGTGGCTCCCAACAAGCTATGTGTCAGTGGGATAGCACAGAGGGCCAGACAGAGGGGTGAACCCAGCCAGAGGGTTGCTGCATACATGTGGCCATTGCCGGCAAGCTATGGCATAAAGAATACTGGTGGTGCAGGAGGAGGGCAGGAAAGCCACCTCACAAAGCCACTGGGGACATGGGACACACAAGACATGGAGAATGACGGGGCAGAGGAGGACACAGAACAGGCAGACACACAAGGGGGTGTGGGAACACACAAGGCCTTATGAACAGGGACAGACCAGGGCATGGGCTGGGCTTGGGCAGCTCTGTGGATGGCCCCTGTCTCCTCCTGGCAGGTGGGATGTAGTGAGGCAGGGCTAGGCAGCAGGTTACTCTTCCCCACAGAGCCAGGTAAGAGGTCCAGGAAGGATCAGCTGGAAGCGGAGGGGTCCCAGCCCCACAGAGGCAGAGGCCTAGGGCTGAATAGTACCTTCAGGGTCTCTGTCATAGACATAGCTGCGCACAGCTCCAGGATTCCTTCCTTGGGTCTGAAGAGGATTCCCTAACAGGGCTTGTGGCAATAGGGCTGGTCATCCTGCTCTGCACGGCCCCCTGGTGTCAAAGTCTTAGCACAGCGCTCATAACTCAGGCATAGCTGGTGCCAGTCTTACCCAGGGATGTCACCTTCTCAGTAAAGTAGACCCTCTTGTTTCACCAAGGACACAGGTTGGGTTGTGAATGCGGTCATACTGGAGGCTCTGCTGGGCCCCCTTGGGGGGGGTCACTGTCCTTTCGCTCCTCAGCATGGGCTACAAGGGCTTCGCTGGAACTGGGCAGTGGTGCACCCTCAGAAACAGGCTTCTCATAGATGTAGGAGCCCGCACCACCAATGTTTGCACCTTTGGGTCCAAACAGCGTGGCATAGCAGGGCTGTGGCAGAAAGGCTTCCCGTCGTGCTCTGCTTGGCACCCCAGTGTCACTGTCTTGGAGCAGTGCTCGCACTCAGAGCAGAACTTGTGCCAGCCAGTCCCTGCCCAGGGAGCTCACCTTCTCTGCAAAGTACATGGTCCTGTCACACTCGGGACACTTGGAGGTCATGGCCTGTGTGCCAGGTCAGCCCGTCCCTATGCCTGCTCTCCCTTACTTTCCTGTTGCTCAAACACAGTACCTGGTAGTCACAAGTCTGAGCAAGAAAGGCTTATTTTGGCTCACAGTTTGCAGAGGTTTCAGACCGTAGACTTGGCTGACTCCACAGAAGAGGAGCATGGCAGAGGAGGACTGCTCCTGGCAAACACAGGAAGCAGAGGGAGATCAAGGGAGGAGAGAGCAATGCCTCCAGGCCGCGCCTCCGTGGACCACCTCTCCAGCGAGGCTGAACTGCCCGGGATCACACCTACCTACAGACTCATCAGTAGAATAACACATTGATGGGCATTATGTCTTCATGATCCAATCACTTCCCTAAAATCCCACTTAGGGCTGCATAAGGCTTTGGGGAGAGAGCTAGATATCAGCCAAAACACACTGTCTTTTCATTCAAGTGGCCTAGAATATTCATGTGAACATTTCTCGGATGCATTGGAACGGTAATTTTTGAATGCAGAGGTAAGGGTAAAACTTCTAGGCACAACCTGCCGCTGAAGTGCAGCTAGCCTTACCTTCCGGTGAGAAGGTTATTTGACATGTTTTTAGACGCTCTAGCCCCCACCCTGATCCAATGCGCATCATAATCTGTTTTTTTTTTTTTTATATGTTTCTCAATTTGCTATGAAGTAGTTCCTAGGATATATGGCCCAATTGAGTAGTATCTTACTTCGAAAACATAAATTATTTCTATTTATGATATACTACTTTGACTTATCATGATATATGTAGATGTGTGCAATACCTATATCTATCTATCCATCTATCTATCTATCTATCTATCTATCTATCTATCTATCTATCTTTTCCTAATTATTTGGTCAGGCAATGTGGTTCTTTAGTATCATGCTATATAAGAGCTCATAATGATGTTGAAACCCTTTGGTTTGGAGAAAAAAGAACATGGAGATAAAGATAGGCTCAAACACAATTAGATCTCAATTTTCAGGTTTATGTAAAAGAAGTGAAAAGAGATTAATAGACCTAAAGTTGTTAAGCAGTGTTTCCCTGCAGCGCACATAGCCCCTGCTTACCAGTGGGTCATGTTCTAGGCAATGCTTTGTAAGGAGTTTGGAACTTGCTAGGCATTTTTCTATACAAGTTGGGTACAGAATCGGAAGTCCAAAAGCCCCTGCAATCCAAGTAGAATGGAAGAACAAAACAATGAGTCTTGTAAAGGTTAATGGTATATATGATTGATTCATTAAACAGATCTGTGTTTCTTTAATTGTTTTTTTTTTTTTTTTTTTTCCATACTGGGAATTGAACTCAGGACCTTGAGTTTGCTGGGCAGGCACTGTCATGGAGCTATCTCCCCAGCTAAAGAGATCCATGTTAAGCATCCACCGTGCTGGTGATGGTGATAGGTACTTTTCCATGTTAAATGTGCTTAGGGTTTCACATTACCTAATTTTGTAAGTTGAGGCCAAGAACTTATCACCTTCATTCACTAAGTATTTATTATTGTGCAGCTGCTGTGAGTTTAATAGTAAGCTTAAATAGGCCAGAGGATGGAGAGAGAAAGAGAGAGAAACAGAGAGAGACAGAGAAAGACATTGAGAGAGAGAATTTTGCTCTTTTTAAGGAGCTATATCTGGTGGAGGACAGGCACAAATAAAGGCAGTTTCAGATTACCCTGGGATGTGTGTCAATAAGGACATAAAGACGGAGTGCAAAGGAAGGAAGAATAAAAGAAAAATTCAAAATGGGGTTGTCCTGTGGAGGGGAGCAGTGGGGGGAATCAATCGTGAAGAAGGCGAAGCTTGAAGCATCTTGGATGTGGTAAAGTTAGGAGTGGGGCAGTGGGTGTAGAGCTCATTCTAGACACAGGGTTGAAGATCAGAGGGAAACAAAAGGAGGGCGCACAAAGGAGGTGGCACAGGAAGCAGTGCTGGGTGGAGGAGGGGAAAGTGGGATTAGAGGCGAAGCATTCATTTCAAGCTCAGAAAGTGGGAGGGAGCTCTGACTGGAGATTGAACTCAGGTCCCTGTGCTTGCCAAAGCAGACGCTTAGTCCACTGAGCTAACTCGATGATCCCTGCCTTATTTCTTTCTTAATTTTCTCTGTGACCCTGTGACTCCTAAATTATTCAAGAGTGTGTTGTGTTATTTATTTATTTATTTATTTATTTATTATATTTTAGAGAAGAGTCTACAGGGTGTTCAAGCTCTTACTACTAGGTGGGACTCGTAGTGATCCTCCTGTTTTCAGCCTCCCAAGAGCTGCGATTACAGGTGCATGTCACCACGCCCAGTCTCAATTGCAGTCTCAGTACAGCCCAGGGTGGGCCAGCATGGTATCTTTATTGTTTTTGAGGTATCTTTCATTCATTGATTCTTGACCACAGCGTTGTCCTCCAGATCTGACGTCATGTTTCTGATCTCTTAAGTGAGCCTGACTTTGCTGCCTGCTTTGTAGTCCTGCAAAGTCTTTCAGTAGCAAACGAGAGAGAACTGGCGTTACTGCAATTGCTTATTAGTTATCTGTAGTAACTGAAGGCAGCGATCTGACTGTCCTCAGCATAGTAAGCCTGATGCTAGGCCTGCATGTGGTGTGTCATATAGATTGTGTCAGGATCCCCCCTGCTGGGGCGTGATACCTCACAGCCATCACTTGAAGGAGGAGAGGCTTGATTTAGTGCAGGATTCAAGGGATTCACTCCTGGATCACCTGGCTCCAGAGAAGAAATGTCAGGGCGGAAGGGTGCCGTGAAACAGAGCTGTCTTGTGCTTGGAGACTGGGAAGCACAGCGGAGCAGCAGCATAGATAAAATAGGGGCGAGGGGCCAGAGAGCACCCAAGATCCTGCCCATGTGACTCACCCAGGCATGTCCAAAGTACCATTCATCAGTCCTGCACAAGCTCCCAAGACATCACCTTGTCACAATTAAGCTTAACTGTTCCTTGCGGACATGGTTAAACAGATGTCTTAAAAGTAACTGTTGTCTCTCCTCTCTCTCCTTTCCTATCCTGTTTTCAAATTCCGTTATAGCTCCATGGTGTAGGCAGGGCTTTTAAAAGGGACAGCGCCCTCCAGCAATGTTATCCTGCATGCATCTCTGATCAGAGTTTTTCTTTTCTTTTAATTAATTAAGTCATTCATGCATTCATTCATATGACTTTAGCACAGGCTCACTACGTAGCTCAGGCTCATAGTGATCCCCCTGTTTTCAGCTTCCCTAGTACTGACACACATCACCACACCCAGACTCAGTCACTGACTCAGCCCTGTGTTTTTCTATTTGCAGTGCAGTTCACAGATTCTGAATCCATACCTGGCTCAGAGAGAGAGAGAGTTCATACCGAGAACTCTCCGCTTTGCACCCAGAAGGGAAATACTACGTTCTGTGATTTTTGTCAATCCCAAGACTGCAGACAGATGACTCCTTGGGTCCCTTGTTGATGATGGCTGCTTGCTCTGGTCATCTGCACATGGAGGCCCAAGCCATTGTCTGACCTCTATTGTCTCCTGGCTTCTGAGGAATGGAACACTTGGTGTCTGTGCTTTGTGTTGACAAAGGAGGAGAGAGTGGTGGACAGAAGGTGGACTCGGGAGTCAGAAAGAACTTCTCTGTTGCTAGACGCTGCTGAGTCGGTTATGTCCTGGGCTGAGTGCAGGGATACCAGCTACCTCTGAATAGAAGCCTTCAGTAGGGTACAGCGTTACTGGCCAATGCATATAATCAGCCCCCTGTATCTACAGCTGCAATCTGTATATTTAACCAATCATGGATCGAAAGCATATTTTTTTCTTCTTAAGAGAATAAAAAATAATAAAAAACTATAAGAAATGATAAAGATTTCACTGAACGAGATGATAGGGATTCAACAATGGTCATTATATGGTGTATTGTTGTCTTCAAATTAGTTGTTCAGATTAGCACATAGAAGCTTGCCAAATTGGCCAAAAAAATTAAAAAGAGAGAAAAAATAATTTAAAAGGAACATTAAGTGCTCCTTTTTCTTTCTTTTCTCCTTTCCTTCATCCCAGTGGTTTCTTCTTTTTGAGAAGTTTCTTCCTCTTTCACAGTATCTGTTCTACCTTTTGAATTTTATTTACTCCTCCAGCTTCTTAGACTAGGGAGACAAGGCAACGTTTACACATGTAGGTCTGATTTATTTCCCTTATGAATGTGGTCTGTAGTTGTATCCATTTACCTATAAAAGTCTCAAGTTTATCTTTTTAATAGCTGAGTAATACTCAAGTGTATATACAAATAATACATCTTTTTTTTTTTTTTAAATCTATTCCTTGGCTGATGGGTATTTAGGTTGCTTTCAAAATTTAAATATCTGAAAAAAAATAACTCTACTGAATGTGGACACATTTTATTCTTCTCATTATTCCCTAAACAATATAGTATAGCAACAATTTATATACATTGCATTTATATTGTATTGTTATAATCCAAAGATGATTTAAAGTCTGTGACAGGATTGCATAGGCCATATGCAAACACTGTATCATCTTATGTAAGGGACTTGAGCATCCTGAGATTTTCGTAATTGCAGGGAGATCCTACAACCAATCCCCTTGTACAATGAGGGACAATTGTGTGACAGTGCCTAATAAATGCTTACTGTCCTTTTCCATCAAATTAGTTACTTTTCCACAGATACCAAGATTATAAGGCAAAGCCAGCTGTTACCAGTTAAATATAAGAAAATGGAAACTAAGAGACGTCACGTAACAAATGGTAACTCACGCAGGTAACGAGGGTCAGAACCATTTCTCTGACATAGGCCTTTCAGTTCCATCTCCTTTGCCCTTCACGTCTACTCTTCCTCAATAGAGCAACACATTTCTGGGTGTCAAGGGAAATTTGGTTGCAGTTCAGTTTGAAGGAGCCAGTGCTTTCAGTATGTTGACACTGCTTTATCTCCAGGTTGTAAAGGCTGAAGGCCAACTCTGCTTCCAGGAGCTTGTGGTATTACAGGTGTGGGGCATATGGTGGCTTGATTACTGTGAATAATCCATGGGGCCATGGAAAAATCAGGACATTTAGCACCAAGTTATTCTAAGCCAAAAGGACCAGGATGCTCGTATTAGGTGTTACTGCATCAGTGTTGGACTACAGAGATAGCATCAGCGATGTGTGAGGATACAGGCTACGCAATCTGGTTGAGGAAATAAAGTATTAAGTGAAAAAAATGTCAGTCAAGGTTTGGTAGCTATCTAGATAGGTGGTATCACAAAGCAGGATGTATTTAGATGCTGAATAAATTATGTTACGCATTTTGAGGGCATTAAAGTACGGTAGCATTCATTATAAGAATTCAAAATAGAGAGTGAAATAAAGTTTGTTTATTTATTTATTTATTTATATTATGGCTGGTCAGCCTGCCCTGGAGATGGGACTGGTGCAGCATGTGGTGCCAGGGATCAAAATGTAGTTACTATGGTTGCCTACGCATTCCTAAGCAGGCACATTAGACTGCTGGACCATCTTGCCAGCCTCTGAGATAAAGTTTTTTGAACAATAGTTATCACTATTGTTCTGTATTAATATCACTATTAACTTTTACCTGTAGTACTTAAGCCTCACCTCTGGTCCTGTATAAGTTAGGATCCCACTGGGTGTGAGTGACAGAAATCACACTCCAGTGGGCTGAAGCATGCAAGTGTGTGCACACACATAGGTGCTTACTGGCTCCCTAAATGAGAAGTCCTGGGCATACAGGATGTACGAGTGGTTGGATATGGCGCAAAGAGAGTACCAGAAGTCTAAAATTATTGGCTTTCCTTCTTTGTTCCAAAGCTACATCATTTTTAGTCACGCTTTCTTCAGCTGATGGAGTATACAGGTTTATTTTTCAACTCAAGCTGCAGGGAGGAGGGAACTCTTTCTCAATATTTTCAGTGAAGGGCTGTAGAGATAGCTCAGTGGTCTAAGTGCCTGCCTGGTCAGCACAAGGACCCAGGTTCGATCCGTGGTGCTGCATGCCATGCTGACCCAAGAACAAAAGGTGCACTGGGCTGGCAACTAAAAACAAGCATGGTGGTGTATGCCTGCAATCGCATTGCCAAGGAGGCTGAGACAGGAGGATCACTACCAGTCAAGCTGCATAGTGAAACCCTGTACCAAATAAATCAGTAAATAAATAAATAAATAAATAAATAAATAAATAAATAAATGATTTTTAAAAAATTAAAGTGCAATCCCAATTAAAATACCATTAGTATACATTGCAGAGCTAGAGAAAATGCTCCTAAGAATCATCTGGAACTAGAAGAGACCTAGAAAACAAATCCTGGGCAACAAAGGAAAGGCAGGAGGCATCACAATCCTTGACCCGAGGTTATGTTACAAAGCTATGGTGATAAAATCAGCATGGTACTTCTTTTTCTCAGAAGAACTTAAAACATCATACCATAGACCTGAGGTTTAGTTGGACAGATTAGAAGATGCAGAAACAACTACAAACACATTCAGCCACCTTTTCTTTGACAAATGCTATTGGAAAAACTGACTTTCCACATGCCAAAAGCTCAAATTAGGCCCATATCTACCACCATGCCCTAAACTAAAGTCAAAATGAATAAAAAAATTTAAACATTAAAAGAGGAACACTAAATCTACTGGAGGAGAAAGTAAGTAGAAACGTTAAAGACATAGGGGTAGGGAGAGAGTTCATGAACAAAAACCATACTGCATGGGAAATACTTCAAAGAATTAGTAATTGGGGTCTCACCTTTTTGAAAAGTTTCTGCTGTTGAAAGAAATCACCAACAGAGTAAAAATAAAACCCATAAATTGGAAAAAATTATAGCCAACTGCCCCTCTGACAAATGTCCTCTCTCTAGAACAAAGAATTTTAAAAAACTCAGATCCCCCAAATTCAAAGACCCAATTCAAAAATGGGCATCTGAGATGAAGATACACTTCTCAGATCAAGAAATACAAGTAGTAAATAAATATATGAAAAAAATGTTCGGGATCATTGGCTATTTGAGAAATGCAAACTAAAACAATGCTGAGATCACATTTTACCCCAGAAAGAATGGCTAACACCAAGAAATCAGCCAATAACAAATGATGTGGAGAAAAAGGAACCCTTCTCCATTGCTCATGGGAGTGCAGACTGTTATAACCACTATGGAAATCAGTGTGGAGATTCCTCAAAAAATTAGGATTGGAGGGCCCGTTCAGTCCAGCTATTTCTGTCCTAGGTTTTTACAGAAGAACTAAAAACATCATACCACAGCAATTTATGTGCACCCGCGTTTCAAGTAGCACCATTTCTCATACCTAAATCTTGAAAGCAAACCAATATTTGTCAGTTAAGGAATGGATAAAGAAGATGTGGTATTTTGACACAATGGAGCATTATTTGGCTATAAAAAAGGATTAAAAATTGAGGCTTTCATCAGGAAATGGATGCAACTAGAGGCCATACTTGTAAGTGAAATTTATCAAACCCACATGTGAAAACATCATATTGTTTCCTTATTGTAAGAGCCTGAGTAGTAAGGAAAGAGTAAGTACAATCTGAAAGGTACAATAGGTACTATGAAAAGGAAACAAAGCTACTCAAAATGAAGAAATTATTGAGACCAGGAGAGGAACAGGAGAGGGAATAGGAGAAAGGGATATATCTATATCTATATCTATATCCATATCTATATCCATATCCATATCTAAGCAGGAGGGTTGGGATAATTGTACTATGGATTTCTGCTCATGCATGGAATGGAGCAATTCAGTGTTTATTTCTTTTGTCTTTTTTCATTGTGTTTATTTTCTCTCTTCTCAATTTCTTATAACTTTCTTTAAAAATTAATTAATTAATTAATTAATTAATTGGTATAGGATCTCACTATGCAGTTTGGTCTCATAGTGATCCTCCTGTCTCAGCTCCCCAGTGATGGGATTACAGGTATGTGCTACCATGTCCAGTTTCTGTGGCTGGTTTGGCCCTGGGCTGACGTGGCATGTGGTACTGGGGATTGAACTTGGGTCCTTGTGCTTGCCAGGCAGATGCTTAGATCGATGAGCTATCTCCCTGCCTGGCTTCTCTCTCTCTCTCTCTCTCTCTTGCTTTGAATTTTTAGGGAAGGGTTTACAGGGTGTTCAGTGTCTCAGTACTAGATCTGAATCACAGCGATCTGCCTGTTTACAGCTTCCTAAGAGCTGGGATTACAGATGTTGCCACCATGCCTGGTCTCAATTGCTGTCTCAGTGACCACCTCACCCAGGGTGGCGCTGGCATGGCAGGCTTGGGAATTGAACACCTGGCCCCTGTGCCTGCTTGCAGGCACTTTAATCCACTGGACCATTTGGCTGGTTCTGTCTGTCTGTCTGTCTGTCTGTCTGTTCCAAATTTTTCATGCTTGTATCTTAGTTTCTGAACAAGTAATTTGAATAAAGTTAAAAAAAATTTAAAAAGAAATCAGACCCACATGTGTAAACATTGTACTGTTGCGCTAATGTATGACCCTGAAAGAGTAAATAAAATCTGAAAGGTACAACAGGGACTGTGAAAGTGAAAGAATCACTTCAAAGGAAGGAACAACCAGGACAGGAAAAGATGTAAAAGAAAGAAAAGGAAGGGAAAATGATATGTATACATACAGAATAGCTTGGACAGTCGTACTGTTGATTTCTGTTAATCTATTATAAAGAGCAGCTGATGCTTAATTTTTTCTTCTTTTTAATTTCTTATAGTTTTTAACCAATTTCACACGCTTATATGCTTATATCTGGTAATAATCTAAACAACTAATTTGAAAACAACATTGTATAATATACCACCCATCATTGAATTCCCATTATTTTGTTTAGTGAGATTCTGTATCATTTTTCTTTTCTTCACTATTTCTGTTCTTTTTGAAGAAATACTGTTATACAGTATTAAAATAACTAAGGCTAAGAATCTTAATTTAGAGAAAAAGAAATAAAACCAAGAACCAAAACCAAATCAAATCAAAACAAAACCCCAATCATCCTGAAAATGTAAAACTCATCAAAAAGAAAATGAAAAATAATAAAATACGTCTTCTGTACATAATTCTGTGTCCATGTCCACATCAGATTCCAGAAATGTGCTGTGTAGCACAGCCAGTTTTGAAGTAGGATTTGTGCTGAATGCTGAGTTCATCTTGTACCCTGATGTGGGTCCTGGGATTGGTCTTCAGGTGGAAGTGCTTTAATGTCCATTCTTTGTTCCTGTTTGTCTCCCTGGTGCTATCCAAGTTGTTGTGGTGCCCTTGGGTAGTAAAAGCCTGGAATTGCTCTCACACCTACGTACAGTTGTCTCCTGGTGACCTCACACAGGTTTCTCTGTTCCGCATAATTAGCTCCTCTGACCCACTAATCCTCAAGCACAGAGAATGCCCTCGTCTCATTGAAAGGCAGGGCTGCCTGCCTGCTTGTGCTGCTGTATCAAGGCTGGTCTTGCTACGCAGTTCAGACTTATAGTGACCCTCATGTCTCAGCCTCCCCAGCACTGGGACTACAGACATCCGTTACCCAGCCCAGTTCCAGGGCCAGATGGTGTGTAGTACTGGGGATCGAACTTCAGTCCTTGTGCTTGCCCTGCAGGCACTTAGATCGCTGAGCTATCTCCCCAGCCCAGGGATTTTCTTTCAGTTTTTAATAAATGCTGCTTTGCTATGAAACTTCATAGTGAGAAGTCTGCTGTGAGCCTTTTCCCTGTTTCCCAGTACCAAAAGGGCCTTTTTTCCTCTGGATGCTTAAAAAATAGACTAGAATGGTTTTAAGTTTTTGTAAATAGTAAACTAAGAGTTTCTATAAATTTTGTGCTCTCCTTTCATTTTCCGCTATTAACAGGATGCTTGTTAAAACAGAGAAACAGATACTGGTGCATTGCTAGGGACTACAGTTTACATAAGATTCATTGTTTCATTCCATCCTGGCCAGTTATAACTGGTCTTTTATAATTTTGATTAGCATGGGTTAGTTACACATACTAATATAGTTCAGTGTGCTATTTTAATTTACACATACATACATGCATACATACACACACACACTGCACTGGTCAAATGCAGCCTTCTTCCTTTATTTTTCCATATTCTCTTCTTAACATTCATCTACATTGAGGTATTTTATTTTAAAATTCCACATTTGAGAGAGAATATACCGTTCTTGTCTTTTTGTATCTGACTCATTTTACTTAATGTGATTTCCTGTATCTCCCTATGTTTCACTTCAAATAACAAGATTTTATTCTTCTGCTTGGTAGAATAATATTCCTTTGTGTGTGACTAAACAGTCAACTTACCTGTTGATGCATGTCTAATTCACCTACATATTTTAGTGACTGTGATTAGCACTACAATAAACTTGTGCATGCAGGTATCATTTTGGTATACAGATTTTATTCTCTTTACACAGAATTGGGTGGGCTAATTGGGTCAAATGTTGGATCCATCTTTAGTCTTTGGAACAAACTTCATACCATGTTCCCTAATGGTTGACTTTCGTTATTCATTTTTAAATAATACCCCTTTGCACAAAGGGGAGGTGGAATCTCATGGTAGCTTTGCTTTGTATTTCCCTGGCAACTCGTAGTATTGAATATTTTTCCATTCATTTATTGACTGTGTATATTTCCACATTTGAAAAAATTCCTGTTTAGCTCATTTGCCCATTTTTAAATGAGCTTAATTCTTTGTTGTTGGGTCTTTTCAATTTCTTATGTGTTCTGGAATTTGAGGAATATGACGACACATTTTGCTTTGTTTTTCACAGTTTAGTGGGCTTAGGATTTCCCCCAATGCAGAAGAACCTCCTCCCTTGTTTCCGAAGGTAGTGTTCTGCTCCACCCTCTCTCACAGCCTCCCAGGCCAGGTACATTTTCAGTTAGCGGTGATCACGCCTCCGGTAAACCTCATTGGCTACAATACTTCCCTGCGCAAAGCTCCCAAGGACATTGGACTGCCAGATGCCGTCACGGTACTCGTCATGCATCCATTCTTGTCTTTTGCTATGATTTTTTGTATGTCATTTTGAATGGTTTTTATTCTACTACATTTCCAGAAATACTAGTATTTTCTGCTTGGCCCAAATCTACCCTGTATCCCAATCAGTGTATTTCATACAGTCTCATGTAGCTTTTATCTCTAACAGTTTTGTTTGAGCCTTTTATCCCCCTTGTTGGTCCCTCTGCATACCATTTTTATTTTATCTCCTTAAAGGAGGGAAGATGCTAGTGTTGTCTGGAGTGCCCTGGCCTGGGCTGTAGTATGGAAATTTCTCTAAGCAGATTGTGCAATCCTGTAGTTTACCTGATTTATTTCTCAGGAATCCTTGTTTTGTTATTCCTGTTACTGGCTAGTGGTCAGTATCTTGGGAACCATTGCTTACATCCAAGTTTTTTTCTTTTTTCCTGAGAAAGCATCAATTTATATTGGATATTTCCATTTTGGCCAATGATTGAAGTTTCTTTGATACTTGATAGTTTTAAAAATCATCTGGATTTTTTTTTTCACAGAACGTTCTATATTTGAAAGGTCATTTCTTACTTTCTAATCTATGTACTTTACTTATTTCCCTTTTATTATGGGATTTTCAAGACCCGCAGTGTAACATCAAAAAGAATAGATGAAAACAAGTATTCTTGTCTTTTTTGTTCTTTTCTTTATCTTGAATTGTATCTGTTTTCAAATGTTCTAAAATGCTCGTATGTATGTATGCATGTATGTATGTATGTGTGTATGCATGTATGTATTTGGTATAGAGTCTGGCTACACAGCTTACACTTGCAGTGCTCCTCCTGTCTCAGCCTTCCCCGCGCTGTGATCACAGGCATGCCAGCCACCATGCCTGGCTTCAGTGGCCAGCACAGTGTGCCCAGGATTCCAGGGCCCTCACGACATGCAGTACTGGGAATTGAACCCAGGTCCTTGCACTTGCCAGGCAGGTGTTTTGACCACTAAGTTATCTCCTCAGCCTTGAATTGTTTCTTAAGGAATGTAAAATTCCACCATTGTATGTGATGAAGGAAGTGTTTCTTTTTCCTGTTTAGAAAGTTTCCTTCTATTCAGAAGTGAAGTTGTTCTACCATATAAATTACCTTGATTTTATACCATCTTCATGAAATGATATGGAAAAATTTCCCTTTCCCAAATAGCTAATATAAAAGAACAATTACCTTTCTTTGAAGGTTAAAAAAAATTAATACATTTATCTGGGTATAATGAGTCTCTTGTGGGATCTCTTCATACATTTTATGTTTCAGCAGTTATTGGCATAAATGTTTTGTATTTTGTCTTTTTACAATTGCTTAAGCTTAGTTATTCTTTTATAAGCTTTAAATGCCAGCCATTTCTATAGTTGTCTTAAGCAATCTCGTGTCAGTAATTTATCTCTGAAAGCTGTGATTTTTCTCTTTAGGCTTTTATGTTAATAATTCTATTAATAGAGGGTTTCATCTTTTATGTTTGAGCTTCATATTTTGTTTGGTAGTTAATATATATATGATTTTTCTCTTTAGGCTTTTATATTAATAATTTTATTACTAGAGGGTCTCATCTTTTATGTTGCAGCTTCATATTTTGCTTCATTAGTTTCCTTTCCCCAAGAAGCTAATATAAAAGAACAATTACCTTTCGTTGAAGGTTGAAAAAAATTGAATACATTTATCTGGGTATAAAAAAACAATATGCATTGTGTCAAATACTGGAAATGTACTAATGACATGTTTTGAAACTGTCACATTTTTATTTCTTATTAAATGCAATAAAAAGATTTTTAAAAAACATAAATTAAGGGCCAGCCAAATAGCTCAGCAGATTAAAGCACCTGCAAACAGCTGGAGGGGCTGGGCCTGCTGTGCCAGCCCCCACCCCCAGGGTGTGCTAAGATGGCAACTGAGCCTGGGAATTGTGATGAGTACCTCTAATCCCAGCTCTTAGGAGGCTGTAAACAGGCGAATCACTATGAGTCTGATGTTGTAGTGAGATCCTGAACACCCTGTAGACCCTTCCTTAAAAATACAATAAATAAATAAATAGTAAATAATAGTTACCAAAAAACACTATCTGGGTATAATGAGTCTCTTTTAGGATCTCGTCACAAAATCTATATGATTTTTCTTTTTTTTTTTTTTTGAGATAGGGTCTTGATATGTAGCCCTGGCTGGACTTGAACTCACTATGTAGCCATGATTAGCCTTGAGCTTGCAGCAGTTTTCCTGCTACAGTTCTCCCAAGGGCCCAGGTTGCAACATATACCGCCCCTCTGGCACTGTCCCATGAGTATTTGTTAGGTGCCACTTTATATCTTACAGGTGTAAGATATATGATACATTCATTATGTTTCAGCTATGACTACTCCATCATTCCAGCTTCTTCTTCGATCCATGAACTATTTAAACGTGATTTCTGGTTTCTAATGGCATTTTTAAATTTTAAAGTCTTTTATTTCTAATGGTAACAAGATTAGAATGTGATTAAACTATTTTCAGAGTTCTCTCTTGTGGCTTAATATGTGACTGAGTTTTATAGGTTGCCCACATAGGTTTGATATAATTGGATATTTTTTGATAATTCTTATTTCCTCAGCGTGCTAGTTTAATTTGTGATGCATATTACATTTTGTGTATTGTTGGGTGTAATGGACCGAGTTCTTAATATCCCTCCAAAATTAATATGTTGAAATTCCAATCCTGACGTGCTACTATTTGGAAGTGTGGCTTTGGAGGTATTAGGTCATTAGATGAAGCCCTCATGAATGGCATAGTGCCTTTAGATGAAAAGGCTACAGACCAGGGTAGATCTATTTCTTTTTTTTTTTTTTTTTTTTTGTCTTTTTAAGACAGGGTCTCACTATGCAGTTGAGGCTGGTCCTGAGCTCACTTTTGTAGCCCAGGCTGGTCTCGAACTCGCATCAATCCTCCTGCCTCAGCCTCCCGAGTGCTGGGATTACAGGCGTGAGCCACCACGCCCGGCTAGGGGTAGATCTATTTCTGCCATGTGAAAATGCAATGGGAAGTAGGTAATCTACACACAGAAAAGAGAACCTTAGCATGCCGGCGCCCTCATCACAGAATTCAGGCTTTCACAGTATGAGAAATGAATTTGTGTTGCGTATAAGTCACCCACTGTATGGCAATTTGTTGTATAGTATGAATCAAGACAGAGAACAGTACAGAGAAGGGAACTGCGCCTTCGTAAATACTTAAAAACTTGAAAGCAGTTCAGAATTGGAGAATGTAGGGAGGCTGAAAGAGTTTTGATGTGTATTCTAGAAAACACCAAGATTGCCATGCATTTTAAAAAGGATTCTTGTAAAGCCTCAGGAAGAAGAGCACTTCTATATTCTTGGAGAATGCATAAATGGTCATGTAGGAATGTTGGCAGAAATAAGGACAGTAGAGTCCACTCAGGTGAGGTCTCAGATGGTATACAGAAGATACCTTTTTGGATCCTGGGGGAAATAAAAGATAATCTTTGTTATGCAATGATGAAAGCATTTGGGTTAACTATGTTCACATTCTTGTGTTTTGTGGAGGGTCAAACCTGTGAGCAATGAAATAAAATAGTTTTCTGAGGACATTTATAAATGAACTCTTCAAGGAGTGGCTTGGTTCTTCTTGATTTCTTAGAGTAAAATCTAAGTTAGTGATTTAAAGATGGTGTTCTTGAGTAAACTGGAACTAGCACTTCAAGATTTTGGTAAAGCATTTGCTTATCCATATTAAGAAAGCTGAAAAGATGAGTTCATAACAGAACACTGAAACTTTGGCTAAACAATACTTTGATAAAGAGATTAGTACTCATATGAGTTATAGGCTTCATCATTCAAGCAAGCCAATAGTCTGCTTGAAGAAAAAGGCGGGAAGATGAGAAAGAATGGAGGAACGTTCTTAGCCTTCTAAATATTGAACGATGGAAGTAGATTGACCTGTGTGCATGTCACTTTTCTTCAGGACAGGGGAACACCGATATTGAAGACAACTCAGAGATCATCAGGGCTGTTTTCTTGGTTTTAAAAGGAAAAGTCATTAGTTTGTGTTCAACAGACTTGATGGCTAAAATTTATAGTACCCAAAACTTTCCAGGAAAGTGTACCAGGCGGAGTCCTGGTGTACAGTCTTTGTGGGGCAAGGCCATGGGAAAAGGATGCTCCCCTCTGTTGGTCCAGGAACTGGGACCTTTGCATGTGTCATTCTGGAAAGGAGCGCTGCTACAGTGGTGGGTCTGGAGGACTGGGAATCCAACCAAAGGGAATTGTTCTTCTGTCCTGAGACCTAATGGGTTTCCCTTGCTAGATTTTCGGTTATGGGGAACCCTTCTTTCTTTCTTTTTCTATTTCTTCCATTTGGAATGAAAATATCTACCTTATGCTCTTCCACACAGAACTTTGTTTTTATTTATTTATTTTAAGTTTTTGTTTGTTTGTTTGTTTGTTTGTTTTGTGGAACCGGGGATTAAACTCAGGCTCTTGTGCTCACCAGACAAGCATTATTCTACTGAGCTATATCCCCAGACCCAGAACTTTGAAATTAATTACTTTCTTATTTTCATATATTTACAGATAGACAGTAATTTGATTTCAGGATAAATGGTACCTTGGGTCTAAACCTTGTTGGATTTAGATAAAATTTTGGATTTTAGACTTTAGAACTGATGCTGGAACAAATTAAGATTCGAGCGCTATTGTAAAGAAATGTGTTTTGCATGAAAAAGTACACACATTTTTAGGGTACAGAGATATAATATTTGTGTCCATCCTCTTTTGTTGGAACCCAAATCCTAAGGTGGTAGTATTGGCAGATGTATATTAATGAGATTAGAGGCCTTATGAGAAGAGCTCAGATAACTGGCTAAGTTCTTTAATGGGAAGACAAAATAAAAATGTTGGCAGTATGAGGAGACATCACAGGAGCTCGACCGTGCTGGTACTGATGGCAGACTTCCAGCTCCTGGAACTTTGGGAGGCAAATTCTATGGTTTAGGGGCCACCTTGTGTATGGATGTTAGTTGCAGCAGCCTGATCTGACAAACACCATGGATTGGCTTATAGTCAGCAGGGTATTTCAATCCGTGGTGAGCGCTGTCATTCCAGACTTTGGGGATTATGTGAGTATCTTTCTACAATAATTTTGCACTTTTTATCAAGTCTGCCACATTACACTGGATTTAGTCATTTTTCTTATGAATTTGTTTCAAATGGCTGTGCTGTGCTAGCATTTGATCTCTATGAAAGGAAAAGTCTTGATTTTTTGTTCTCATAGATCTCCCCCACCACATTCATAATTTGAAGATATAGCAAGTTTTCTTTCCTTTTATCCAAGGCCAGACAGTTTGATGAAATGTTGTGAGCCTCCTTATTAGAAGAGAATCCTATATAAAAGAATAGCACCCTAATCCAGCTTTGCTGTTTTATTAACTTAGATACCAGCCTAAGGGACCCCCAAGCAAGACGGCTTCTTCGATGGGTTAACACTAGTTATTATTGCAGTTTTAACAGCATTGTATGTTTGCAGAAGAAAGAACTCCATATGGCCTCACATTTCTATATAGAGGAGATCAAAGTTGGCCTAATTTCCATAGATGCTTATAAGTGACCCAAGGTCAGTCCTTTGGGAAATATTAGAGATTAAAACCTGTACTGGAGCTGATTCTTTCCTCTTGTTTTTCCACTTTATTACCTAGCATTTGTGATGGTGAATTTATACATCATCTTGACTGAGTCTCACAGTGCCCAGCTGTCTGTTCAAACTTTACTCTGTGTGTCTGCAAGGATGTTTTGAAGCAGTAGACTGTGAAGCAGATGCCTCCCTTCCAAGTAAGGGGGCCTTGTACACTCATCTGAAGCTGAATAAAACAGAAAGGCCAAATAATAGGGAAGTTTACCTGCTTGACTTGAGATAAGACAGGTCTTTTCTCGGTTCCAGACTGGATCTTAAAACATTGAGTGCTCTCTGCCTGGAACTAATCACTGGTTCCCCCTTGGTCTCTGGATCTTGAGCACGCTCAGCTTCCATGACTGCCTAACAGTATTATTTATAATAAATTTACATATATATGCATTGAGTCTTCCATATCTATGGGTTCTGCATATAAGGAAAAATGGGTAGAATCCAGTTTATGACTTTGCACTTTCCAGGTAGGCGCTATATGGCTTAGCTGTAGCCTAGGCCCTGTGAAAATGTTTAAAATAACACTTTATGAAGTTCTAAAAAGAACAGCATACATTTGCCATATGTCAACACTATGTGGAGTCCATACAAATGGAATGGCTTTTGATCATACAGTGCAGTAGCCTCTCACTACTGCATGTGTCACCAGGTTCTGTTCAGCCTGCATTGTCTGTCTCTTTTCTATCTCATTTGTGTAGTATGTAGGGAGGCCCACTGTAAGGTTCATTGCTCTGGTGCAAATGAGAAGGACAGAAGGTAAAGAAAGCTTTTATTTCTAGGTGTCAGAGGGCTGCTGAAGAGAAGAACCCTTAAAGGAGGAAGCAGGGAGATTAAGAATTTATCAGGCTGGGCTGGGGGTGGAGATTGGATGGGCAGTGTGGTGTCATAACAGGCAATGATTGGGGAAGGTTTGGTGTACATGAGAAAGAAAAGAGGAAGCTGAGCTTAGTGTGTGTGGCAGGGGGAGAAGATGGAAGGAAGTTAGTCTAGGAGTGGTGTGTCCTTGGTTTAGAATCCTCATACTCTGTTGGCTCGCTGCCATGATGACTGGGCGCACAGTTCTATGGGTGCAGACCATCATTCTTATCTTTTATTGTTAAAAGGGGTGAAGACTCTCTCTAGCTACTTCCTGCTGACAGGGGGCATTGTGGGTAGGGGCTGGTGTGACTGTTGGGATGATGAGTCAGGCCCTTGTGGAAGCTGGTGCAAGGGGCCTTGGCCATGACAAGAAGCTCACTGGTGGTGAAAGCTCATATCCTGGATTGGAGAAGTCTTGAAAAATGCTTATAAAGACAAGGTGCCAGGAGCAACGGGACAATGATCATGGCAAGAGGGCCTATAGTGGGAATGATGATAGGGACCCTTTGCCTCCCAAAAGGCCACCAGGAGATCTAGGAAGAATTGACTCACTTCTTTTGCTAATGAGCAATGAATTTCCATTTTTGTGCCTTATCTATAATAATACCTGACTGGTGAATCAAGGGACATTCTACTTACAGCCTAGCACAGGTGCCACCCTTTTCAGGGTGAGACATGGAGAGCTCAGCAATTTGGCAGAACCATGGCTGCCAGTGAGTTGATCTGAGTTTGGGAGATGGTGGTTGTCTTGCTGACTCCTCTCTTGTTCCCAGGCCTCTCAAAATTAGGAAAGGAAAGCGTTGCCTCGCTCACAGTTACTGGAGGTTTCAATCCTTATTCAGCTGGCTCCAAGGCAGTGACACATGGAAGAGAGGGCAGCAAAGACAGTGGCAGCAGCTCAGGCAGCTAGCCAACCTCTCTCCCTTCATTACATTGTAATGCAAGTTGCCTGCCCAGGGCAGGTGCAGCCTCTACACCCACAGTAATTAATTACAAACTCCATAAACTGCCCCATCACTGCATGAGCCTTTGGGAAGACAACTAGATAAACTATAATTTCCTACCTCTGGTTATGGTTTGTAACTAAAGATTCATGCTCATACCTTTCTGTTTTAGTCCATCCCTAAGAGTTGCCAAAGTCCTAACAGTTTCAGCACTGCTGAAAGTCCAAGTTCTAAGTCTCCTGTAAGATCAAAAGCAAACTTTTCAATGAGCCCCTGTACAAGTGAAAAGTTCCAACATTCAATGGCACAAGACCAACATTACCATTCCAAACGATACAAACAACAGGGGAATACAGAGCATTGTAACTAGCACAAGTCCAAAATCCAGCAGGGTAAACATTAAGTCCTGTAGTTCCATGTGGAGCATCCGAAGCAATCTGTGGTAAATTGAGAGCTCCCTGTGGCTGTGTCCCTATGGCACTCTTGATGGTAGCGCCCATTGTTTCTTTCCTAGGCTGGTTTTGTTCCCTCCTTGCAGTTTTCCTCAGAGGATCCGCATTCCTGGATTTTCCAGACTTCTGGGGTTTCCACTGAATAGGCTTCTCATTCACAGATTTACATCCTGCCCTCTCAGAGGTACGCTGCCTGACCTCCCAGAGTTTCTTCTGAAAGCTAAGTAGAAAGCCTTCTTAACCTCAGAATTCCTACATTTTGCAAGTGCCTAAAACCAATGCCACATGAAAGATGCCAAGGTCTACTGCCAGCTGAAGCAGTAATCAGGCTTTCTTCTTACTTGGTTCTATGGGTCAAGGGCCTGGATCTCTGAGTATTTTGATTCTGCTTCGAAGGAATAAATTCTCCATGCTGGTACCATTCTGGAACTTGGTGTGGGCGCTACCATCATTCTGGAACATGAGGTTCTGCTGCTTTTTCCCTAAGGCAAAGTCACTGAGCTTTGCAGTTCTGAGGCTACAAAGGATGGAAACCTGCCACCTCCTGTGATACCCTCAGGCCATGGATTCCATTATCTTTTTTTCCCCCCCAGAAATGGAGAACTTCTTAGCCCTATCTTTGCATTCTGGGAAGCTTTATTGGAGCTTCCTTTCTGGCCAAACTCACATTTTAAATAATTCTTTTTTAAATTTTTTATTTATTTTTAAATTTTTATTATTATTTAAATTTAACAATGGTTATATTACATATTTTCATCATCAGATCAGTTTAGATGAATAGATATAGGTATATAAGATTGATAAAACAATTAAACATTAACACTTTCAATAAACATTACTTTTTTTTTTCTTTTTTCTTAGCAACATCAATAGGAAAGTGGGTCATGCCCACACACTGTGCTCTGTAGAACTATTGTGAGGACAGTATGCAGTATGTCAACTGTAAAAAAAGAAAGGGGAAAAGAAAAAGAAAAAAAAAAAAAGAAAGAAAAGAAAGAGAAAAAAAGAAGAAGAAGAAAAAAAAATTTTAAATAATCCTGATAGGCTCTTTGCTCTTGATTCTCAACATAAATCTGACTAAACCCCCAATGATAGCCATGTCAAAAGCCTCAGTATTTGGCTACTCTGAAATTTCTTTTGCCAGATTAATCAGCCTGTCACATGTAGTCTCAGGCAAAGCCTCTGGACACAAGCAAACTGCAGACAAACTTTCTGCTAAAGCATGACACAAATCATCCAGAGTCCAACAACCAGTGCAGTCCTTTCCAGCAGAAATCTCCCCAGCCTCGTCTTTACAGGTGGACTTTTTATCAGCCTTCTGCCCTTCTGCGCTCGAAACAGAATCTCGAAAACAGAACAGTCAAAGGTATTCCAACTATTCTTGTATAGGCAACATATCTGAAAACTCTCCTCCTATCTCTTCGCATAAGCCAATCCTAAAGGCTTGGAATCTGCATCGTCAGGTGTGATCACAGCAACAACCCCACTTATGTGGTACCAAATTGTGTCTTACTTACTCTTCTCTCGTTGCTGGGCCAAACACCTGACACTCAAAACCAGGGAAGGAAATATTCGTTTAGCTCATAATCCCTGGAGGTTTCAATCCATATTCAGCTGGTTCCAAGGCAGAGCGACACATGGCAGAGGGCACCCTTTCATGGTGGCAGCAAAGACCAGAGAGTAAAGGGAATGGCTGCAGCTCAGGCAGGCAGCTAGCTTCTCTCCCCTCCTTACATTGTAATACAGATTACTTGCCCCGGGGGGCGGGATGCAGCATCCACACTTACAACAACCAATCACAAGCTCCATAAGCCACCGGGGTGGGGTGGGGGGGACACCTAGCCACAAACCATAACAGTGATGGACACTGAAAGCTCCCTGATAATGTCAGCAACATTGGTGGATAATTTAGAGTAAAAGTGAAGTTCCATTGTGATGCCACCCACTCCCGGGCCAAGGGCTGAGAACGGGTCTATACCCACCAGGATTGGGATGATCTATATTGTCCTGTGGGATATTGTACGATTTGGGGGTAGAATGTTAAGGTCAGTTATGATTTGAGCTTCTGTGCACAGGATAACCTGTGGCGTGTCAATAGCCAGACTACAAGAGCCTTGCCAGGTGGGCAGAAAACAGATACATGCCTTCTGGTCACAGACAAAAACTGTTCATTGGGAGGATGTATAGGAAGAGTTCAGGCATCTAGAATGGGATGGAGCTGTGTGCAAGAGCTGGCAGTTTCCACCTTAGAGGCAGATCTAGAAGGATTGGGATGATGGATGCAAGAAATCTTTCTTGACCTTAGTTATCCTTGGGCTAAGTTCAGGGGCCAATTATCTTGGCCTGAGGGTTAATCTGGAGGAAGGGGATATTAGAGTAATTGGGTAAGCCATGTACACCTCTTGTTGAAAGGGTAAGCAGAGCCAACATCCAGTATTTTGTAATGTTGGGGGTCTGAGTAGCAGTTTTGAGAAATTGAAAGGTGTTGTTAAAAAGTTGGAGTATGGAGAGGAAGGCAGGGGTGTGAAGAGAAGGTGAAGATGAGGGTGTGGTGGATGGCAGTAACCAAGCCAGCAGTGGGAGTGAAGACAAGTTGTAGATATTTGACCTTTGGTGGAACAATTTGAGTTTTTGCATGATAAACATTATATCCATATATACCCAAGAGATAGTTGAAGGTAGCTATATGTTGCATGGCTAGAGCATGGGAGGGGGAACAGAGACGGGGGTCATCTATAAGTGGGAGGAGAGTATTAGATTTGAGAGTGAGGGTCAAGAGATTAGAAGCCAGGGCCGGGCTAAAGAAGTGAGGACTATCACAGAATCCCTAAGACAGAACCATCCCTATGAGCTGTAGGGGCCAGAGGGTATTTGGGTCTGAGCATGTAAAGGCAAAGAGGTCCTGACCATCAGGGTGTAGGGGGATAGTGAAGAAGATGTCTGTGGGGTTGAGGAGCGTTCAGTGAGCAGTGATGGGGGAATGTGAGAGAGCATGGTGTAGAGGTTTGGCCCCACTGAGGGGATCGGTGTAACCACATTGTTGATAACCCTGAGATCTTCAACCAAATCGTAGGAGCCATTAGGTTTGGGCAGCGGGAGAATATGAGCATTGTAAGGTAAATGGGGAGCTTTAAGAGAACCATTGGCTCAGAGGCGCTGGATCATGGGTTCAAGTCTCCGTTGGTACCTGGGGGCTATAGGATATTGAGGAATCTGGGGGGAAGCCTGAGGGATCCCTCAGTACAGTAGTAGTAGCATGGGCAGCAGGCATGGGACTAGGGTTATCCCAGACCATGGAATTGACAAAGAAAAGAGCATGGGGAAGGAATGAACTGGCAACATACAGAGGCAGAGCTGGGAGGTCGAGTACTGTGGGAAGAGAGAAAGTAAAAGAGAAGTGGAGTTTTTGTAGAAGATCCCTGCCCACAGGCGCCTGGGACAAGTTGGGATGACAGGACCCCGGTGACTAAAGTGAGGTGTGTGGAGTCACCAGGGGAGGAGTCCTGCTTGAAGGAGCTGTACGGTTTGGTCATCAACTGCCACAAGAAGAAGCCGGCCTCAAGTGTAGTGCTCTCAAAACTCAAGAGGAGCACTGCAGCAAGAAACGAGAGTGTCCTACTTGAGAGGTCCAATGAGACTCGGGGCCCAGACAAAGGTACTTTGAATGGGGATCATGGGCCCTGCACTCTGCCAAGCCTCTTCAGTAGCAAGATCAAGAAGGTCAGTTAGAGGTGAGTGCACTGTGGTGAGATCTCCTGTGAGCACCAGGAGCTGGATGACTTGCCCACTCTCAGGCAGAGAGGGCAGTGACACTTCCAGTGACTCTACAGCTGGTGGAAGGGACAAGGTCCTGGTGGCGGTGGTTGTGGTTTGGGGCAGGCTCATGTCTAGTGTCCTCCTTTGCCATTCTTGAAGCATGCCTGAGGAGGGGTTCAGGTGGCACCGTGTTGTTTACTTTTGGCTTTGATAGGAATCCCTAGCGCTGCAGCCAAGAATCAATGTTTAAGTCTAGCATTTTTTTTTTTTTTTTTTGTACAGGGTATAGGGTTTTGTATAGGGTCTACAGGGTCTCACTATGTAGATTGAACTCATAGTGATCTGCTTGTGTTCAGCTTTCCAAAGCTGGAATTACAGGTGCGCATTACCACACCCAATCCCGACTGGCGTGTCTCAGTGTGCTGTTCTTTATCCTGTTTAATGGTTCTTCTCTATTAAAGATATGGAAAACCAGATAAAGTAGGAATCCCTGTGGGATCTGAGGGCCAAGATCTGTCTTTTTCAGTTGACATAAACGTCAAGAGCAGGTTGGGAAAGGACATGGACGTTAATAAGGGCCATTGGTATACATGGTGAAGGCATCAGTAAGACAAGAAAGGAATTAGGCAGGTTTTTCATTAGGGTGCTGGTATAGTTCATGGGATTTCTCATAATTGGTGGCCCTGTGTGACATTTTCCTAAGCCCTTCAATCAGGCAGCCAGCCACAGTGGCTATGTGGGCTGAGCCAGTGGGCCACTCGTAGTTCCAGTGCGGGTTGTGGTGTGGAACTGCAGCTGTGCCTGCAGGGTGACCAGGGTCGCGGTGGTGGTTTTGGCCTGCTTCTGCCTTATCAGCTTGCCAGGGATGGATCTTTCACTGGGAGGACAACTTAGAGGTGTGGATAACAGACATTTTTTAAATGGCTATCATAGGAATTAATGATGAATTAGGGCTCTTCTACGTAGTTGTAGGGGCCAGCAGAGAAGGAGCATGACAGATGAGAAATCGGGGATAGATCTGAGTGTGCAAAAGGGACGTGGATGTGAGCCAGCCCCTCGGGGCCAGCCTGTTCCTGGAGGGGGAGAAGAATTTCAGGCCGAGAAATTGGTGACGCCTATAACAGGGCAGAGGAAAAACTGGCTGCAAGATGCCCCGGATGGGTGGGGCAGGACAGAACACAGTGCGTGGGAGGAGACCATGGGGCGAGACTAGTGGAGGAGTTGGGGATGATGGAAGATGAAGGGTGGGGTGGAGACGATACAGGGGGATCTGGCTGGGGAGGCTGAAAAGGCTGGGCTTGTGGGTACGCTGGAGGAGGAGCGAATGCAGGTCGAACATCATCAAGAGGTCCTGGACAGGTCTCAGGTGGGAGATCAGGTGGGGGGTGGGGTGTGGAGTACACCAAAAGTATTTGGGTTACCCCACGTGTCTGAAGAGGGAGGGGCTCATCCTGAGAGCAACGGAGGTCTGTACATAGGGTATCTCCACCCAACTGCCAATGCAATAGTAAGAAGTTGTTGAGGTCCCAAAGAGTACTGACATCAAGAGTACTCTCGTGAAGCCCGTGGTTGCCATATCAAGCTGCTGCTGAGGCCAAGCCATCCGGCAATCAAAGATGAACTGTTGTGGCTTTACAATCTCCCAAGGCCAAAAGTGTTTAAGTTTTTTAAGAAACGCCCAAGTGGTGTGCGCTTTGGTGATTGGGAAGAAATATTTCCCACAGTGATCAAAGTAGAGATGAACTGAAGCTGGTACACAACTCCAAATAGAGTCACTAGCCTGTTTGGGGATGAGACACAGAGAGCAATGTCCATCTGTCCCTGTGGATTGTCACTCAGAGGACAGAGGGATGTCCCCTTGGGGCACCGTAAGGGTGTCCTGGGACAAGGACGTCGTGATGTGGGCCCATGATTTTGGAGAGAGCGAATAAGAGAATGAGAAAAAGAGGTAGGAGCTCCTGGAGCAAGAAGTGCCTTACCTGTGAGAATCGAGATGGGTCGGTGTTGGAAGAAGGCTGGCAATGGGAGAGCCAGGGACGAAAGACTGGAAGGGTGGCTCCTTGCTGGGGAAGCTCAAACTGGGAGTGGCGCCTAGGAGCTGAACACCCCAACCACCAGAGCCATGTCACCAGAATGGAAGATTCCTTCCTTTGGAGAGCGAGAGCGAGAGTGTGAGAGCCAGAGAGCGAGAGCGAGAGAACGAGAGCGAGAGCGAGAGAGAGAGCGAGAGAGCGAGAGCAAGGGCAAGAGCGAGGGCGAGAGCGAGAATTTATTGCTCAGCATGGGAGGGCTGTAGAAGAATGCAAGAACCCCTGATGGAGGAGGAGGAGGAGGTAGGAAGACAAAGAATTTATCGGGCTGGGTTGGGGGTGGAGCTTGTTACAACATCTTAATAGGCGCTCATTGGGGAAGGCTTGAAATATACAAAAAAAAAAAAAAGAAAAAGTTGAGGTAAACCAGGAGAAGAAGAGGGAAGTCAGTCTAGGAGCAGCACATCGCTGGCTTAGGATCCTCGTACCATGCTGGCTGTCCACAAGGATGACCTATGGGTACAGATCCCTCGTTACCATGGTTATTTAGTTTGCACATGTACAGACATTGTTCTTGTCATTATTTCCTAAACAATACAGTTCAGCAATCATTTAAAAATATTTATACTGCCTTAAATGTCAGTGATCAGGAAATAATTTAAAGTATATAGAAGGATGTGTACACAGGGAAATGCTATATCATTTTATGTCAGAGACTTAAGTATCCACGAATCTAGGTGTCCAGAGGGCTTCTGGGACCAACTCTTTGTTAATCCTATAGATTATTGCTCCTTTATATTTTGTTTCTATGGAGAAACATTAATACAGTATTGTGCTAATTTTTAAGTTCCTTGATTTGGAACATTTCATTTATTACTAAGGTTTTATCAGACTCTAAGAGAACAGAGTAAAAGAATGAATAGACTTCAAAGATGTTAGAGGAGTCCCGACTGTATAAACCTGTTTAGAAAATATAAATAAGAAAAGTAATAGAAGATAAATTCTATGTGATAGTTACAAAAGATGGGTGAAACAAAGGAGAAGGCTATACCTGGGGCAACATTTCTTAATTTAGTGGTGATGAGCTATTTTGAGGGATTGAATGGCTGACAATTGAGGCGCTTTGTGCTATACACTGTGACGTTTTAATATCTTTATGTTCATTATGAGTCGGGAACAATTTTACCAGTGAAAATATGGCTAAATTATGGCAGATAGATAATGATTGTGTCTGTGACTATGCACAACCGTGAGCCCGCAACATAAGGAAAGAAGTATGAATAGCTGTTTCCAAGTTTCTATGTTAATATTCATTGGCTTAATTTCCTGTTTCCACCTGTGCATCCAAGCCAAAGATTTAGGGAAAGTACTAAACATTTAGAGAAGAAAAACAAAACCATTTTGAATTAATGCTTTCCAAGTGAGAAAATGTAATGATGATCAGAAATCACCAGAGTCATTCTTTAGGAGCTTCAGTTCTGATGTATGTGTAGCACTCCTGATTATCTTTTACATGGTGGTTGACTTGTTTTGGAACACAGCTTTTAATTTTCCTCTCCAACAAGCTGCTCCTGAAGGAAGTATTTTCAGCCTACTTTCCAAATTGTGATGCTTTGGGTCTATTTCCTGTAAGTTTGATGTGGAGAAGGCTTTGAAACTATTTCATCACAGTTGTTTATCTCTGTAGCCTCGCTTGGCTGTGTTGTCAGATGAAACAATATCTTGGGAAATTGCCTTGAAGCCGGTGTGCAACGTGGGTTGGAGTGGGGTGGTGAAATGAAGAGCTCCTCATTCAGAAACTCACAGCACCTGCGCACGGTGAGGAGCTGTTTGGCACCTTTCTTGGCCTCGCTTGCATGTCCTTGGCCCTTTGTTTTAGTGTCCATGGTGTTAGGATTTTAAAAATATTTTCAACTGGAGGATTTGTAACTTAAAATGTTATCTTGAATTTACACATAAGGACTCTCAAGGATGACCGAGAAATACTGGGCTTAGAGGATAGAAAGCACGAACTGCCTTTCTGGGTTTGTGTTTTTCTCTGCATGTGCAGGAATTTAATAATCAGGTCACCTCAGACTTCAGCAGAGTAAATTATAGTTGTGGCCGCTCATTTATATGTAAACGCTACCATGGCAGAAGAACAACACAACCCTGGAGTCATATCGAGAAACTTCCTGAGAGGAAGAATACAAATTAGGAAGCAGAGCTGAAGAGATTCGGGAGTTGGCCGTTTATCCTTTGCTGCTGTCCAGGTTAGACCCATTGAGGTGATAAGCGAATGTAGCATCAGGGTCCAAGAAGACGTTTAGGAAACCTCCATACTTTAGTGAGTACTTGTAGTTAAAAGAAGAGCTAGAGAACACAAGGGCAGACAGAGGCTTGTTCTGAATAGTAGTTTAGGTTTCTAAAATCCCAGGTGTAAGATTCCACTACTGTATCCTTCAATACTTGGATTTAGCCTCTTCTCTTAGACTGGATGGGTGTGACGTACTGGCAAAGGGAAATCACTGAAAAGGCTACAGGGTCTCCAGAGGGAGGTTGGATTTTATTTTGTTCTTGATGTCTTTTGGAGACAGGGTTCTGCTATTCAGTTCAGGCCTGCCTTGAGCTCACTTTGTAGCCCAGGCTGGTCTCCCATTTTCAATGAGCTTTCTACCTCAGCCTCCCCAGTGTTAAGATTTCAGACATGAGCCACCACACCCAGAAGATAGGTTGAATCTCGGGTGAATAATCTCCAATACAATTTTCCATCCAGAGATGCAAAAAAAAAAAAAGTCTTGAGGCTGACGTAGGACTTTTTTCCTCACCATGGGCTTTTTATAGCTACAGGAAGCCCAGGTCCATCTGCATTCAGAAATAGTTTGGCTTACTGTGAGTTAGTGCCATTAGCACAGGGAATAGGATCCAATAGCGAAAGAAATGAAGTTTGGGTCAGATGAGAGACAGACTGTGGCTTTAAGGCTTATCTAGAAATTCAGAATATAAACCTCAAAGCCAGAAGTCCTGCCAATGAAGATTAATCTGGGGGATACTCAGGTCCTCAGATTTTCCTCCTAGCTGTGGTGCAGAAAGACAAGTTCCAGGCAAGTTTCCAGAAAGGCAAGTTGCTTATGGCTTTGAGCCTTCCAGACTACACAGAAATTGCTCCATGTTGGAAGTATTTCGACAATTAGAGGATGCCATCTGTGTCTTGCGGTGGGTGAAAGGTACGCCTCCTTTGAGAGAGAGTTCTACTTCCTTGTACTTTTAAATACCTTTATGGAAGCACAGTAGTGATCTAATAAACTCCACAAAAATGAGGTGCACAATTTTATGAGTATTGATGTACTATTCTTGAGAAACAATTGCCACAATCAAGAAAACACACATTTAAAACAAACTTAGGGTCCACAGTTGTGGCCCATGTCAAGGCAGGGAGTGGAACAGTTGACTCCTCTGTTCTCTGCTCAGTGGTTTGAGAGAGGGATGCTGGCATGTGAGATCTAAGTGGTCTTGTGCCATGGTGCAGGAATGGACAGGAGGTGGGTACTCTGCCCGGGTGAGAGGAAGTTGTCATGGGGCCAATCAGCCACGGCAGCAGCAGGAACAGACAGCCAGCCCACAGTAGCTCACCTCACTCCACCCTACAGCAAGCAGTGCCAGTGGACGTGGACCAGAGGAGGCTATGCAAGGAACGGGAGAAGCCACCTGCACATAGGACTTTAAGTGGCTTTGGGCTGTCTTTGTCGGACACTCTGGGAGAGCCATGCAGAGACACTGAAGGAAGGAGCGTGTGGGTTGCTGAGGGACTGACAGAGAGTTACTCGCTGAAGACTGGCCCATGGCCCTGATATCTGGAGGCCAAGATCAGCTCCTCACCCAGCACAGACCTGGGCTTTGACTTGGGTACTACTAAGGAAATGTGGACACCATAGGAACTTCATTATTATTGTTCTAATTATTACAATTATTGTTATTGTTGTTGTTAATTCTCCTTTCTTTCATTTTATTTTCTGCCAGTTTTTTTTGTTTTTCTTTCTTTCTTTTTGATACTGAGAATCAAGCTCAGAACCTTTCATCTGCCAGGCAGCTGCAGTACCGCTGAGCTGTATTCCTGGTCAGGGGTTATTCTTTCTATTGTTTGTATTGCTCACTTCTGCTCTTTCTTCTTTCAACTTTCTTTACTTTTTTATATTTTGAAATGAGTGACGGCTAACTTTTGTCCTTCTGGGTTCCTTACTCTTTTCCTTTCTTTATTCTTCCTCTCCTGTCATTTTCTCCAGTTTACTGAAGGTTTAGTGTTCATAGTTTGTCCTCTCACCTTGATTCTATATTTCTCCTTTCTCCTCCCTCCACTTTGTCCTCCATCCCTGTTAAATTTCCCCCATGGAATGAAATCATGCAAGTAAGGGGAAGCTTATTGCATAGAAGTTCATGGTTTATGATGGGCTTTTTAAAATAAAAATATGGAGTTTGCTCCTATGCATAAATGTACCAAATTAATAGTTACTACAGTTTACCAATTTCTAGTCTGTGTTTGGTGCTACTCTTATTGCTAATTTTGGTACTTGAGTCAGGGTATTCTATTTGTTATGATCAGTTTTTCTGCCTTGTATCACCATGCTGTGGTTTTTGGGGATCACAATCATTACCATACTCTGGTACCCAATGATGATGCTGAGGCAAGTGGACGATAGCTACTCATGCCTAAATAATAACAGGAATGAATTGAAAGGTAGGAACTTGGAACAGATACAGAGATCAGGACCCAGCTGCACAGAGAAGACATCTCTGGAGAACAGACATTTCCCAAGAAGCCTGTGACACTAGTGATAAAGCTATCCATGATAGAGAATTTACTAATATCACCATACAAAAGATAGTAAAATAGAAAGTGGCCAGATGTCAAAGCAAAATGCAATCCCAGACCTCAAGTCCACACAAGCCAAGTCCAGCAGACAGCGAGGTAGAGGAAATCAGAAGTCACCTACCCAAGTTTACTGAAATGATAGCAGCAGCAACACCACCACCAGCACCACCAACCACAAAAGCCCCTAATGTATGAGACCACAGAGAAAATCATAGCAGAATAATCTCTTAGGTTTAAAAAAGGCAACAGCTGGGGAGATAGCTCAGAGGCGTAATCCAAGGGCAAGTGCAAGGTCCCAAGTTCAATCCCTGGTATCCCCCCCCCCCAAAAAAAAAAAAAAAAAAAAAAAAAAAAATATATATATATATATATATATATATAACAATCAAAATGTAGGGCCTGGCCAGTAAATCTTGACGTGACTTTTTAAAATCTAAAGGAATTTAGAAAGACAGCAGAAATGATGGGTGCCCAAGATAGGAAAGAAATGGATTCTATGAAACAGATTCAAACAAATTTCCAGAGATTAAAAATTCCATTGAAAGTCTATGCAGCTGATTTAACCAAGGTGAGGACAGAGAATCAGAGCTGGAAGATAGGAATGCCATTCGTGAACAAAATGTTACACACATTTTAAAATAGCAGAGTACCATGAAAATCAATCCAACAGCTGCAAGCTGATGCACGGTGGAGCAGCATCAGATTGGCCAGAGTCAGTGAGAAGGCGGGACACAGTGCAAATCATGGCCATAAAAACATGTTGACATAAGTAATGGCAGGAAACTTCTGAAATGTGGAAATAGAAATTGGCATACACATGAATGAGGGGCATAGAACTGCAATTAGCCATGACCGATATAACTCTATAGCAAGGCATATAAAAATCAAGCTTCTCGAAATGTACCACAAGAACAGAATATTAAAAGTGGATAGAGCAAAACGAGTCACCTATAAAAGGAAAACACATTAGAATCATGGCAATTTTCTCAACAGAAATCTTTAATCAAGGAGAGCTTTCAGTGAAATATTTCAAGTCTTAAAAGAAAACAAACTAATCCAGATTAATGTACTTTAAAAAGTCAGTGGAGAAATAAGATACTTCCATGATAAAAAACAACTGAAAACATTTATGACCAGCAAACCACCTCTTCCAAACATTCTGATGGATATTTTTGAAACAGATAGATGACTATAATCGCAAGAACAACAAGGGAAAGAATCTATCAGGAAAGATAAACAATTAAGCACAGGAAAGACTGAACAACAAGAAAATAACATGCCAGTAATGAACCAATGCATATCAGTCATAACCATCAATACAAATGGTCTCAATTCACCAATCAAAAGAAACAGAGTTGCAGAATGGATCAAGAAACGAGATCCAAAATACATATATTGCATATGAGATGTACCAAGCCTGAACAAAACAAAAGTCACTATATTGTTGTTAAAGGAAAACTCCAAGAGGAAGAGATAACCATAAAATTACGTGCACTAAATAACGGTACATACAACTGCATCTAAAATAAATATTAATGGATATGGAAGATCAAATAAACACACATGTATGTGGGATATTAGTACTATTACAAGTAGACAGACCAACTAGACCAAAAACCAACAAAGAAATATCAGAAATTGACCAAATTTGTGGATAAATTGACTTAGTGCCTGTACCACGCTGTTCACCTCACAGCATCAGAATGTATGTTCTTCTCAGCAGCACATGGAGTATTCTCCAAATTGGAGCCCATAATGGGGTACATGCTTAAGAACATACAAATATTGAAATTACCCCATCCATATGATGATATTATAGTGTAACGAAATTTGAAATCAATGACAAAAGAAACAAACAAAAATACTTCATAAGCCTGTGGATGTTAAATAATACTCTAATGAATAACTAAAGGATCACAGGTAAAATTAAAGAAAAAATTAAGTAGTGTCTACAATTAAATGATACTACTGGTAGAACATACCAGAACCTGTCAATACAATCAAAGCAGTCCTTCCAGGGAAATTTATAGTGATGAATTCTTACATGATGACAAAACAAGCTCAAATAACCTAAAGCTGACCCTAAAATTTTAGAAAGATAAAAACAAGTCAAATTCAGTACTTGTATTAGAGGAAATTCCAAAGACCAGAGCAGAAATTAATGCAGTAGACACTAAGTAAAAACATTAAGAACCAATAAAAGGAAGAGTTGCTTCTTTAAAAGATAAAAAAAATTGAAGAACCTTTAATTAATTTGATTTAAAAAGACCCGAATCTATGTGATTAGGACTGAAAGGCTGACATTACAACAGATCTCGCAGAAATCCAGAAAATCATTAATACCTATTTTGAGAACACTTATTCAAATAAGGTAGGAAACACAGAAGAAGTGAACAGATTCCTAGATTATGAATTGCCAAAACTGAATCAAGAAGTTATACAAATTCCAAATAAACAAATGTCAGTCAATTAAATTATTTTATAAGTTAAAAATTTACCAAAACAGAAGCCCAGGTCTGGCTGGATTCACTACTGAATTCTACAAAAAAGCTCAGAGATGACCTAATGCCATCACACCTCCAACTCTTTAATGCAGTGGAAAGGAAAACAATACTTCCAAAGTCTTTCCTGGAAGCACGTATTACTCTGTTACCAAAATCAGAGAACCACCCTATCATAAAAGACAACTCTGGGTCAATTTCCTAAAGTAACACAGATGCAAAACTCCTCCATAAGATACTGCCAAAAGAGAGTCGGAAGTCATTAAGAAAATTATACACTATGATTAAGTAGGATTTATTCCAGGGATGTAGGGCTGGCTCAAAAATACACAGATCATTAAATGTAGCGTACTAATTAACAGAAGCACTTGATCATCTCATTAGACATAAGAAGGCATTTGATGTGATCCAACACCCACTCACAAAACTCATACAGAAAATGGGCAGAGACTTTTTTGAATCTTAATCTGCTTAAGACCATCTGTGACAAACCAAGAGCCAATGTGACAGCGCATGGCCCCAAGCAGATGGCAGAGAGCTTTGACTCTAACATCAGGAACAACACAAGCATATCCACTATCAGCACTCCTACTCAGCAGAATTCTGGAAATACTAGCCAAAGCAATTACACAAGAGAAAGAAATAAAAGGAAGAGATAAGAAATAATAAAATTAAGTAATCATTATTTGCTGATGAGATGATACTCTATTCTGCTGTGAGGAAAACTGAGCCCTTCTGTTTAACTGGTGGCCATGTAGATTTGATCAGCTACTGTGGAAATCAGTATTAAGATTCCTCAAAAAAACTGAAACTAGAGGCTCCATTTGACTCTGTTATTCCTTTTTTTGATATCTTCCTTAGAGAATCAAATGCATGCTACTACAGTGAAATATGTACACCCATGGTTATAGCAGCACAGTTTGTAATATCTAAACCTTGGAAACATCCCAAATGTTAATCATGTTTTTAACTGATAAAGTTGTAGTTTCTAAAAATATATAGTGGAATACTACTTAGCCACAAAGATGGATAAATTTAAGACATGTTTAGGTAAATAGATGCGCCTTGAGATCATACTCTTAAGTGAAGTACATCAAGCACACATGTGTAAATATGTCATTATTTCTCTGGTATGGGAAGCCAAAATTATAAATAAGGACCAGAATGTATAGTGTATATTACTGTTAAGTACAAATACATGCAATTGACTAGACCAGGTATTCTGACTCAAGAAGATTTATTGGAGGTAGGAGCAAGCAGGCTGGCTGTCTAGCAGACCAAGGCAGGAGCAAACAAGGCAAACCTCAGGGCTTTTAAGGTGTTTTGTGGGAAAGGTGTTCGTGGACTAGAACAGCTGAGGGAGAGCTAATCTTGGTGTGGCTACCTGGTCTGTGGGGGACCTTCAATGTTAAAAAAGAGAGTTTCTGTGGTTTTCTACCCAGGTCAAGGGGAAGTGAGCCTAGAGCAGGGCACATAATGGGGCAGGGGTGGGGTGGTTCTCTGGCCCCAGCCTGGGGCCAAGAAGGGGAGTATTTGGGGGCAGGGTGCCTGGGAAACTTTGAATCCTAGCCTATCAGTTATGAAGTAGGAAGAAAATACTCCATTGGGAAAGGGAACTAGGGAGAGGAGAGAGAAAAAGAAGAAAGGGATAAGAAGAAGAGAAAAGAAGAAAAAATGGAAACAAAACTTTTGTGAATGAGGAGGGGTAGACAGATTGAATAGAGGTTAAGGGAATGAAGGAAAATGAGGCCTTACGGTAGGGCATATGTAGGTGCAAAGTACTGATGATGAGAGTGATCCTTGTGTATGTTTAAAATGTATCAATAAACCTAATACAAGGAAGAAAATACACATTTGCATCATTAAAAAATCTCCCCATGCTTATTTTTATAATCCATCCCTTTCTCTAGTCTCATCTTAAACACACCTTGATCTGTTTTCTCTCCTTATGCATTGCTTTACATTTCCTAGACTATTATATAGAGTCATGCAGCACGTAGGCTTTCACCTCTGCATCTCAGCCTAATACCTTTGTTTTTATCCATTTTGTTGTAGGTATAAATATTTCATTACTTTTCATTTCTGAGTAATATATATGTAGATGTTTGATTGTTACTGAACCATCAGACTGATTCCAGAATTTGACTCACACATATGTTTCTGTGAACATTTGTGTGGACCTTTCTTTTCTTTCACTCAGGAAAGTGTCTAGGAAAGTCATGGCTTTGTCTGGCGCCAACATATACATTTAAATTTTTAAGAAATGACCAAATAGTTGTCAAAAGTGTTTTGTCACTTACATTCCTACCAGGGATGTCCAAGAGCTCCACATGCTTGACTTCCTTGCTTTTAGTGGATTCAAATTTTGAAAATTGTTCCTGACATCTGGGGTTGATGTCTAACTGGTAGTCAACTTGGTATACCCAGATGAATTAAACTAGCATGGGGCTGGGTATGGAGGCCCAATCTGGGGATTGCTGCCAGCAGCATAAAAGGCACAAAAGGAGAAGCTGGCAAAATGCTGTTGGGGATGGTGCCTGATGAAGCTGTTGGAAGCTGCTGCCTCTCCTGGGCTGCTAATTCTCTGGAGGGCCTTGTGATGCTGGTTTTCCCAAAGAACTTTGGAGGAGCTTTGGTCTTCATCTTGAGCGCCGCTTTCTGGCTCTGGAGGGGAAGATGGTGCACCGCTCAGCCTCATGCAGAAGTTTGCACAGTGGCTTTCCATTGGCTTTCTCAGCTTTCTTCATCGCGGGAGGAGCTCAAGACCTCACTGTTGCTGATGGTGGCTGCGGTAATTTTGGGGGAGCTCAGAACTTACCTTGAGCTTTGCTTTCTAGCTCCATTCAGTTCACATCCCTCAGCCTCCTAGCGCAGACCCTTCATCCTACTGGCATAGACTGCCTAGCTCTCACCACTGACGGGCCTTTGGCTCTTTCCAGCACAGATCTGTGAAGTGGACCTGCATGCAACTTTGTTGTGGGCTCTTAGCTGCTGGATGGACTTGTGGGAGCCATTTTTATGAGCTCTAGGTATCTAGCTGGACTCATGCAGAATATTACGATCTAGACCCTCAGCTGGGCCCTTTCTTCCTTCCTTCCTTCCTTCCTTCCTTCCTTCCTTCCTTCCTTCCTTCCTGTTTCTTTCTTTCTTTCTTTCTCTCTCTCTCTTTTCTTTCTGTCTCTCTCTCTTTCTCTGTCTCTCTCTCTGTCTCTGTCTCTCTCTCTCTCTCTCTCTTATGTATTTAGTACAGGGTCAACAGGATCTCACTACACAGATCAGACTCATAGTGATCCTCCTGTTTTCAGCCTCCCAAGCACTGGGATGACAAGCATGCACCACCATGCTCAGTCTTAGTCACAGTCTCAGTGTGCCCTGGGGGTGGAGCTAGCACGGCATGCTGGGGATTGAACCTGTTAAGCAGGCACTTTAGTCTGCCTCAGTTGGATTCTTTAGTATTTAGTATGTAGATAGATTTCCTCCACTTGTTATATATGATTCTCGGATGATTCGTTATAAAAATACTATTATAAAATGTGTCCTGTATTATATTGCTTCCCTTGCAAAAGAAACTCAAACCATGACATCTCACTCTGGTCTTAATTTATATTATTCTGATGATTACTAAATTTGAGTACTTTTCATTTTCTGTAGGCCATTGATACTTAATGGTCTGTGAAGAGTTTAGTAAGAATATTTTATTAGGCCATTTGTACAGAGTGATATTATTCTGTTGTAAAAAGCCTTCATATATTCTGAAAAAGCCCTTTATCTCACAGGCATGTATAAATATGTTTCCTCACCCTGTGGCTTGGCTTTTTTCGTTTCTTAAATTTTGATGATGCCCATATCATCAGATTTTTCTATTAGGGTTCATAGCTTGTATATGTTGAGATTACAATGAGTATGGTTTGTGTTTCACCCTGGTTTTATAGCTTCAATTTTTACAACTGGATTTATAATTAACTTATACAAAAACAGTGAGAGATAGGTTCCTCTTCCACATTGCCATAAATATGTTCATTTTCTGAGAAAGCTTTCCTTTGTTTCAAGGGATTATACTGTAAAAATAATTGGCCATATTCATGTGGGGCTACTTCTGGACTCCCTATTCTGGTCCACTGATCTACAAGTCTCTCTTTTTTTGCAAATAGTAAATTGCCTTGATTTAATATGGCTGTGTGACAAATATTCGAATCAAGCAAGTTGTCCCTCCCAGTTTGCTCTTAAAATTATTGTGACTGTTGTAGGTTATTATGCTGCCCTGTACCTTGTAGAATGTATTTATTAACTTTGGAAAAGAGATGCTTGTTTTCAGACTACATTGCATAAAATCAATGGACTAATTTGAAGAAATTAACAGCTTAACAATATTGATTCCTCTTTAATTTCTCAGTAGTAGTATATTGCTTATTTATTTATTTATTTATTTATTTATCTATTGCATACAGGGTCTTGCTATGCAACTCAGACTGACAGTGATCCCCCTGTCTCAGTCTCTTCAGTCTCATTAGGACTACAGGCATGTGCTATCACTTCCGGGGCTGGCCCAGCATGTGGGGCCAGGAATCAAATTCAGATCCTTGCTCTCAAGGACTGTCTTGCAGCCAGACAGAGACACTTAGACCGCTGAGCTACCTCCCTCCCTGGACCTATCAATGGATTTTTAGTCTCTTAAATTAAGCCTGCAGTAATAGCATAAACCTTGTATCAGCCTAGTCTACCTTTTTCTAAATCCTTCACTAGATTACGTTTCTTCCTATTTTGTTCAAGATTTTGGTAACCATAATTATAGGTATGTAATTTTCTATAATTTTGATATTTTTTCCCAAAGATGGTTGTGTAATGATTGTGCTGACCTGAAGGGTTTGTGAAATGCTCTTTGTTTCTGCCCTTTCTGTAAGAGTTGGGTAGCAGCTGGTATTATTTGGAATTTGTTGAGCTCTGTTCATGCACCCGTCCTCACGATGGTGTATTGGGTCATAATGCAATTTGTATGCTTACTGAATTTTTATTAATTTCTCTGTAAGACCTTGAGAAGGGAATGTTAAAATCTTTTATTTTTAATTTCACTTCTCTGTTCCGTTTATCACCTTTCTTCATTGATATTGAAGCCCTGTTAAGAAGTTCATGTACACTTAGGATTTTTGTGTGTGACTTTTGCAAGGTGATTGGGTCCTGAGCACTCTACGGATCATAACGCATCAGTGAGATCTTAATTTGAAGGCACTCTGGGGAGATGATGGAATTTGGGAGCTGGGTCCTCATGGGAGGGAGTGAATGATGAGGGTGTGACCTTGTGTGCTATTTCCAACCCCTGATCCCTTCCTGTCTGGCACTTATCCTACTTCACAGTGCTCTGAAGTGACCGGATTTCCTGTTTTGCCCTTCTGCCATGATATTTCTGCCTTCCTATTTGTTTCCTGTTTGTTGCATCTGCTTTTTCTCTTTAGTTACTCTTGCCACTTTACGTGTGTGTTAATCATCGGTTTGCTCAGTATTCAATTAAATTTTCTCTAAGAAGGCTGTAGCTATACCTGTTGTGCTTTCTTCAGTGCACGGTTATTCTAGGGCTCATATATACATTCTCAGTTTATCACAGTCTACTTTGAGTTGTGTTGTACAACTTCACAATCCTCAGAGTTTGTTTAGTTATACTTTACCATGATTTATATTTATATTATACTTTTTATTTACCTTGGCAAGATAGAAATCATTTATCACTCCTCTTAATTGTCATCTCATATTATTTGCTACATGTTATCAACACCATAACATAATGTTATACATTCTTTTAGTTATCCTTTATAAATTAAAAGGATAAAATATTAATTTTGTCATTTACTCACACTTTTACCATTTCTGTAGCTCTCCGTTATTTCCCTTAGAGCTGGGATTTAGTTTCTTTCTCAGTTGTCTACCCCATGAAGAACTTCTTCTAATACTTCTTGAAGCATGAGTCTGATGTAGTCTCTTTTATTTACATGAAAATGTCTTTATTTTGCATGGCTTTTTGAGGAATGTTTCCTCTGTGTATCCAACTCAATATGACAGTTTTGTGTCAGCCTGTTGTGTTCGGGGCTCCCATTTTCTCTGAGACAAATCACTTCACATTTGTATTGTTCTTCTGTATGTAATGCCCTTTTTTACTTTGCTTCCTTCAAATATTTTTCTCTTTCATTTTGAGTTAACTGAATGTTATCTACCTTGATGTTGGACTTCTGGACTAGGTTGCTAAGATCTTTTCATCTTTTTTCTCAACAAATGTGGGAGAATCTCAGACATTGCTTTAAAATTTCTTTTCCCCATGTGTTTGTCTTTCTTGAACTTCAGTTACACTCATTTTAGACTGTTCCATATGCTTCGGAGTTCACTGGTACCTTCTTAATATTCTTTGAAACTTTTATGTTCTTTTTTTTTTTTTTTTTTTTTTTTTTTTTTTTTTTTTTTTTTTTTGAGACAGGGTCTCACTATGCAGTTCAGATTGGCTTTGAGCGAATTTTTGTAGCCCAGGCTGGTCTTGAACTCACATTGATCCTCCTTCCTCAGCCTCCTGAGTGCTGGGATTAGAGGCGTGCACCACCATTCCTGGCTTTTTTTTTTTTTTTTTTTTCACTTTTATGTTCTTGAGATTGCTTACTTTTCTGTGGAGGTCTCTGCAAATTTATTACCATCTCTAATGTAGCCAATACAGTGAGAGCTAAAAAGTAATTGGAGATTGTATTTTTAATTCTGCACTCGTTATTTTTAAGTAATTCCATTTCCTCTTGAGATTATTCTGTATATTATGTTCATTTTTCCATTTAATTCATTCTCATTAAAACTTTTATTAGTGTATGTTAGTTGTACAGAACAATGCATTCCATTCTACCATGCTAGTCTAGGAATATAACATACTTTGATCATTTCCTCTTTGCTACTAACACCTCTTGCCTTTCCTTGCTGACTACCTGATTGTCTTCCTTGTCTCTATTCATCCGTCTTCTACTTCCAGGTCATTTGTTATTATTCTCACTATTGATTCTACACATGAGAGAACATGTGAGCTTCATTATTCTGAATCTGGTGGTGAGGATACAGGGAAAAGAGACCCCTAGTGCATTGTTGATTGGGAGTGTAAGTTAGCATAGGCACTATGCAAATCAATATGGAGGTTCCTACAAAAGTAAAAAGTGAGCTAATACGTGGTCCAGTTTTAACACTCCTTGGTCTACACCTGAAAGAATTAAAGCCAGCCTATGTTAGAGGCTCTTGCACAGCTGTGTTTATTGTGTTACAATTCACAATACTGAAGCTATTCCAACAACTGAGATGCCATGAATTGATAAATAAAGAGAATGTAGAATATATTCAGTACTATTATAGGTAAGTACTATTTAGTTATAAAGAAGAACGAAAAATCATTTGGAGGAAGACAGCTAGAACTGGAGATTGTCATGTTAAATAAAATACCTCTTTATTTCTTTGAACATATGATAGATGCTTTAAGGATTTTGTCTTCACCACCCAACATCTGAGTTATCTCTGGGCTAGCTCAATGGGTGATTTTTTTCTTTATTATACACATTTTTTTCTCATTTTTGGTATGTCTAGTAATTTACAATTACTTATTGGACTTCAGACATAAAATGTCATGGAGTCTTTGTGGTATTTGATTTTCCTCTGAAGTATTTTAAGAATAACTTGACCGGATTGTGAAACCCTGAGAGGATTGAATGAAACATTGGTAGTGCTACACTTATTGGTGGATGTCTCGGTTACTCTTCTCTCATTGCTGGGACAAATACCTGCACCCAAAAGCTTTATCTAGCTCACAGTGAATGGATGTTTCAGTCCATACTCAGCTGGCCCCAGGGCAGAGCGGCACAGGGCAGAGGGCATCAGTTCACGATGGTGGCGAAGAGTAAGAGGAGCCAAGGGAGGAGTAGCTGCAACAATGGCAACAGAAAGTCAAAGTCTGTCTCTCGGTCTCTCTTATGTTACATTCAGGCCATCCACCTCAGGCTGCGTGCAACACCCAGACCTATAATCCCAGCAGTACTAAGAGCCATAATCCAAGTGGATCATAAATTAATCTCTGGGGTCTGGGAAATAGCTCAGGGGCACAAGTGCCTGTCTGGCAAGTGCAAGGTCCTGCGTTTGATCCCTGGTCCCGCTACATAAATAAATAAATAAATAAATAAATAAATAATCCCAAGCTCTAGAAGTCTCCAAGTCTCCACGCTATGGCTGCATGTGGCTTTGGGGGGACAACTGGACACAAGCTATAACGGTGGATTAACCCACTGATGTTTACAGGTGAATGCATTCACAGGAGATCGAGTCCAGATGGACGTTGTTTACCAATGGCAGGCCTTGGGAGGGTAAATCTCTCATTAGCCCATTTGCCCCAGGGCATACTGAGACAGGGATTGAGACTAGGAGTAGTGGCACACAACTGTAATCCCAGAGCTTGGGAGGCTGTAAGCAGGAGTCTGATCTACATCTTGAGATGCTGTGGAACCTGTACCAAGTACATTAAAAAAAAAAAGTAAAGTGAAACTTACTTCTAATGTTGACATTCTAGAATTTGAATGGAAAGCCCAAGGTTATGGATGGCACCACCCTGTCTGGCTCCATTTAGTTCTTCCTTTATCTTGCAAGAGAAACTGTATATCTTTAACAGTTGGTTTCAACATTTTTGTTGTGCATCATTTCTATTTGTAGGAGCGTTAGTTTGAATATTGTTGTATTTGTAGACCTGAAATTTTCAATATTGTAATTCACTTCTTCCATAGTATAGTGCTTTTGGTGTTATTAATTTTAGTGACAGATTTTTTTAGTTGACTCACTCATATTTAATTATTACCACTGCCATGTCTTTGTTTATATATGGAATGAAGTTGTCCAAACATCTCATTCAGGATTTGGGGTGACAAAACAGATGTGCACAGAAGAACCAGACACTGACACTCCCGTGGCCTTTGTCTAGCTATTTGACGATGGAACCATCTGTCAAGTAGTTATGGCCCGAGTTTCTGCTCTGTAGCATGAAGGAGTTGCATTGTATTGCTCTTCAAGTTCCTTTAAAGCCTTGGAATTTTTTCAACAAAATATATGTAGGAACTATAAACTACATGAAAGTAAAATACCCCTGATTTTAGAGCAGATGGAATACAACTTACTCATTGACACTTTTTGCACCCTCACTTTTACCATGACTTTGGGAAACTCTTGACCTGCACAGAGCATAGTTTGAAAAAGATCAAAATTGAGTGATTTATGAAATTTTTTCTCAGTTGACGTAAGTCCAGGAGTGACTGGACTTGAGTCCAATCTAACACATTTTTAGAAAAGTGGCTATTTTTTCTAGGATCAGTTATAGAGAGTTGTCATCTCTGATCTTGCTTCTGTTTTTTTTTTTTTTTTCAGTTTAATCAACTTCTCATCCTTATTTTTTATCCTCATCCAGCCAGTATGGGGGAAAAGGTTCTGGAATCTTGCATTGCAGGGATTTCCTAAAGTCGTGGGTTAGATGGAGCACCCCGTTACTGTACCCCTGAGCACAGCCTGCCCCCACCTGTCTCTTCTTTCAGTCTGTAAGATGTGAGCAATACTTTTCTCTACCTAACTGCTCTTGTGTGGGTGGGAAGGAATTAATAAGCTTGGAGCTGCCGTGAATATCTCTAAATTCTTTCTCCATCTGCAAAATAGCAGCAGATGAGCTTGAGAAATCCTTTCTTTGCATTACCAGTTGGTGCTTTTTTTTTTTTTTGGTCTTAAAAAAAGCAATGAAATGAGCAGGTGTTGGGCTCTGCCTACTTCCAGACAGTGTGGATGACTCCTACGGCATACTCCACCTCCAGGCTTGGGAGAAGGGACTGTGAGATAGTGTGAGAAATAAAGCCCACACTCTCAGCTTAATCTGCTACTATCCAAGTCCTTGTTTTTCACCCCTCCCATACGTCAACCGTGGTAATGAGAGCTGAAGCTCTTTGGGTATAAATACAAGTCCACATAATAGGGCTCACACATGAGCAGTTCCATGGTGGAAAATAATAATTGTGAGCATTTTTTAGTGTATTGCATATCAAGTAGTACATCGATTGTAGGGATCCGTCGGTCTTGCTGTGAACAATTCAACCCCAGGGAGACACGGCGGTAGGAAAAACAGCTGGGCTAGGTGGTTGCCCGTCTGCCTGATGGGCAGCACTAACTTCACGCACAAAAAAACAGTCCTTTATTTATGCTTTTGCAAAGTCTGCACCGCATGACACAAGGCTGCCCAGCGACCAATAGCTGGCCTGAACCAGACAGGATGTTTTTCTCCACAGGATTTTTTTTTTTTTTTTTCAGCACCAGGTTAGCTTGTTTGCTTTAGGCCCCGAGGCTTAGTGCACCTACACACACTTGATCAGTTTCCTGGCTTCCTGCGGTTCCAAAAAATAGATTATCTCATTTAGTCCTTTTAACAAATTTAAGAGGTTAAGGAATAAGAACAAGGATGATAACGCTCTTGAAGTTAACAAACCTATTTGTTCACAAGCTAGTAACTAGAAGACATAATAGACAATTCAGGAGGCCAAGTTCCACATTCCCCTCTCTGAACTACTTTGGCCTTGACTAGTGTTACACCCAACAGTTTCTTTGAACTTGATCTCCCGTTTGTCTCTTACACATGGATGATGAAATAGAATTTCTTCTGCTCCTCCTTATGCTAGGAAAAAATCATTTGATATTAGAGAGGGAACTTCTACTTCCATTGCAATAGGGACTTTGTACTGATGAGGCGTTGTCATGTAACTCTCTTATTTTATCCATTCGTTAATTCCTTGTCATGCAGGGGGTCCCCTCAACAGAGTATGACTAAAGATCTGACTCTGAGTGGCCATCTACCAGAAAGATCGCACAACATTCCGACTTCTTTTTGATGATAGATGCTTGAGAGATACCTAAGATCTGTCTGAATTCTGTGATCAAATGAAATGAACAATCTCCCAACTTCAAAATTGACCCATATCCCCGATAATTATACAGATATTTCCTTATCATCTTTCAAGATAATTGCTAAAAATTTTAACAGAAAATTTAATAAAAGCTATTAAACATTTTAGTAAAAAGAACTTTAACATAAGCTGCCACTGTACTATTTCTTAGTTATTCAGCTTGAAAAGGAATCTAGGGGACAACCTGCTGGGGAGGGCCCTCTTATTTCTCTCTCGGATAGGAGCTTTCTTTCTCCAGATAAATCTATTCTTCTCAATAAATAAATAAATCAGTAAATAAATAAATAAATAAGAAATAAGAAAAGGAATCTGAACTTGGACTGTGTGTTGTTTCACAAACAACAGCCTATTATCCAAAATAAGTGCCACAGTATACATGGGACTTCGTGATATTTCAATGATGAAATTGAACGGAACCCAGAGCAGCTATTTAGTGTTAACAGTTACATAACAAGGCAAATAACTTGGATCTTTCAAACAGATAATAGCCAAACAGTGAATTCAGAAGAAATAAAAACAACAAATTAAAATAACAATAGAACCCTTAGGGAGAAATACTCAAAAGCTATATTGCCAACCGTTGATTTAGAGCGCTGGAGACCTGGGGCGGGGCCTGACTTGATCTCACTGTGGTGGAATCACTTGGCCCCTCTAGGCTTTGGTTTCTCCACGAGGGAATAGGTGTACCTGAAAATCCCTTCCAGCGCAATTCATGTAACTTGTTTCTCCTAGTGGTCAAACACAGTTGTATTGTTTTTCTCTGGGATTTTAGAAGATTTTTTTTCTTTTCCTTGAGGACGTTTTGGCAGTAGACCAAAGCAGCCTGAGTCCACAGCTTAGAAGCTCTGGAGACTGAAGCAAATTATTGGCCTCATTGTACCTTTATTTTCTCATCCATACAATGGGTGATTCATGGTATTTATTTCATTGGGTCATAGTTGGATTAAATAAGTGAGCATGTCAAGTTTTTAAAACACTGAGTAGCAGTCGATAAATATTGAGGATTGCTTTTATTACTATACTTAGGGCACTGTTGTTGCCCGGTGGCATTTGAAAGAGAGCACAGATTTACTTTTAAGACTGAGAATTCTCTGATATCCTGGTGGGGGGAAAGGGTTAGAATCGCATACACAGTTGTATTAATAACAGCAGGAGAAGCAGCAGGCCAGTTTTCCTGCCTATATACATGCTCACACCCACGCAGACTGACTTCTCTACCCTTTTTTCATCCATTACAAAAGAAGCAGCTCCTGATGGATGGAAAGGTAAGTGGCAGAGCTTCCATGCCCCTCTCTTGCAGAGGAGGCAGATCTGGCTCGCTTTCCTGACACCTTGCGATCTGATCATATGCACAGTGGTTAAGAATAAAGACTCTATGTTTGAGGCCCAGCTTTGTTAACTTCCTAGTGTTGTTGCCTTATACAAAGTTATTGAATCATTCTCTGCCTCTGCCAACTAATAGCTCATACTTTATGGGTTGGCTGTGTTGACTAATTGGGTTGCTATTATATATGAATTTTCAAGAAGATCCCTGGCATAGATGCTATGTATGTGAGAAACGTTGCCGCTGTTGTGCAGAGAGTATATCTTGTGAAAAGAATCTTTGCTATGTGACTCCAGAAAAACAAAGGACCACATGCTAATACATTCTAATTCTGTTATATGGATGGGCAGGTATGCACATATTTGCTCCCCAATTTGAAGAGAATGAATGATTTTGTTTGAAAAACTGGCCTACTGAGGTTTCAGCATCAGGAAATCTCAGAGTTGGGAAGAGCACCAGTAGATGTCTTTCAGAACCAGCCCTCCATGCCCAGCCACCTTCCCAGGTGCCCTGCTAATCATATTCTCCGGTGGTAGAGAGAATTTAATTATATTCTTGCTATTTTGGGTATCTCTTCCATATATGATAGTCCATCTTACACCACAGTGCTACGCCCAGCACAAAGGAGAATATTTATTGCAGTTTACTTTCTGATGGGAGGGCATTTATGTAGTTTATTGGAGTGTTATGGGGAAACCTGGTTTCTTCTGATGATTAGATTTTCAGATCCTGCTGGGCTGCTAGACACAGCCAATGAAATTGAGTGAGATGAAAAAGATGTGCTTGCGTGTTGGGGCCCCAGATGCTGCACCAAGAAGATCACTGAGCCACAGATTGAATATCGGGATCCGTCAGGCAGGCACTTTGGAAGGAGATAATTTTGGTGCTAGAAAAGACCCGGGACATGGTCCAGACCTTAGCACTGATCCAAAACTGAGAAAAAAAAAAAAAAAAAAAAAAAAAAAACGTGCCACAGAGACTAAGCACACCAGTCCCAGCAGCTTGTTAATGGGAGTATGCAGAGTGAGAGTGCCGTCTGTGACCTGGCTCTGCTTCCTGAGCTCGGCGGGCTACTCAGCAGCTAGGGAGGTAATGCTTCTTCAGTGTGAGAGCAGCGCTGATAAGGGAAAAGAGAACACTGACTCACTTGGGCCACTTGGATAGAGCGGTAAGCTGGACTTAAGGGGCCAAGGAGGGATGTTCCAGCAGTGTTAGTGCATAGGCTGAGGCTTCAAGGACAAGTCCATCGTGACCAGTCAGGCTGCGAGGCTGGATAGAGAGAAGATACCAGACACAGAAACCAACATGAGTATCTTTGATTCTCAGGCATGGGGCAGCATGGGATATTCACCAATTTACTTAACATTTAACAAATATTTGTTAAACACTTACTATGCAACGGGCAGTTGTACATAAAGCGAAGTTATCAGTTCACAAGACAGGCGATTTCCTTATTGTCATGGAAGTTATTAGTAAGGATTAGTTCTACGGAAGAGAATTGTCCACAGGGATGAGGAGCAAAGCCTGTCTGGAGTGGCCGTCACACGCACGTGTGAACGTAGGATGAATTAAGCAAACATCTGGAGGAGGCGGAAGGAGCAGCAGAGGCACAGAACTCAAGAACAGAAACCATCTTGCGTGCTGGATAAACTGCAAGAGGGTCAGTGTGCCGGTATGGGGAGGGCATGGGGGGGCGAAGTCAATGAATAATTCAGCGTCTCATTAGCATGGCTGACTCCAAGGATGGAAGAAAACAAGGAAAGGGACCTCAGAGCCGAGTGGGTCGGAATACTGATGGGTACAGCCATTGGGGGAAGCAGTATAGATTGCTAATGAGCTTGGAAACAGAATTACCCTCTAACCTAGCATTCCCTCCTGCCAGGATATGCTCAGAGTAGATAAAGTCACCTTCTGGTCAAGATGTCCGCATTCTCAGGTTTACTGTGGCATTATCCACCATGGCTAAGGTATGAACAGCCTGTTCCAACAGACAGGAAATGACTAGAGGAAATGTGGTGTGTGTACATTTACACACCATAGAGTCTTACCCAGCCAAAGATATATATATATATATATATATATATATATATACATATATACATATATATATATACATATATACATATAATATATATGTAATAGAAAGTCTGGAGTTCTCATGGACAATACAAGAAGTTGATAAAGTTGTATAGTATTGCAGATTCCTATTAAATACATAAAGTTTAGTTCCTCTTGTCACACACATAAAAAACATATGTAATATGGTAAATATATTGATTTGCTTTACCATAGTAAAATTTTAATGTATACAGGTATCCCACTGCATTATGTTGTAAATGGCAAATATAACTAATAACATGTTTTAGAAAAATTCAGAGGCTGGGTTGAACTGCTGATACTGAGATTTAACATATTAGTAGTGTAATGAGTCAAAACACAGGCACAAGGATTCTCTTTAAAATCAGGAAGATTTGGAGAATCTTAGTTGCAAACACAAGATCACTGCATTATATAGCACATGTGTACTTTTAAAAAATTATCACAGTAAAAGACACATTGTCATTAACCTCTATCATAAGACTGCCCTTGACTTATACTATGGTTCTAGCCATTTTCTGAAGTGGTTCTAGAAGTTTCTTTCTTCTTTTTCTTTTTCTAAAGATTTTTTTTTTATTTATTTCTCTTAAACCTCATTTATTTGTTTGTGTTATGGCTGGCTCACCCCGCCCTGGGGTGGGGGTACGCAGCATGGGGTGCCAGGGATGGAGGAGCAGTTGCAGCCCTGGCCTTAAGTTTCCTCTGCAGGCGCTTTAGACCACTGAGCCATCTCGCTGGCCCTGGAAGTTTCTTTAATGAGTGTTTCTTTCAAGGCATGATCAACAGATGGTGAATGCTACTGTCCGGTGGTAGCCAATGGCAGGGCAGGGTCATGGGACCACGACAGTGTGTCCTCCTTGAGTTTGTTCTCAGCATCCAGCACAGAGCAGCTTCTGATTTGATCATGAATAGTAAACATTTTGAATCTACTCAGGGCCCAGAGGCAACCCCAACAGTATGACGAGCCATAAAAGAGGACCTGTAGAACTGCGTCAGAAAGGGTCTAGAATGATGAGGTCAGTGTGCTCACAGCAAGGCAGAGAATTTTCAGGTGAATTCATGTCAATGTGTCTTTTACAGTAGCATTTTTAAAGTGTAAGCAGGGCCAGGCGTGGTGGCTCACGCCTGTAATCCCAGCACTCAGGAGGCTGAGGCAGGAGGATCGTTGTGAGTTCGAGACCAGCCTGGGCTACAAAAGTGAGCTCAAGGCCAGCCTCAGCTGCATAGCGAGACCCTGCCTCAAAAAGACAAAAATAAAATAAAATAAAGTGTAAGCATTCATTGAATATCTAATCAGTGTACATATGTCTTCTGTGAAGTGGGGCTTGGCTCTGTGTATTTTAATAAATGAGAGGAAATAATATTTCCCACAGAGCTGCAGATGAGTAAGATGTGCTGGTAATTATCCGGGGCTCTTAGAGGCACCATGACAGCTCAGCAGTGCCCCTCAGCTCCCTGCCCTGGCTCATGGTATTAGCTGTGGCTGGCCCAGTTCTTTTCCCAGGTACCATGCTTGCTGTCTGTGTCTACTTTCTTTCATGAGTGCTCACTTCTGAAGCACGTATAATAATTTCCTTCATGGGATTTCTTTTCTTGGTTCAACCCTTTGGACCCCAGCGTCTGTCACGCACACACCTAACATCCTTTCTCTCCAGGTGGAACTTTCTGAACACAGCATAAACGTGCACGATGTTCTTTCTCTTGGTTTCCAGGGTGGCCTGGCTCTGCCTTGGATCACAGGGGTCACGCTAGGACTCATGGATCTTCTTTGTTCCCAGTGAACAGCTTTGGGGACGACGAAGAACTTTCCACATCTTCTGGCAGTGATGAGGATGTAATCAAACAGTTTGAAATTTCTGTATCCCGGTCCCAGAGTTTTCGTGCTGGAGCCTCTGAGAAAGGAAAGCCCACCAGACTGGGGCAGAAACCAAAATGCAAATGCAGGCATCCGCTCGCTACCCATGAGGAAGACAGCACCGAAGCATCTCCCAGTGAAGGTATTCTTTGCATCACCTTTTATTTTCCCTTTATCTAGACTAGGGATGGTCCATAGTAAAAATGCCCCAGTTCATATCTAAGTCCAGAGGGGAAAAGAAAATGGGGCAAAATAACCTGGAAAGAGAACACACAGAGAACAATACCATTATTTCTGAGTTCCTTCCTACGTAGAGGCCAGGCACCTCTCTGACAGTGTTTTGCACAGGAGCCCTCAGTAGTTACAGTCTGCAGAACAGGAAAGGGTCTAGGAAGGACATTTGATAAATGCTGGAGCAATTGTTATACATCCGCTGCTGTGGCTTGGTCTCTTCCTTTTGAGACATGAGGTCGGTTAAACCAAGGAAGAGACCATGTTCATATTCAGTATGTTGGAAATACGGTATTTTTTTGGCACAGATAGGGAAGATGGTAAGCACAAAAATGGAAAGAGAAGAAATCTGGGTTTGCTCATGAAGAGAAGGCAGGCAAAAAAGAACAGAAGGGCAGACAGTATTAACAAAACTTTTGCTTTGCAAGATAAGGCTTGCTGTATATCCTTTAGTTTGACTTATTGGTGCCAACCAGTATAATGTGTTTGGCTGTTACGTTCTTAGCACGAGCTAGTAATTGTCAGCATGCTGTAACCCAGCCACTTCCCAGGCTGTGGGCCTCTGCTGGCTCCTCTCTCTCTCTCTGTTGCTCTTTCTCTTTCTCTGGTGCTATACAGAGCACTCCATTCTCTCTATGGGCAGGGCAAATGTTAGCTAATGAAAGTTCATAGGAACTGATTCCCTGGAACTCATGTGTTTAATTCTAAAGGTAATGGCCTTTTTCCCAATGGTCCAAGGGTCTCGGTTCTGATTTACACAAGTGGCCGATGTCCCAAAGAGTGTGATAACCAACTAATCTATGTCCTTCCTGGAATTGGCAACAGTTTGTTTCTTGCTACAGCTGGTAATTCTGAAATTTTTCCAAATAATGATAGAAAAGGCAAAATTTTCTCTCCTAGACAGAAGAAAAGAAGCCCTCAATATCAAATGAATACCGTGTAAATTTTGAAGGAAAATCAGTAGGATTTTCACAGGAATAAATACATGTCAAAGTTAAATCGCCAAATGCCATGGAAATTTCAATGTAATTTTCATTCCTTGATTATTTTCTGTCATTTATTTTTCTTCATCTTTATATTTGTGGATTTATTTCAGTGATAAAGAGTAATGAAAAGCCAGTGAGATGGCTCAGCGGTCTAAAGCACCTGCTTAGGCAAGCTTAGGCAGCTGCAGGGACTGTGGTTGGATCCCCGGCACCACATGCTGCATCAGCTCCACCCCCAGGGCAGGCTGAGCCGGCCATAACATAAATAGATACATAAATGAGGAGAGGACAGGTCATCTATTGAGCTATTTAATTCTACCACAAACATATTATTTACTGAGAACAAGTTTACTAATAAACAGTTCTTGGGGCCAGGGAGATAGCTCAGTAGAATAAGCTCTTGCCTGGCAAACATAGGGTCCTGAGTTCAATCCTCAGTTCTGGAAAAAAATTATAAACAGTTCTCCCACTTAAAAATGCATTGAAAAGTGTTAGACAGTGGATTAATGGTAGAAATCTAAGTGAATTCTCAACCACAAATGATTATGGCAGGTTGTCCTATGTTTGTTTGGTCTTAAACGAAATCTTAGGATTTAATGCTTGATGCTTGATTCAGTGGGGGAGATTGTTAGCATCCTATTCTAGGTGAATGTGCTTTTTTCCCGTGTTTTTCATGTAGTGTTAGTGCGCATTGCTTGTCCACGTATGCTGAAAACATCATGGAAAGTTTGGTGTAACAGGTCTGAATCAGAGGCCATGTGGGAAGTTTTCACCCAGGAAATATAGGCTACAGAATTCACTTGCCAAATTGTTTTTTCCAGTAACTTTATTTTACAAAATAAGAATGGTTCATTTTTAAGAATGTTTCATAAAAGGCCAAACTTGTGTTCCTGGTTACATAAACAACAACTTGATTATCAGAACCTGTATAGCTTTGTTTGGAATGATATATCAATAATAGTCCCACAAGAAATAATACAACCACTAGGAACACATTCATATGTCTACTGACACCAGGGTGAAAGGTGTGTGTGTGTGTGTGTGTGTGTGTGAGAGAGAGAGAGCATTTGCATGTGTGCGTGTGTTTGTCTATGTATCGAGATTTATTGCAAAGAGTTGCTTCGTGTGAGTATGGAAGCTGGTTAGGCAACAGAAATACAGAGCTCTGAGCTCTGCACACAAGGCAGTTTGTCAGGAAGAGTAGGCTCAAACCCTTAAGTTTGAGCTGAAGCTACAGTTCTTTGGTGGGATTTCTTCTTCTAGAAGGAAAGTTCACTGATGTCAGGGTCGTTCAAGTGGTTCTATGGGTGACCTCCTCCTTTAGAGTCAGCTGATGATGGGCTTTAATTGCACTTACAAAGTACCCTCACAGCAATGCTTACATTATTGTTCATTAGAATAGTTGGCATCTGCAGCCCAGGACCACCAATGACAAACAAGAGTCTTCACTTGTGGCTGGCAGTGGTGAAGGAGTGTTGGGAGTGCAACCGAGAGTAACCAGAGAATGAGGCTTTCTTCCATGAGTGTAGGATAGGAACGAACACCCTGAGGGATTCTCTGATCAAGTAAATACCACTCATGTGGCATCATTACAACCTATGAAGTCAGGATACATTTCTCTGAACACAGAAACTTATCTTTGAGCGTTTTTAAGATAGGAGGGTCTTCCTTAATGCATAGGCACAGGAAGGCTGCCTTATGGGAAGGCGAATCCCCTTTGCTTCTCCACTGTCTTGCAAGTATCTCATGCTCAGATTTGCTTTCCTAGCATTACTTGCTTGTCTGTCAGGGAAAATGCTTTGTTACATTAATATAGTTCTTCTGTTTCTCTGCTATGGATAACATTTCAAGGCTTAATGTAGCTGTTGAAAATTCCCTTATTACCGATCTAGGTATTATCACCATAGGAGTTAAAGTCATGAGACAATTTTATGGGGATAATTTCTTGGCAAAGTTAAGTTCTGTGCTAAAATCCTGCTGGGAGCTACATACACTGATGGATGACCCACTGTTTAATAGGAGATTTTATTGTTCATGCATGTGAAAAATGGGTGTGCTAATTACACACTTAAAGAAAATTCTGTTTTATTGTGTAGGTTTTGTGTGTAGAGTTTCCCTAATTCTGTCATTTTTCTGTGGCCTTTTAAGGCATCTTTGTCTAATAACTGAAAGTATCAATATAAAATTTTTGTAGTATCATGTGAAATCTGAGCTAAATTATTAAGAATAACAAGGCAGATGGGGCAATGTCTCACTTACTTTTCTCTCATTGCTGGGACAAAATATCCAACACCTAAAATTAAGGAATGAAAGGTTCGCTTAGCTCACAGTTAGTGGAGGTTTCAGTCTGTACTCAGCTGGCTCTAAGGCAGAGTGACGTATGGCAGAGGGCAGCTGTTCAGGGCAGTAGAAAACAGCAAAGAACAAAGGGAGGAGCAGCAGCTGCGCTGCTAGCAAGCCTCTCTCCCCTCCTTACATTTGTATGCAGATTATCCGCCCCAGGGCAGATGTAGCGCTCACACCCATAATCCCAGCACTGGATCATAAATTACTCCCAAAACCAGAAGCACTTCAGTGACTGCACAAGGCCTTGTGGGGGTGAGGGACAACTAGACACAGACCACGACATGGAAGTTCTCCAGTGACCTGCCATGGTCTTGCAAAATTCAAATCAAGCCTGACGCTGTGCTCCCAAGGACCACATCTGCCCCAAACTGTTTCTGTTTGTCCTGTATGGTGCTGTGTGATTTTACTATGTGCTTTGGGTAGCTTGATAAATGACTGTCATCTATATTCCATGTTGTGGTACAACTGGATTCTTCAAATATTAATTCCCTGTCCAGGTTTGCAGTAGTGTGTATGTCCTGGTGTCTTCAAGGAGCCTATATATGGGGTATTAAGATTAATGGGGGAAATAATTATGACCATGCAGTGTGTGCAAGAGAACTGTGTTTATGATATCTATTTTGGCCTCCCCCTCACTAGTCCTGTACATATCTCTAAGGATGAAGGCTGCTAGAGGGGGCTGGAGGCAAGGAGAAACGATAGTTTAAGAGCTCTTTGAGTGTCTAGAGTAAAGCAAGGGAGGGTGTCACCTAGCAAGAGCCTGTCCATTTTACTTTATCACCAGAGGACACACTGAGGGAATAGAATGGGATAAACAGGAAGACAGAGCTATAGAAAGAGAGAGGGTATTTAATACTGAAGCCAGAGAAAGGTTTTGAGTCTACAGGGGTGGGAGCTGGTTCAGAAGTCACTGGGGCTTTGGATGGAGCATAAAGACAGGACAAGAGCAGGGCCTGAGCCCCGCTGTAGCCACCAATGCAGAAGTAGCATTCTCATGAGGCAGTGAGACTAGACAGGACTGTGACATTGGAAAGCAGTGCACAGGGGAGTTTGCTAGGTTGAATGTCACCAGGTTGGCCGGACAGATGAGCAAGATTGACCTCTATGGCCAGCCTATAGGTTGCCATGTAGGTATTGTATCGTGGGGTGACAGTGACTAGATGATTGCTACTGTCTTCTCTTATATGAATAATAAAGGTTCAGAGAGTCTGAATATTATTGAAGGTCTTAGAGCAGAGATAGAATTTAAACCCAGGTCATCTTAAGCAATCCCAGTGTTCTTTCTATAGTTCAAATCGAAACGTTTTGCCTGGGAGAACTCCTGGAGCCTTTTGCGGAGAGAGGAATGTAGCAAAGGTCATAGAGAGGTAAGGAAGTGGTTAGGACCCTTGTGAGCGCCACAGTAGCATACTATTTTTGCTTTGCAGAGCCATCCCTGCAGTCTAACGTGATTATTGGTGCCAACAAAATGAAATGTGTTTTTAGTCTCTTTAACATAAATGCTCATACTTTTATGCTCATATTTCAGGAAGTATTAAACTTAGTTAGAACCTACATAAGGAGTCAATGGTCTTTTTGATGATATAGACTGACCTGATCCGGGGCACGGGTGGGATGAGGTTTTTGCAGGCATTGCCGGTGTGGATTTTGTCTTGAGGTCTTGGTCACTGTGATTAAAGTTACTCAGTTTCCCTAGATAAAAAGGTACAAAAGTGTGCTTGAAATACTTTGCTTTTGCAAATTTTTAGATTTGGATGGAACTAGCCGACTGAGTTATTCTGAGATTCTGTCTTGCGAAGAACACCCCATCTCCACCTTCTCCCAATCCTCTTGTGAAAGAGGAGATGCCGGGTACCATGCTGCAACTCATCAAGAGGCCAGTGTGGTCCAAAGCCATGGTCGTCAGTCCCCACAGGGGGGCTTGGAGCTGGAGGCGGCTTTCAAGAGTCTCGGATCTGAAGATTCCTACGTCACCGATAGCTCCTCTGTGTGGAGTCCGGAGGTGAGTTACTCTTCTTCTGTCCTTTGCTTTACCACTGTGTACTCAGTGGCTTCTCTGTCTTCCTCCTGTTTCTTGTCTCTCCCCATGCCAAATTTCCCAAGAAAGGAAGAATTGCCTCGAAAATTAAAGACCCCAAATTTAGTAGATGAAATAAATTTTTAGATCCCCTCCAAAGCCCTTGTGCACCTCAGAGTTTTAAAATGGAAAAAGGCTTCAAAATAGGGCAAAAAGTGGTAGACAAAAATGAAGAACAGTAACACAATGCGTGCTTACAGACTTGACTTCTTCCTGTTTTTTGTTTGTTTGTTTTGTGTTGTGTTGTTTTGTTTTTGCAGGACCAGGGTTTGAGCTCAGGACCTTGCACTTGCCAGGCAGGCACTTGTGCCACGGAGCTATCTCCCCAGCCCTTTACAGACTTACTTCTATGCAAAGGAGTATTTACTTCTTTGGAGAAACTGGTTTATTTCCTTCATGGTTTTAGTTAAGTGGGGTCTATTGTATTTACTAAAAATCATGAATTTCCCAATTTGAAGTGAAAGTTTATTGAGGGCTGGCCAGATAGCTCAGCAGATTAAAGCACCTGCTTAGGCAGATGCAGGGACCGGGGTTCAGTTCCCATCCCCAGGGTGCACTGGGACAATGATTGAGACTGGGTGTGGTGGCAAGCGTCTGCAATCCCAGTGCTTAGAAGGCTGTAAACAGGAGAATAAATACTAGTCCAATTTATGTAGCGAGACACTATAGACCTTGTACTAAATACATGTCCAAAAACAGAAAATCATTTGTGAATTTAATAAAGAAATTACTATTATTATTTTATCTATTTTATTTATTTAGTTTTTTGCAGAACTGGGGATTGAACTTGGGACCTTGCACTTTCAAAAGCAGGCACTTATTCCCCTGAGCTGTCTCCTGGGCTCAAGAAATTATTTTTTATAAAAGGAAATTATTTGAGCATTGAAGTGAAACAAAGTAATGCTCCAAATGAAATTGTGCATGATTTTTTTCTTAACAGCAGAATATATTTAGTAGGGGAGAGAAAGCTCCTGTCCTAGAGAGGAACAGAAGGGGGGCCTAAGCAGGTTGCTCCATTGTGCATGATGTTATGATTTTTTTTCTTTTGTCTTTTTGAGACAGGGTCTCACTCTGCAGCTCAGGTTGGCCTTGAGCTCACTTTTGTAGCCCAGGCTGGTCTTGAACTCACAACGATACTCCTGCCTCAGCCTCCCAAGTGCTATGATGATTTTGTGTGGTTTTTTTTTTTTTTTTGCTTTCATTTTATTTTGTTTTTATGATGCTGCAAACTGAGCTTGGGCACTTGCACATGTGAGGCAATGTTTTACCACTGAGTTACATCCCCAACCTATGATAGAGATCTCGAGGTTCTAACCTATTCATTAGCTTTTAATTATGGGGAGGCCTAGGAGGTAACATTAATCTGTAAGGACATTCTAATTGGTGATGCAGCTTTTGGAATAACTCTGGTGAAAGGTGTTTCTTCTAAATTTCTTTGATATGAGTAGGGGTGATGAGGGTAGTAGCTAGCATTTATTGGTACATCAATTACTCCTGTACCATAACAGAAATTTATAAGCATCATTTCATCTATAAACATGTAAGGGTTTCTTTCATTAGATCCCTTCTATAATGACTCCATGACATTGGAAGGTGCTAATCACTGGTGTGTATGTAATGGCTAGCTTGAAATTAATTTTAATGAGCATATAAAATTTTGATGGAGACTGAGACAGAGAAGGGTGAATGAGTTTAATTTGCATCAGCCTAAGAAAATAAACAAGACGAAATTCTTCTTGAGCCTGGGTGGCCACAGGAAGGCAAAAGAAAACAGCAGAAGTCCAGGTCCAGGAAAAAGTGCTGAGGTGTGTGTGTGTGTGTGTGTGTGTGTGTGTGTGTGTGTGCATGTGCGTGTGCACACACACACACACACACACACACATACACACAGGGACCATGGGAGAAGTGTGTGCACCTGCATCTGTGTGAGTGTTCCTGTCGTGGACTAGAAATGGTAACTCGGACATGTGGTTTGTGGCTTGTTAAAAAGCTGTCCTTCCTGAGGAACCACCCAGACCATTAACCTCACCAGTTGGTTAAAAAGAGAAAAATGGAAAGGAAGAAGTTTGCTTCTCCATCGTGTTGTTGCTAGAAGTCGTATCAAATCCCGCACCGTAATGTTTAAAAACATGCTTTTTGTTTCCGCACCCCAAAACAAAACAACTCTTTACCTGCCTGTTGATACACACATACACCTCTCTCCCTCTCCCCCTCCCCCTCCCCCTCCCCTTCCCCCTTCCCCCTGCCCCTCCCTTTCCCCCTTCCTCTCCCTGGTAATTGTGCCATTAGGCCTGGAATTGCTGTCTCCACATAACCTCCCATTTACCTGCCTCTCGGAGCTTTAATAGAGGACTTGTGTTGAGGGTACTAAATGTTCCCTGACTCCAAAAATACCCAGACATCTCTGTGTGCTCCATTCAACCTCCTATCTATTTTGAGACAAAAACTGTAATTTTGTGCTCCTACAGCAGAACTTCAAACCCGACTCAGAGGCAGTTCCTGTAACTGCCTGCTCTGCGGGCTTTGCTTGCCTTTTAAGCATTGATTTATTTGCCTTGTGACTGTGTTAAGAACCCTGTCTTCCCTTGCGTATCTGGCATGAGGAACATACTGTGGGCCCATTTACTTTGGGCCACACAAATGACATCAACACTATCTTACTAAAACAGAAACCCTTTTCAGTTTGACAGAAAATCTTTAAACCTGTTCGGGTTTTGACAATTTGACGCAAGTATGCCCATCTTCAAGGAAAAAAAAAAAAAGGATATGGGGCTCAAGGAGACATTTATTTTGCTTCGGAAGGAAATCAGTCATGTGGCAGGACTACCTGCCAGGCTGATGGATTTCTGAACACTGCTTTTCGGTGCTGGCAAAAGCCACTGGCTTTCTGCTGCGGGCCCCAGGCTTGGCAGGGAAGCCTACAGGAGGATGGCTGGCACTTCTGAGCACACAGGGAGACAGGTGTCCTACTTTTTCATCTCTGCTTTTCACTGATTAATTGGTTGGCCTTGAGAAGTTAATTAAAATCTGCCAAATGGGGATAAGAATGAAGCGGTCTTTACCTAGCAGGAAGGTCAGATGGATCAGTGGTATTAACAGTACCTACACAGGGTGCTCCTTAAGGTGCCAGGCAGTAGGTGAGGTGTGTTGAAATAATTAATTGCGATAAAAATAGCAGACTTCACAAATCTCTGTCTCACATCAACCCAGGAAGGGACGGCAAAGCCCTGTTCTCATGGGACACAGCTGGGATGAGTCCCTGACCAATCCAGCTGTGGGCTGGTGCTGTGCCTTCCTCCATCTTCTTAGCCTTCCGCTCAACTCCCCAGGAGCCTGCGGCGATCAATAGAGAGAGAGGCCCTTATTAACTGGAATGTTTCCCCCTTGCCTTTAAAGCTGATGGCGCACTAGGAACAGTTACCTACTATTAACTGTTCTAAACGGTGTGGAATTCACAGGAGTCTTTTCCAACCTCCATCTTCCAATTTCTTCTCGTCTCACACATCTAATATACATCTGGATAGCTCTGGTGAAGGGCTCGGGGGAGTGAACTGAAGACCTCTCACTCATTGTAAGGTTTGGATCATTGCACAGGCTTTTAAGGCAAGCTCTGGACTCAGACTGTCATGGTGTGAATCCTGGGTAACCCTGCCTGGCCTATGACCGTAGTGGCAGTGGGGGAATATAGGGCTACTCAGCCTTTCTAAGCATCAATTTGCTCCTTAAGAATATGAAATATCCATGAAGATATCGAAACACCTGCTTCCTTAAGGTCATGTAAACATGTACAATGGTAAGGTTTCTTAGCTGAGTTCTTAGGTGGAGCGGAACCTAAGACAAACGCTTTTGTTCCCCGCAGCATTAGGGAGTGAAATGCCAGGGAACATGAGACAGCGAGGCCCAGTGTGAGCAGGTGTCACTGAGTTGACCACCACTGAGCATGATGGACTTCCTCTTCTTGTGGGACCACAGTCCAAGAAGCCATACAGACTAAGTTTGGGATGCAGAATTTGCTGTATGGGACACTGTTCTAGCGCACTGGAATGAACACACCTCCTGCAAGAGGGTTCTATAGCTTTCTAAGCCTGGGAAGACAGGCCAGTGGCGATGGTGGGGATGGGTGAGAATTGTATTTGATGAATAGGAAATATGTTTTTATTAGGTTGTGCTAGCTTAAAGCCACTTAGAGTCTAGACAGACCATGCACCAAGCCATGAGGACAAGGGGGTCTGAAGTGTTTAAGAGCTGGTTCGTACAGTCTGTGCAGGGCTTGGTGTGGTACCTGGCATAAGGAATAGCTTAGCAGATGTTGACCGTTGCTGCCTATGGCTAGGTGAACAATATAGATGCTTAGAGCTGGCATACCTCGGTCGGGTTTTAAAAAGAGATGAGGAAACTGAAGAGAGCACTCTGACTCGAATTTTGAGTTGACCTAACTCCTTGGAGACTGCTTCTAATATTATATATACTCTAGTCCGTTGTATTCAGCAGTCACTATAGCAACCACTTTTACCAGTGCAACCAGGAACCTCTGAATAGAAACACTCATATATGATAGCATGCCCAGATTGAAAAAAAAAAAATGTAAGAAGCTTCCCTCATTTTACAAGAAATATGAAGTTTCCTGGCAGACTGATGTGAACGTTCAATGAAAAGGGCCTTTGTTAGGTGCCTACCCTGTATCAATTCCTATGCAACATCACAGTTCAGCTGAGGAAAACAACATGGAAAGGATTAAATCACGGGCCAAATGGAATAAGTAACTAGTAAATGGAGGGACCTTGCCTTCCCGAGGGCGTTTGACTCCAGAGAACCTCATCCTTCCCCTTGATCTTGGTGGGAAACTTTCACGGACGGATGCTCATTTCAAGGCATTCTGTTGCTGTCTTTCAAGGAAGAGCTCTCTAAATCAGTGAAGTCTGATGCACAGGGGTACCAGTAAGAACTGGTTTACAACAGGAGCCATTCCAAAGGTTAGTTACAGGCAAGAGACCTGCCTTCGGAGGAAAATTAAAATTGTGTCAACATCATTTATCATTTGTTCGTGAGCGGCTCATTATAACAAATGCAGTTTGGCTCAGTATTCCCAGTGGGAGCCTCAGGTCTGAGCCACTACAGTGAATTGCTGTCCCAGGGTGATATTCCATAAAAAAAAAAACATATTTGGAGATCAGAATCCCCAGTCCAGTAAAGGGAACAGATAGAGTCTAGTGTGAAGCAGATGTATTCATGTTTATCAAAACTTCACAACAATTATCTACCAAGTAGGCATATTAAAATGCAATGTTTAGCTATAATAGGCAGAGGGTGAGCTATTTAGCTAGGGTAAAAAAAAAAAAAAAGCTTGCCAGTGGTAGACTTATGATTTCAACCCAGAAATTCTATCTAGTTCTAGGTCCAGTGTTCCATTTTGCCAAATGGCTGTTTGACCTTGTTCTTCGAGGTGTGATCTAAGTGTACCATTCCCTGTATTGTTTTAGAAATCTTAAGCCCCAACCCACATCTGCAGAATAAGTATCCTAGGATGATTCAGGCCCATAGGAAAGTTTAAAATGCTAGCTCTAAACATTTGCTACCCTGTACAGTGAAAATATACTGAAGGATCACCTGCCAAGGACCCCCTTAGGATTTTTGTCTGTAGGAGGTTCTGGCTTGCAGAGAATAGACCCAGGCTGAACGATTTTTCCTGGGGACTCAAAGAAAAATCGCCTGTTGGCAATTGCAGGGTTGACTTCACTTTAGATTTAATGTCTCAGTTGGTTTCAATGATAGTGGGAAATGGTGCTTTCAGAGAGCCAGCATATATGAAAACATTTCTCGAACTATAAAAGACTTATTTATTCATTCCAAAAACATCCCTGAAGGATTACCATATGTCAAACACTGTGCCCTCCAAGAATTCACAGTTTAATGGACAGCGACCAGTAAACATGTCTTTCTAACCACAGAAGGTCAGATGCTGGCCACCAGAAAGCACAGGATTCGGAGGGGGCACCCAGGAGCACCAACTTGCCAAAACGTAATTAAAAGGAGCATCATTTCCATGCCTAATCTCTTTGTCTTCCTGCAACAGGAACCAGATGGGACCAATTTGCAGGTGCCTTCCAGGATCTTGGAGCCAATCTCAAAGTGTGGTGACCTAGAGGTGGTCTTCGAATATAGAGCTGCAACCCAGAAGCTCACAGTGATCATCGTGAGGGCACAAGGCCTCCCAGACAAGGATCGCAGTGGCGTCAACAGCTGGCAAGTTCATGTGGTGTTGCTGCCTGGTAAGAAACAGAGGGGCAGGACAAGCGTACAAAGGGGGCCCAACCCTGTCTTCAAGGATAAAGTGACATTTTCCAAGCTGGAACACAGAGATGTCGGTGCCTGTGCTGTTCGCTTTCGCCTGTATGCTGCCCGTAAGATGACCCGGGAGCGAATGTTGGGAGAGAAGGTCTTCTATCTCAGCCACCTGCATCCAGAAGCGGAAATGAAAGTGACTCTGGTCCTGGAGCCGAGGAGTAACTTAAGTGTGAGTATGCTGAAGGGACCAGCTCATGATGTTTGAAGGCCTGGCGTTGTCAGTCTCTGATTTGGTGGATTCACCTTGTGGATTCAGAGACCTTCATTTAATTTTCCAATTGGCTGTCCTCATCCCTACCAGCCATGCTTTGTATTTCCTAGTACAATGGGTCATTCATGCCTGTGTTGCTGATAAGCCTGATGGATGTGTTTCTAGGAAATTACAGCAGTAGTATGGCAAAGGGCATGGACTAACCTAGAGAGGCAGGTGGCTTTCCCACAGGTGGTTTAGTGGTCTACTCCTCCCACTCCCAGTATGCATTACGGTGAGGTGGGGCTTTAGAAGGAAGATGCTTAACCAGAATGAGAGCAGTTTATAGCGGCAGCCCTGAACCCCAGCCATTCTGGAGGCTCCATTTACAGGACTGGGCTTCTCCCCTATGCCACATTCTGTACCTGCTACACAGTTTCAAGAAAAGACCCCAGAGCTTGTACAGATACCAGACAGGCAGTGCACTAGTATCATCGGTTATATGTCACCTTGTGTAAGGATCCCCTTTTGCATTACCATGGAAAGATATCAGGTGAGCTAGGAGCCTTTGGGGCCAGTCAGGCATCCATGTGAAGATGCTTCCTGTCAGGCACTGTGGAGGAAAAGCCCAAGCAGCAATGAACTAAACAGGTGATGCTCTGCCCTGGAGGTGCTTACGCTGCACTGGCGGAGGAAGGTGTCAGAAGCGAGCCGAGGTAACTGAGGGGAGAGAGTGCTGGAGGCTGCTGTTTGCTTAGCAGGGGTAGGGGAAGTCCCCGCGACATGACGATGTGCCAGAGCTCAAGCGACTGAGGAAAAAGGAGACAAGATAGGTGGAAGCTGCGGGTTCCAGCGAGGGCAGGGTGCATGAGTACCTTGGGAGGAGGGGACCAGCTTGCCATCTCTGAAGAACAAAGAAAGCTGGCATGCAGGGCTGAGAGGTCTGTCTACTCAGTTTCTCACAACATCTCTGCATTGTGAGGCTTTGAAGTCCTCACTTTGCCTCCCCAAGCCTGCCCTCCCTGCTGTCTTCCCTGTCCTGCCTAGAGGCAATGACATCCTTTTTTATTTTAATTAATTAATTAATTTATTTATTTTGTCTTTTTGAGACAGGGTCTCGCTATGCAGTTCAGGCTGGCCTTGAGCTCACTTTTGTAGCCCAGGCTGGTCTCGAACTCGCACCAGTCCTCCTGCCTCAGCCTCCCAAGTGCTGGGATTACAGGTGGGAGCCACCACACCCGGCTATGATGGCCTTTTTGTTGCTAAGGCCAAAATCTCCGAGGTCATCTATGTTGTGTCTCTCTTTCACCTGCAACCCCTTTGCCCCCCGCCGCCCCCGCAGATTTTAGTTTTGCAAATGCATCCAGGGCCTTCACACTGAGCCAAAACACCAGCTTGATTTTTATTTATTTATTTATTTATTTATTTATTTATTTATTTATTTATTTATTTATTTAAAGTTTTGAGATAGGGTCTCTCTTAATTGCTAAGCTGCTCATTCTGGATTCAGATTTGTGATCCTCCCCTGGCCGAGCCTTCCAGAGTGCTAGAAATATAGGCATTTACCAGCATGCCCAGTTTTTACCTGGAATCTTCCAGATATTGTCTTCAAGTGCAACCAGAACCTGGCTCTCTGCTGGACTGTTGAGTTAGACATCTACGGTAGTCTGCTTGCTTCTGCCTTGCACGCCGCAGACTACCCTTGAATTGGGAGCCAGAATAGGTGTGTTAAAGCGTGATACCGTTGAATTGGGAGCCAGAATAGGTGTGTTAAAGCGTGATACCGTTTGTGTCTCACCTCTGTGGACAGCCTGGCTTGCTTGCTTGCTTGATTTATTTATTTGGCACGGGGTCTCTCTATGCAGCTTGGACTCATAGTGATCCTCCTGTCTCAGCCTCCCCAGGGCCGAGATTACAGGCATGCACCACCACGCCTGGTTTTGGTCTCCAACACAGCATGCTCAGGGTTCTAGGGCCAGCAGGGTATGGGGTACCAGGGATCAAATCTGGGTCCTTGCACTTGTAAGCCAGATGTTTTAACCTCGGAGCTATCCCCTCAGCCCCAACCTTGCTTTTCTTAAACTCTGAGTAAAGCATACCCACAAACATGGCAACCAGAAGCCACGCTGATGAGACCAGACCCTGTACTGTGAAGCAGAGGAATAGGGGTGACCATATCCACATATATATTGGCATCAGGCTCTGTGCTCTCTGTTACGGGCACAGACTCAATGGGTGAATGAACAGAGCAGGAAGTAAATTTTAAGGTACCAACTCTTTCATGCATCGGCTGTTTGTTGAGTAGGCTTCTGTTAGGCTATGCATTGTGCACTGGGAGATTCGCCAGCCATAGCCTCTATGCACTGGGGACTAATAACAGACCCAGCTTCAGAATTTGATGAAGAGGTAAGTGGTGAATTTGCAGTGCTTCTGCAGAAGGTTCTGTGTGGTGCCTATAAAATCTACCAATCACTTGTTGGATTTTGATTCTCCAGGTAGCAGAGTCTATAAGGCACCTTTCAAAATTATACAGTTCTTGGGTGGCTAGAGAGCTCAGAAGATGAAGCACCTGCTTAGGCAAGCGCAGGGACTGGAGTTTAATCCCCTGTCCCACATGCCATGCTGGCCTTGGCCCCCTGGCATTCTAAGCTGGCCACCGAGACCAGGTGTGGTGGAGCATTCCTGTAATCCCAGCGCTGGAGAGGCTGAAAACAGGAAGATCACTATGAGTCCGAGCTGCCTAGTGAGACCCTACGCAAAAAAATAAATAAAATAAAACAAATCAAAATCACACAGTTCTGCATTTTACAAATGGTTCCGTAAAAGCCTGGGGCTCTTGTAGAGATGAATATGATTTGGTTAAATGGCTGCTTCCTTATATATGTAAAGAACGTTTGGCTCCTCTCATTGGTTTATTTATTATGTTTCCAATAAGAAACCCTAGTAAATGATTTAGGGTAGTGAGAACAAAAGTTTGCACTACATCCAGTGCATTTGTTTCTAGAGGAGGCAACAGGTCTGGTACAATGGCTGGCCTGCCTCCCAGCTACTGTGACAGCAATCCATGGCCTTTGGTGACAATTCATGCCCCACTTTACTTTGTTCTCCTGATGTGCCTGGTGGGAACAGCGAGTGTTCAGGAGAAGCATCCATATGAACGTGCCTGACAGAAAGCTTGGCCTCTTCCTTGGGATTACTCAGCGCTTGCCGCATTACTGAGACCCACCATCAATACATCATTTTGTCATCTTGCCAAGGGGCTTGTTTTCGATGTAATTCATTTCTAAAGAAGGCCAAATTTAGAATTTGGTGTGTACTGCACCTCTCTATACTTCACTGAGAGCCAGAACTGTCCCGGCCAATATCGAATGGCCATTTGTTTTATATTTGAGACAGAATGCCTCCTGAATGGCCACATTCATCAAGAGGTGGCTGAGAACAGAAATGAAACTCTGGATTTGGAGTGGATCAGTTCCATAGAAACACAGAGACACAAAGTATACAGGAGGGAATTTGGGTCTAGATTGAATATATTATTAGCTGTGTATCTTAGGAGGCTTGATTTACACTAGTAATAACATCTTTGTGTGTTTTGCCTTTAGAAAGGAAATATTGCATGGAGATGGCTCTTGGAACAAATATGTCAGCTAATAACGCGGAGGATCTCATCTGTGGCTGTACTACCCAAGCACATTGTAATTCACACTGAGTGCGCTGTTAGTAATCTTTGGCAGCCGTTGAGATAGGGTCACAATTTCACCAAACATAGTATCGGCTTTCTCTAAAAGAGAAGTACGGGGCAGGCCAATGGACTCTTTGTTGTTCTTCTCCTCCAGAGTGGAGAGTCTCCGCTCAGCCCATCTGCGGTTTCTCACAGTGACAGCGCTTCATCTACACAGTCATTGTCCCATGGAGGGGCGCCAGAGATATTGGTGGGTCTGTCCTACAATGCCACAACGGGCCGATTATCTGTGGAAATGATCAAAGGGAGCCACTTCCGAAACCTCGCCGTTAACCGAGTGCCTGGTAAGTGCATCTGATCCCTAGCGCTGGTTCTGCCAGAGGTGAGGAAAGGCTGTGTCTGTGTTCATCTTAGTTCTTTCATTCTTACCTTACAAATGATCTTGGTAGGGCTGAGGCAAAATTTCCCAAAGCAATACTTCTGGATTTCTTTTTTTTTTTTTTTTTTTTTTTTGTCTTTTTGAGACAGGGTCTCACTGTGCAGTTCAGGCTGGCCTTGAGCTCACTTTTGTAACCTAGGCTGGTCTTGAACTCGCACTGATCCTCCTGCCTCAGCCTCCCAAGTGCTGGGATTACAGGCATGCGCCACCACACCCAGCTCACTTCTGGATTTCTTAATGGCTTTCTGTTGAATTAGACTGAAGTCTTCCATAGTATCCAGATGCACCTTAACATGAAATGTACTGGCCTGTGTATCTGTATTGTTTAAAAGAAAAGAGTGATGTCTTTTCAAAAACACAATCTGGATGAACAATTATGAATTTCCAGAATGTCACAGATCCTTTATTTTAAAGAGGCAGAGCCCTGATTTTGGAGGGGGGAAAACCTGGCATGGAATTTCAGGTCCAGCTTTTCTACCTATCTGTTATCTTTGCCCTAATATTGTATAATTTATATATTTTCCATAACCTAGGTAACTTATCTGAGAGGAAAAAAGAGGTCACAATAATACCTCCTCATGGGTATATTTTGAGATTTAAATGAAATGTTTTATGTAACAGGTTTAGCATGGTGCCTAGATGCTAGGTGCGCACACATAGTCAGAATGGAAGAAATGGTAATGGTTATGGTGATGACGGAGAAGGACGTAGGGGAGGGAGGTCTGCTGAACTGCCAGAGTATCTGTCTGAGCCTGAGAAGTATCTGCTTCTGGGGTCACCACTGGAAAGAAAGGGTTAAGACAAACCCCATGGCTTAAGCAAACCAGACCCAGTTACTATTGCTAATTGTCTCAATAGCCTTCCAACTTGGGCAAGTGGGTGGCAAACACTGGAATGTGATGTTCACAGTTAGTCTACTTTATAACGATCTTACCTGTCAGCAAAGGAAGCTTGAATGGGCCAGGGGGAAAAAAAAAAATTTTTTTTTGTCTCATTTTTGCCTCTGAACCTTATGCAGACACAATGATATCTCAGCTCAGGATCAATTCATTCTTCAATGCTGGAAAAGGTGGTCATGTTCATATTCATGTGGGAAAGATGGCTGCAGTCTTGTTTGTCACTTGATGCAGAGTTCTCAATCAACCATAAAATTTTGTCAGATGCTTCTGTTTGTGAACCAAACTATCTGCAAACAAAAGTGTTTGTGTACAGTGGCACTGTACTTTTAATCACAGAAACCCAGTATGTGTATAAAATGCTAGCTGCAAGAGAGTCTGAAAAATGTTGCCTACTCTGTAGCCTTTCGTTTAGAAGGAAGGTAAACGAGAAGGGGTTAGGGTGGAGGATGCAAGGCCTTCTGGCCACAGACACTGGATCTTGTTAAAAGGAGGACAAAATTAACTCATGTGCTGTGGTTAGAAAGGGTAAACAGTCTCTGCCCTCACAAGGCAACAGCCAGGGAAGAGACAGGTGAGCAAATAGAAAAGATAAATTCCTGCTATTGAATCTGGGCTCTCATTCTTTGGCCCCTCACCATGTTTCAGAGCACAAAGCACAAAGCATCTGTTATAAGTGGGTATCTTTTAGTTGAGCTGTATTAAAGCCATTAGAGCAAATTAGTAAGGAAGCCCTTTGGGTGGCAGAAGTGACCAGATGCGTGACCCACATTTTGTGTCGACACTCAGAGCCAGGTGAGAGCTATTCAGAATGCATAATAGATGCGGATTATTAATTGCACAGCCAGAACCTCTCAGCTAGCTACAGCGTTGTTTTCCACAATAGCTCTGACTTTACTAGAAATCAGGTCTACTACTCTTCTTGAGTGTTTGCCCACCTCTTTTCCTCCCCTTCTGTGATCTGATAAGGTCTGAACAATTTCTTTTAGGAGCATGGTAGAGATACAAAGCCTAGTGGAGCTGAGAGCTGCACCAACATAATCTAGTCACTCCAAGATAAGAAGCTTTACTTTGTGTTCTGGGCAGTAGCAGCCAGTACAGGACACTGAGTCAAGCAGAGGCTGATAAACCAAAATGTGAATTTAGAGTTGGTTATGTACTATGAGAGTTACTAAGCTATTCTGCATCTGTTTTCCTGGACTGGAAAATGGGGAGAGGGGTCATAACAATATATGCTTTATAGGAAGAGATACTATGCTTAAAACTATGATCCTGAGGGCAGTGTTATTGTACTTTCCTCAATTTCTATGTGAAAGAAAGTCATTGTAGCAAATAGATAAAACTGTGCAGGAGAAAAAGACAGGTCCTAATTTAGAAGTTGATTTGATTCCAGCAGTTTAAATCAGTGTGGCATTTAGTACATGATTTGCCAGAGACCGAGTGTTGCAATTTAGCCTACAATATAATCGACACAGTGTCTTCACAACCAAAGTATTAGAAACTAATGCTGTTGTGAAGATATTAATTAAAACAGAAATCTGGTACTGAAGACAAAAGTTTTTTTGTGTGTTCAAAATGCTGGTACTTGAGGAAAATCCAGTTTAATTAGGAGGGGATGAGAAAGTAGAAAGTTTCTTTGTCATGCTTCTGAAAGGAATCTCTTGGTACTTTCAAGAGCCATAGTTGTTGGTGGCATCGGTTCTTCATTATGTCTTGCCTCATTATCCTACTAGCACCACTTTGACAGTTATCAGACAAGCTCAGGACACATTTTTAGTTCCCACATGGAAGAGAATAAGAATTTTATGAGGTAACAGAATAGAGTTGCAAGAAAAAGGGAGATGGAAAGAGGAGGAGAGCCAGGAGATGAATGGGTCCGTGAGTGGGGAAAGGTGGTGGAGGCAATGCCAAGCGTGTGGTTCCCCAGGGGGGCAGTGGGGTGCTGCCAGGGTCGTCTCAGAGCCCAGCCAGAGCTGCCTGTGAGGACCAGACATCCTAGGCAGCTACTGTGAGCAAGGTCATAAAGTACTGTGTTTTAGGCTCTCGGTTCAGACATAGAGGAGGGGCATCTGCCTAGGGTTGAGATGGTGGAAAGAATGATGATTAGGAAAGAAAGGGAAGCAGGTAGAACTTGACTATTGGAAATTGCTGTTGTCTGTTAAGGTTTTGTATCTTTCTAGAGAGAGAGAGAGAGAGACAGACAGACAGACAGAGACAGAGAGGCTGAGTATTGAAGGTGACAATCCTTTGCCTAGGAATATTTCATAAAACAAAGGATAACTTTGAACTTGCCTGCGTGACCCAGTCAGATGATCATTTTGATATTTTAAGCTTTTCTTCCTGAGCAAGATGTGTTAGACAAATAATAGAGGAAGCTCTTATCCTCTTAGGTCTTATCAGAAATAAGCCACCAAGATGTCACTCCCACCCCTAGCTAGCTTCTCAGATAAAACTCTCAGGGGAAATGGCTGGGTGGGGTGGGTTTGATTCCAATAGGAAGGAAATGATGGGACCCAAAATGGAGTCCACACCAGCACCAGCCTGATCTTGACTGCACCCTTTACCCAGTCTCCCCATGGACTGGCTAAAATTCAAAAGACTGTTGAGGGTGTAGAGAATACATTCTTGTTGTGAGCCAAAAATGAAACAACCACTTTGAGGAAAAGACCAGATGCTCCCTTGTAAGACAAAAAAATAGAACTGAAAATCTAAAAGATGCATGCTTAGGTTTTGATTCTTAAGTGAAAAACATTTTTCTATAAGAATATTTATGACATCTTGGGCCATGGAGATAGTTCAGTGGCCCAAAGCACCTGCTTAAGCAAGCTTAAGCAAGCTCAGGGACAATCCCAGGTGCCACATGCCATGCCAACCCTGCCACCAGGGCAGGCTGAGCCAGCCAGAGTCTGGGCACATGGTGGCTTATGCCTGTAATCTCAATACTGGGGAGTCTGAAGGCAGGAGAATCACCATGAGTCTGAGCTGTATAGTAAGAACCTGTAACAACAAACTACATTTATTAAAAAATGAAAATTTATAACATGTTGATTTGTAATGGCACAAAACAGGGGAGTCTTTTGGAAAATTAATAAACATGATGTATATATAAAGCAATAAATTTTACCCTAAGGAAGAACCATGGTACCCTCAATTCTAGCTAACAAAAGGCACCATGAGGTGAGTATTAGTAGGAGGGGAATGGTAGTGATGGCTACACCCACCTTGGGCTGAGGGGTGCATGGAGACACAGATAAGAAAGACGGCAAATGGAGCAGCGGCAAAACTCAGCACGCGAGATGGTGGGCATATGTGTCTCCACCATACAGTGATTTCAAGTTTTCTGTAAATGCGAGATTTTTATAAACTTTCAGGGAAGTAATTTAGGCTGTTCTGAAATAGATAAGCTAGGTCAAGTGGTCAACAAAGGAAAACACAAATCTGAGCTATGTAAGAGGATTTGTGGCTGGCAATCTAGTGTTTTTTTCCCCACTGGGTTGAAATTTCAAGATCTACCTAATCCTGTTCCTTTGGCTTTGCCTTGAATAGGTTAAAAGAGTAACAAGGAACTGAGATTCAGAGCATCAGTTATGGCCTCTTTACACTATGTCTATCCTGAGCAAGAGTATTGCTGGCCACGTCTTCTTCAGTGTTCAGTTTTTTCTCTGCTCATCTAATCTAGATAAGTACATATATCTGTCCATCCATCAATCAGTCATCTTTTGGTGAAAATGCTCATGTTATAAGAGACTGATACTTTTTCAGTCATTTAATCATGATAGGGAAGTGAGAAAGGCAATTTGAAAATTACTAAAGGGCTAGCAAGATCACTCAGAGGAGAAAGCACATGCTTTGGCAAGTGCAGGGACCAGGGTGCAACCCCTAGTCCCACATGCCATGCTGGGACACGGTGTGGGGGAGGGAGGAGGTGTCACCAAGCCCGAGACAGAGTTCCATCATGGAACAAGCCCATAATCCCGGCACTGGGGAGACTGAAAACAGAAGGATCACAATGAATCTGATCTGCATAGCGAGAGCTTGTGCTAAATACACACATACAGAGAGAGAGAGAGAGAGAGAGAGAGAGAGAGAGAGAGAGAGAGACAGAGACAGAGACAGAGAGACAGAGAGAGACAGAGACAGAGAGAGAGAGAATTACTGAAATGGCCAGTGAGATAGCTCAGTGGACTAAGTACCTGCTGAGGCAAGCACAAGGATCAGGATTTGATCCCTGGGTACCACATGCTGCACCAGCCCTGCCCCACCAGGTACAGTGAGTGGGCAACCAGGTCTGGGAGTGGTGGTGCATGCCTGTAATGCCAGTGCTGGAGAGGCTGAAAAGAGAAGGATCAGTACAAGTTCAAGCTGCTGCATATACCAAAAACATTATAAAAATCCTATACCAAAAACATTTTAAAAAGAGAGAAGAAAAGAAGATTACTGAAACTAACCTATACATGGTATTTATAATTCATTTTTAAATGAGTTGACACCATGGAGTAATCTTAGCTCAAATCAACCACAGTTTACCTGACTCTATCCTTGTCGTTTTCAAGGTAATATCTCACCTAGTGTGCAGGGTCAGTGTCCAGCACTGTTCTTAGTGCAGTTAAAATGGTATAGGCTACTTCACAACTCTGCCAATGGCCAAGGAGGATCGCTAGGTCTGTGCATGGCTGGCGGTCCAGGATAAAGCAGGGTGACCATGGTGTCTAGGAGACACATGAAATGTTGGTGTTCACTTGCAAATGCTTTTGAAATAAGAATCATAAGCGTTCTACTATATTTTGAATTTGACTTCATGAGAAAACCAACCATGGTGATCAGCGCTGTTCTGTTCTTATCCTAGGACTGCCACCCAGTTGCTGTATTGTTTTGACATTTGATTTAACATCTCTATTTGTTTCTCTATTAAATGAGGTTGACAAGGGAATAGCATAGGCCCATGGGCTATATTTTTTAAAAGTTAGCTGTTGGTAGGTTTTCTTTCTCCGTCTTCATCTTTGCTTCGATTCCTTCTGCTCTGTGCTGCTGCCTTGTGTACATAGGCACATATAATGGTCCTTGTCAAAAGCTATCATTAAGATGTCCCCTCTGGTTCAAAACAATGAGTTCCCCAGCTTCTCAGCATGTGCACAATTAGCTGCACGTGATAATTACATCTCAGATGGTAATACTTAACAGCCTCAGCGTATTAACCTTGTTAAAACACTCACAATAGCAGAGACTAGAAGAAAGAAAAACAAAAACGCAAATCGAGCTGCCTCATGTTCATGGTAAGTGGCAGGCTGAGGGATGCTCTATGGATGTGCAAGGAAGAGGCGCTTCCCCAAAAAGAACACGGATGGGGTGCACAACCTTTATCTAGGGCAATAGGGGGGAAAGGGCACTATCGCAGTATTTGAATTATATCTGAATAAAGATTAAAATTGTCTGTGTGTGTGTGTGTGTGTGTGTGTTGTGTGTATGTTATACTAAGGATTAAATCCAGAGGTACTCCACCACTGAGCCACACACGTGGCCCTTCTCACCTTTTATTTTCCAACAAGGTCTTACTGTGTTACCCAGGCTGGCCTTGAACTTGCAACTGTCCTGCTTTAACCTCCCATATAGCTAGGGCTACAGATATATGCCACAAAAATGGACTCTGAATAGAGATATTTTTTAGCTGCATGTGGTACTGCGTACCTGTATGCTTAGTGCTTTCAGGAGCTGAGGTAGGAGGATCATAAATGCAAGCCCAGCCTTAGCAATGAGTGAGACCTATCTTAAAGGCTGGCCATGTAGCTCAGCATAAAGGTCTTGGGTTCAGTACCTAGGACCACAGTCAAGCAACTTATAGGTATTTTCAGATAACCAGAGCAGGTGGGTAATGGTTTCCTTACAGGTAATACCTAGTATCTTTGTGCATTGAAAGACAATAGGTAACTGCAAACCCAGAAAATGTAAAAAATTTGCAAATCCTATCTGAAATAGGTGTTATTATCTACAATAAATCAGCCCTAAGACTCAGTGTAAAAAATAACTAAGCAACAGGATTTAAAATTGTAGGAAGAACTTGAGTATGCATTTCTCCAAAGAAGATGCAGAAATGACCATAAATAAGAGTGCCCTGGGACAGTAATAACCAGAGTCTTGGGAGGAAAACTCAAGAGTTGGTTGTTCAAAAAAGCAAAAATATTAAATAATGTGTCCCAGCAGGGAAGCAATTGAAATTAGGAAGAAGCAGTGAGATACAAAGCGTCGAAAATGAACAAAAATGTTGGTGAATATGGCACCAGGTAGATGGTTGCATGAATTGCGGGAAGCAAAATTAGGAACTGTAGTAAAAATGACTGATGTTGGAACCAGAATGAAGTAGAAGCAAAATTCTGGGCAGATAAAACATGAAGGATGGGAATGGGAGGTAGAAAGCAAAGAATCTCAGTGGGCTAATGTGCTCAGGAGGAGGGCAGAGATGGCCACGTGTGGCTCAATGATTTTTCACAAGGATTCCAAGACAAATCACTGGGGGTAAGGATGGCTTTTTGGGGGAGGAAAAATGGAAACGCAGATATCTACATGCCAGAAGAAATGAAATAAAATGCAGTTGAACTCATAGCTAACATCATACTTAAAAAAAAATCTATCAAAATGGATCAAAGGTCTGAAATAGAAAAGCTTTTGAAGAAAACATGTAGAAAACTGTCTTAGTTACCTGTTACTCATTGCTGGGACAAACAGCTGACACTCAAAATGAAGGAAGGAAAGTTCACTTAGCTCACGGTTACTGGAGGTTTCAGTCCATATTTGGCTCGCCCAGGGCTGAGTGGAACAGGGCAGAGAGCATCCAGTTCATGGTGGCAGAACAGCAACTATATGGCAACAGAGACAACCGACCAACCAGGGCAGCAGAGAGCAACAGCCTGAGTCTGTCTCTTTGTCTTTTTTATATTACATGAGGCTCTCTGCCTTGGCCTATCCGCCTCAGGCCACACCCACAATCCCAGAAGGACTCAGACCCATAATCCTATCAGTACTAAGACACATAATCCCAGTGGATCATGAGTCAAGTCTGCCCCATGACTGTATGAAGCTTTGGGAGAACAAGTAGACCCAAACCATAACACAAACTCTTCACATTGGAGTTGGTGACAACTTTCTGAATATGACCCAAAGCCATAGGGCAACACAATGAAATAAGACACATTGGACTTCATGCTAGAAGCTTTGCATGTCTGAAGAGAGAAGGGCAACTAGGCAGCCCGTAGGGTGCAGGAACACATGCAAACTTTATTTCCAAGAATGGATTAATATCCAGGATATATAGAGAACTCCTAAAACTCAGTAACGGAAAACAATCTGATTTTAAAATGGGCAAAGAATCTGAGGGTATATTTCTCTGAAGAAGATATAAATACACGCATCAGGCATGCGCAAATGTGCCCAACGCTACGGATTGTCCGAGAATGCTAATCAAGGTTGCAACAGAACACCCATTAGGGTGGTGGCTTTCAAGGAAAATACCTCCCCAAATTACAAATATTACTGCATAGATAAATTAAAACATTGAATTGCTGTGCATTGCAAAGAGCATGAAGAATGGTACAGCTGCTATAGAAAACCACATGGAGGGTCTTTAAGAAAAGACAGAGTTATCGCAATCAAGCCATTCCATTTGTGGGTATATACCCAAAAGAATTGAAAGCAAGATCAGAAGAATAGTTTTGTACAACCATTTTTTTTTTTTTTTTTGTCTTTTTGAGACAGGGTCTCGCTATGCAGTTGAGGCTGCTCTTGAGCTCACTTTTGTAGCCCAGGCTGGTCTCGAACTCACACCAATCCTCCTGCCTCAGCCTCCCGAGTGCTGGGATTACAGGCATGAGCCACCACGCCCGGCTATGTACAACCATTTTTACATCATGCTTACATACATTAATTAAAACATGAAGCAATGCAAATGGCTATCGATGGACTAATGGATACATAAAATGTATCATGTACTTAGAATAGAATACTATTGAGCTATAGACATGAGGGAATTCAGACACATCCCTTTGTCTGAGGCACTTAGAACAGTCAACATCATGGAGACACATACAGTGAAGGCTGCGAGGGGCTCAGGAGAGAGGAAGTAAGTGGTGTTCAATGTAGATGGTGTTCCAGGTTTTAAAAGATGAAGAGAGTTCGGTATATACCTGGTGGTGATGGTTGCATGTTATAAATGCCTTTAAGGCCACTGAACTGTATGCCTGAAGTGGTTAAGATGGCAAATTTTGTGTTCTGTACATTTTAATTGCAAACCTGAAGAGGATCTGTGATGAGAGCAGGCACTATAGGAAGAACCTTTAGGTCACTCACGTGGTTTTATCATAAAGCTAAAACTGCACTAAAAACTACAGACTTTAAAGTGAAAAGATTAAAAAAGAAAAGGCTGAGATGTTGATCACTTTGGCTTTATATCAAGTGTACATGTCTAGGGTGTCACTAAGCAGCTCAGACTTATGGGGGGCCTCCTGCCTGAGCCTCCCCAGCTCTGGGATTATAGGTGTGTGCCACCATGCCTGGTGTCAGGGCCAGCTAGTGCACCCTGGGCTCTGAGGCATGACAGGCAGTACCAGGGATGGAACCTGGGTCCCTGTGCTGGCCAGGCAGGTGCTTAGACCACTGAGCTATCTTCCCCAACCCCCTACATTAAAATTTTACCTTTAAAACCAACAGTCAATAAGTGAACATAGGGGCCCAGCGGGATAGCTCAGTGGTCTAAAGCGCCTGCTTGGGAAAGCTTGGGCGGCTTCAGGGACCGCGGTTCGATCCCCGGCACCACATGCTGTGCCAGCCCTGCCCTCGGGGTGGGCTGAGCCGGCCATAAAAATGAGTGAATAAACAAATAAAGGTTCTGAAACAAGAAAAAAATAAATAAATAAAATTTAAAAAAAATAAGTGAACATAAATCCAATAGAAAAATCGAATATTTTAAAGTCATAGAAAACAAAGAATAAACATAAATCAAAATAATAGCTATAAATGAAAAAGAGGACATTATTCATAATAAATATAATGGAACAAAAATTACTGCATAGAAATTTCTTTCCAATCTCTCCCTTTTCCTTTCCTCAGAAGCCTGTGGTTTGTATTGAACTGTTTGAGCTACGAAATACATGAGAAAAAAAAAAGACACTAATTGCCAACCAATTGGGTGCAGTTTATGATTTGAAGGATGGTTTAATATTACAAAAATCTGCTAGTGTAATTCACATATTAACTGATTTATAAGAAAACATAATTTTCTCATAGATGCAAACAGAAGCTTATGATCAAATGCACTATTCATTAGTGGTAAAAATAACTCTTAGCAGATGTACAATGAAGCGTGTGCTACTGGATCCTCAGCTCTACTGCTGTTACACATAAACCCTGCATTCTCATTGGCTTAACTCTACAAAAGATCGCTGGCATCCAGCCTGACTTGTGTGGCTTTTGCAGGACTTGCCTCTGAGTTCCCAGAAAAACAGGTTTTTGCCATTGAATGGACTGGAAATATCACATTCAGTATGTGGTCTCTTTTGTTACTCCAGAAGGGGAAAAGACATCTTGGGAGACTTCTTGGTTGGGGAGAAATGGTTGGCGATAGCTATGATGGAAAATGATGGTGCCTCTCCTATTCTGTTGTTCAGAAGTCAGCCACATGGCCCACCCAACTGAAATCCCCAGGAAAGGCCACACCTTCCTTTAGAATTTGACCTCAACTACCAGCCACATTATTTAGTTAAGGATATTTAGCAGGTCTTGATTATTCGGAGACTTTATCTTAAGTGAAAATGAAAACTGAATTTCTGTGTTCTCTCTTTTTCTTTGGATATTGGTCGGTTCTTTCCTAAGCTTACCCTTCCCTCTCTTACTCTGAGAGGGGCCAGTAACACTGAATCCACACTTCTACATTCTCTTTAAAATTTGTTTCTCTAGAGGAACAAGCTCACTAGGCATATATGCTTCCATTCATGTTATAGCACATGGCAGTTTTACCATTATAAAATATCGATAACACATTCCTCCTCCTCCTCCTCCTCTTCTTCTTCCTCTTCTTCTTCTTCTTCTTCTTCTTCTTCTTCTTCTTCTTCTTCTTCTTCTTTCTCCTCCTCTTCCTCTTCCTCTTCTTCCTCTTCCTCTTCTCCTCCTCCTTCTTCATCCTTGTCTTTCTTTCTTTCTTTCTTTCTTTCTTTCTTTCTTTCTTTCTTTCTTTCTTTCTTTCTTTTGTATGATGGCAGCATTCCAACTGAGATTGCTACTTACTATATTAGTCAGATTTTTATTTGGCAAATAGGGAACATTCTAGATACAACAGAAGTTATTTAGAATAGTTTTTAACCAGCCAGCAAGATAGCTCAGTGGACTAAGTGCCTGCTTAGGCAAGCACAGGGACGGGGGTTTGATTCCTGGTGCCCCATGCTGTGCCAGCCCTGCCCTAGAGCATGCTGAGCCAGAGACTGAGTCTGGGCTTGGTGGCATATGGCTATAATTCCAGCGCTGGGGAGGCTGAGACAGGAGGATCATCATGAGTCCAAGCTGCATAGTGAGACACTGAATCAAATATATTTTTTTAAAAAAAAGGAAGGAAGGAAGGAAGGGAGGGAGGGAGGGAAGAAGGAAGGAAGGAAGGAAGGAAGAAAAAGAAAGAAATAATAACCCTTGGGAACTTGGAGAATAAAGATCAGGAAGACTGTTTCCAGGAAATCTAGGAAAGATGTCCATAAAATCTGAACTATGTGTAGAGTGAAGGGTTCTCCTCAAGGGTCTTTGAATACTATAGATGCAATTCCTTTGGTGTCCTCCACAGATGCCTACGTGTGCTGCAGCTAGTTCACGGGCATTCAGTATGGCATCCCTTCACTTTGACTTTCCTGTGTTATATAGACAGTGTTTACTAGAGGAACCTGGCAAGACATTGCGGGAAGGAGCTCACAAAGGTGGAAATGGTATTGAATGTTGACTAATGTGTGGAATCAAAGGCAATTATTTATCTTTGATAATGTATACTTCAGTAGAGTAAGAAAAAGACATTTTAAAAAAGTTTGAGAAGAATGAAGCTACCATTATTTATGGAAAATCTGGACTTCTGGGAAGATGGCTGAGTGGTGAGCAGCAGAGGAGGAGTCTCTGAGATTTGGTGTGTGATGCTGGAATAGAGCTACGTGAGGAGAAGGAGGAGGAAGAAGGTGGGTCCCTGAGACCCAGCGAGACTCCCAAGTGAGAAGTACAAATTCGTATGCATGAAAAAAATGTAAGGAAAAATTTAAATTTATTAAAATCTTACAGAAAATAGTTTACATTCTCCTACATGCAAAGGAATTAGAAAGGAGAGTTTGAGAACATTTCTGTGTAACAACAAAGTACCTAAGGTACCAAAAGATAACATTAATAAAGAATATGCTTTAAAAACAAAAAAAGAAAGAATATGCTTGCCTGGCAAGTATAAGATTCTGGGCTCAATCTCTTAAAAAAAAAAAAAAAAAAGGACCCAACAGATAGCTCAGCAGTTAAAGCGTCTGCTTAGGCAGACACAGGGACCAGGGTTCAATCTCCTGAATGCCATGCCAGTCCTGCCCCCAGAGTGTGCTGAGTGACTGAGACTGGGCATGGCCGTGTGCGCCTGTAATCTCAGTGCTTAGGAGGCTGAAAACAGGAGGATCACTATGAGTCTAATTTGTGTTGTGAGATCCTATAGATCCTATACTAAAATACATAAAAAAGAATAACTAAATAAATTATAGGAAAACAAGGAAAGAAACCTTTTGGAAAACAAAACTTAGTAGAAGGTTATACCATGTTCATTGATGAAAACATTCTATATTGTAAAAACATTAGCTTTTTCCTAACTAATCCATATATCCCATCCAATCCTGCTAAAGTTTCCAAAAGTGTTTTCTAGTATTTTTGTTTGTACATTTTTACAGAACTTGACAAACTAATTCTAAAACTCCTACAGGGACTGTCACAGATACCAAGATATATTGTGAAATGGTAATAAGTATTATTAATCTTGAGGTAAGGTATTCAAGCCTAAATGCCTGATATCTGAAGGACATTATCTCCTCAGTGGGGAAATAAGGCAATAGCGCTTTCCATATAGAGAAAAAAAGTAGATATTTACCTCATAGTTCATGAAATATCATTCCAGCTGGGTCAAAGACCAAATGAGAAAAAGAAATTGTTATGATTCATAGAAGAAAATGTGAGAGACTACTGAGTTTGGGTAGGGTTATCAATTGAAAAGAAAGACTCTGATAGGCTGGATTCTATAAAAACTTACAATGTTTGTTCTACAAAAATCACGATACGCAGGGAAAAAATGTCAACTGGGGAACGTCAAAAAATAGCAGGCAGGTGTAGTGGTTGATATAATGTGTCAACTTGGCTGAATGACTCAGCAGCCTGGTTCCCTGTTGGTGGGAGCCCCACTCTGTGGTACAGTTGGTTCCTCCCTGGTGTGTGTCCAGGGCCTGCCTAGGATATGGTTGGCTTCCTCCCTAGAGCAGGATCAAGGGCCCATCCTGGGGTATGATTGGTTCCACCCTAGGGCGCAATGGGCCCACGTCAGAATGACTGAGCACGTGCTCAGCAACAGTCTGTCATTAAATGGAAGTGGCACATTCGTGATAGAGCCAGAGCAGGTCCAGAGGGGACAAGTAAATTACATGAAGAAGTTGCCCAGATACCTATGGCTCCTATGCCTGCCATATTGCCTTCTGTTTCCCAGCATGCACCTATGACATTGTGGGATGTGCCATATAATCAGCTGTTGGAAGAAGAGAAGACTAGGGCCTGGTTTACAGATGGCTCTGCACACTATGCAGGCACCACCTGCAAGTGGACAGCTTCAGCTTTACAGCCCATTTCTGGGACGTCATTAAAGGACAGTGGTGAAGGGAAATCATCACAGTGGGCAGAACTTCGGGCAGTGCACTTGGTAGTACATTTTGCCTGGAGAAAGAAATGGCCAGCTGTGCGACTATATACTGACTCATTGGCTATAGCCAATGGTCTGGCTGGATGATCAGGAATTTGGAAAGAGCATGATTGGAAAACTGGTGACAAGGACACTTGGGGAAGAGATATGGTACTATGGGAAGATAGACCTCTCCATATGGGCAATGGCTGTGAATATATTTGTTTCCCATGTTAACGCTCACCAAAAGGTGACATCAGCAGAAGAGGACTTTAACAACCAAGTGGATAAGATGACCCGTTCTGTGGATAGTGGCCAACCTCCTTCTTCAGCCACCCCTGTCATTGCC